>CANSNZ010000316.1:0-114888 GCA_947646795.1 Beta lomatogona | reverse complement strand
CATAAGGTAAATGAACGGGGAAGATGTTAAATACAATTAAAGAAACTTGGCGGGAATATTTTTCGAATTGCAAAGTATCTCCGCTATATTCTTCTCTAATCGAATCATGTCCGTTAATTGCAAAGAAGTTGAACAAATATCTTTGAAAAATGGCTGAGGTGGAGTCAAGCATTCCACACATTTGGAGGCGACAAATCTTTGAATGCATCAGGGGAAGCGATCGTTGCATAAAAACATGGCAATCATGACTCTTGAACCAAATAACTTATACTCCTTGGTATCGGCTTACATCTACCAAAGTCGGATGCATAAGTCCGGAAGTTTTAAGCTTAGCAACCACTCACACAAAGCCTTTCTCTTCTCCATAGACAAAACAAATGGAGCAGTTGACATACTAGTTGAATCTTCTCGAACTTCCAACTTTTGTCGTTTACAAAAAGTACCAAAGTCTTTCCTTGCTTTCGGAGTTGTCTTTAGTTTTCCCCTTAACATCGATAACTGTATGAAAAACATTTTCAAACACATTTTTTCAGTGTGCATGACATCGGGTTATGGCAGATCATAAGCTTGCTCCAGTATGGTAATTGCCAAAAGATGCTTTGCTTTGTCCAGATATGAAGTTTTCCAAAACCTTTGAGTTTTCCCCTAGTTCTACATAAACCTTCAAATCCTCCGAGTTTTGGCAATTGCCGAAATACGTTCCCAAATTTCTTCTCCACTCAATCTCAGTGGAGGGAAGAATTGTCAATTCTGTTTTTTAAAGAATGCACTCTTACTTCGACGGAAAGGATGATCTTGTGGTAAGAATTGACGATGACAATCAAACCATGTCTCGATTTCCACCATTTTTTTGAGTGAAGACCTTAGTATTCTCCATGCAATATGGGCATGCGAACTTACCGGCAGTAGTCTATCCTGATAGCATGCCATGTCGAAGTCACTAATAGTCCAAAAAGCAAGCTTTCATTTGAAAATTTTGCTTTTGTGACACGTCATAAGTCGGTACCCCTACCTCCCATAAAAGCTTCAATTCTTCAATGAGAGGTTGCAAGAAAAGATCTAGGTTCCCCTTAGGATTCTTTGGACCTGGAATAATCAAGCTTAGGAACACGAACGGTTTCTTCATGCATAACCAAGGTGGCAAGTTATAAGGAGTTAACATGACTGGCCAATAGGAATATTATTTACCGGATTTTCCAAATGGAGAAAACTCATCAGTGCAAAGACCAAATCTAACATTTCGTGACTCATTGCCAAAATCGGAAAAGGTTTCATCAAAAATTCTTTCATGCCTCGCCATCACAAGGATGGGACATAACGTCTTTCACTAGTGGAAAGAAAAAACGCAAGGCTGCGGTGCAAGGGTTGCGGTTTATTGCAAAATACAGCCCTTAATAGTGAAGGGATGCGGTTACCCCAAAACCGCAGCCCTTTAATGATAAAAAGGGCTGCGGTTAATCCAAAAACCACAGCCCTTGAATTAAAAACTGCAGCCCTTGAACAGCCCAAAAATAAAATAACCTGTGTTACTCCCTTAGTCCCTTGAGTAGTCTCCATCGCTGGACCTTATTTCTCTCTCTCGTCCTAATTCCCATTAGCCCATCGATCTATCCTCTTCTCACCGCATCATCTCTCCCCTCTCACCGCATAATCTCTCCCGTCTCATCCTTCCTTCGCCGCGCAAGGGCTTGCAACGGTCAGTGGTTTTCCAAGGGTTTAGGGTTTGCTGGGAGGGCTCAAGGGGTTTAGGGTTCCCAACTACAATTCGAAGATTAACCCGATGTGTGAAGAAACATATTAGATTCCTCAATTTGTTTGGATTATTCTCATATCAGGTATCAAAAAATTTCTAATTGGTGGGTATTTTGGAATCTATAATTTCATTATAATTACCTTTGTTTTTCACAAATCTCTCAGTCTGGCAGAATTTCGAGGAACCATAGCCCTGTTTTATTCATCAATTTCTAAATTAGGGTTTTGGTTCTTCGTAAAAATGGAGGAAAAGACGGTGAAATCAGAAACCCACCTCCCAAATCTTCCAGACGATCTTATAGTGGAGCAAATTCTGCCCAGACTTTCGGCAAAACCCCTAATCCGCTTCAAATATGTATCTAAGTATTGGTTTTCCACAATTTCAGAAACCCACCTCCCAAATCTTCCAGACGATCTTATAGTGGAGCAAATTCTGCCCAGACTTTCGGCAAAACCCCTAATCCGCTTCAAATCTGTATCTAAGTATTGGTTTTCCACAATTTCCAGTCAGAAATTCGAAAAAACTCACCTTAAATTCTCCTCTCACTGCCCTCAAGTTATCATGGTTGAGTATGGTTATTTTGTTGGTTTTAACTACTTGCTATCCTTAATTGAATGTAGCAATGTGAAAGAATTAGTTTCATTGGTGTGTAAATATCCAGTCAATATCTCTTCAAATGGTGATACTACTTGTATAAAAGGATCCAATAATGGTCTTTGTGCTTGTTTGACGAAGTCTTTTGCTTTTGTTTTCAGCGATTTCTTCGATTTCAAATCAAAGCGAAGAAACTCCTTTTACATCAGCACCACCACAAAGAACAATAGCAACCACCGCATTATCGTGAAAATGCGGTGGCTGGTTCGATCTTCAGTCGTCCTCTCATCCTCTTCTCTCTCTTACGCATGACCTTCGCAACCTCGTCGCCACCTCTCAGTCCGGCGACCTCCCTGCTCTTGGTATTTCTGCACTTTCTCTCTCCTTAATAGTTCTCCTTGCATTGCTACCCTCGTTTTCTTTAAAGAAAAAATTGAGTTTTGGTTAAAAAGAAAAACAGAGAAAACTGAGGATAGCGTGTGAAGCAATCAAGCCCTAGCTGGTGTTGAATGTGTTTGACAATTTGGTTATAATTGTAAGTTGTAACAATAACAACATGGAGCTTCATGTGTAACAAATGAAGGTAGACAAAAATGTCTGATATTTGAGTCTCACTGTAGAATCATGTGTAAAATGCATATTTTCTAGCCTTCTTGGGCATCCAATATGGTTACATTTTTTACATTTCATACTTTTGCTTATGCAGCCACTTGTATCAGGTGCCGCGGTAGGATTAGAAAGGCAGGTGTGTGCTATGTGATTGTCTTTATTCTGGACTCAATTTTATAGCTTAAGCCATTGTGTGATGCGAGACATCAGCTGGCTATGTTTATTAACTAATAGAATTTCATTTGCAGTGATTGTTTACAACTTTAAAGGTGGCCCATGCATATGTGAAATAGCAACAAGTTGATGGTTTATGTAGACCACCACTAAGTTTTGTTTGGTTTTCTATTTTTTCCCTTGGCATATGTGATTCTTATGCTTAACGTCTTCTTCATTTTCTGCCAGACAGCTATTGAAATGTACAAGCTTACCGGTGAAGACAGGTTCTTGCTCTAGGCAGTATGTAGCATACAGTTGCAGGTCTTTACACCCTTTTGCTTCCCGGGCGATTATATAATTTATTTATACTGTCTTTTTTGGATATAGTTCATATTGTTCTGAATTGCCTATGTCAAATGCTACTTTGTTAACTTAAAAAGGAGGATGTCAAACGAAAGGAAGAGCCCTTATCGATTGTTTTTAATGATGTTATCTGTGTTATAATTTACCATAGTCATATCGAGTTCTTTGAGTTTGTGCATTCCTGCAGATGAGGTTCTTTTATTTTTCTTTCTTTTTCATGTGTACCTGAACTTTGTACGTCTCTTCTTTTTGTGTGAAATAGTCACATATTGTATCTTTCAATTGAAGCTAGTAAGTTATGTTTTCAAGATTAACTTAAGCTGCGTAATTGAAAATCAGGATGCTCATGTACTTCAATTGGGATTTAGTTTTGGTTGCGACCTTTTCCTTTCACTTGATAGAACTTGGAAATGCGTTTTGGAGGTGGAATAATATCGATGGTCTTGAAAGTAATAGTGCCATAACATACAGACCTGGCAATCGGACCAATCGGATCGGATTCGGGCCAGACCAATTCAGATCGGACCGTTTTCGGATCAAGTTACATTTGGACCAGGCTCGGACCGGGCCGGACCGTTTCAGATTGGGTCATCGTTCGGACTATTATTTCGGATCAGATCGGGTCGGGTTTCGGATCGGATCAGATTTCGGATTATGGTTTCCGATCATCGGATTTCGGATTGGACAAGAAAGATTTTGAGCTTTTTTAGTAGTGTAAGGGTTGTCCTATGTAAATAAATTTTGTTCTATACTAATCTTTTGAGTTATTAATTATTTTATTGTTAGCCCTTTTATTGGATATTAATTGTTTAGTAGTTAATACTCCCTACATTTTTTAAAATCATTTCGTCTAACTATTTGAGTATTTGTTATATATACTTACATGAAATTCTTCCAAAGTTTTGCACCAGTGGCCAATGATGATTTTTTTTTATAAAAAACAAACGGGTAAGTTTCGGGTACTTCGGATCTAAGCCTAATCGAAACCAATAATTTCGGATCGGTTTACCTTCGGGTCGGATCATTTTCGGACCGGGTAAGACCATATCGGATCATTCGAATTTCGGATGAGTTTCGGATCAAGATTATTTCGGACCGGACATGACCATCTCGGATTCGGATTAAGGTTCGGATCGTCTGGTTCGGACCCAGATCGGACCACGGATCGGATATTTCGGACCGGATTTTCGGATCAGGGCCAACTTTGTCAGGTCTAATAACATACATTGTTTCCTGCAAAGATTTTATTCTCGGGATTTATTGATCAACATCTTACAATCTTATTGCTGCCTAATAAATTAATAATATCATTGTGCATCTAAAGTTATATCAAGCTTTGCGACCTCTCTGATGTGTGTACTCTGTACTATTGAAATGCTTTAAGCAGTTCATAGCTAATAGTTTTACTAAAATCTTATGACCCTTTGCTGACTGTTATAAATCAACTATTTCTGAAGGTACGATGTGCAATTTTACCCTACGTGATAACCTGTGGTTGTTTATGTAATGTCTCCCAATTCCTATCTCTTAAGCTCCTTTTTCCCCCGATTTTCTTGTATCTGATTTCTTACTAACTTGTACTCTTTTTCTTAAGTCGGCCGAGTAGACTTCTTGCTCATTCAGGTGATAATGATGTTGCTGCCAAGATGCGTTTGAGAATATCCTAGAGTCATGGTATGCATATGGACTTTATGGTAGTTGCCATCTTTATGTTGTCAAACCTAGCTGGAGATGTTTTTCTGACTTTCACTTCTCCAGTTCTCCTTTATTACCTCGGTGGAGGATGTTAAACTGCTTATAGAGTTAAGCTCGAGGGCTAGGGCTTGACATGTATAATCGTGTGTTCGCCTAATATTGTACTATTATGTGTTCCTCTGAGATGATTGGACATTTCATTATTTGAGCTAGTTGTTTTGGTCTATCTTACATTTCTTAATATCTCCTTTGGTGCCTTTGGGCGTTTGGCTATTAACATCTGTTTATTATCTCCTATTAACAGCAGTGCTCTTTTTGATCTGGCAGTCCCGGTGACTGGGAGTGCTTCCTACATTATCTAGGCTGTTTGCTGGAGGATGACCAAAGTTGGTACAATGGGGCAACTAGTGAACCAAGGTCTCCACCAAAATTGGTGAATAAGCTTCCTCATTTAACAGATGACGTGGTGCTTTTTTTCTCTAGAGTACCACCTTTTTTGTATTGCAGCTCCCAGTGATCAGATGCAACTTATTTTTCAGAATTTTTTTCAAATGCTCGCTCTTTCCACTTATAGTGAGAAGTACTCTTTTTGTCCCGTGGTTTAACTTCACATGGGATTGGTACGGAGAATGAGAGTGGTGTAACTTCACATGGGATTGGTACCACCTTTTTGTATTGCAGCTCCCAGTGATCAGATGCAACTTATTTTTCAGAATTTTTTCCAATTGCTAGCTCTTTCCACTTATGGTGATAAGGAGAAACTTATTGATGAATTAGTGCAATACTTCTGCAGGTGCGTAATTAGACGTTATATCTGAGCACCAGAGTTTCACTGTTTTTTTTTTTTTGGCGTACTAAAGATAGAATTAGTTTTATTTCTAATCATGGAAGAGCAACATTCTTTCAGTTTCTTTGAAATTTGACATCTCAATTACATACTAATCTGGATATCTCATGCTGAAGTGATACTGATATGGAATATAGAGAGCAGACCCATGGCAGCTGGTAGCTCCAACTTGCCGGTTGATTAGGAGATTTTGGTTTTATTTGGCAGGTTCTATCATCTCCAGAAAAGTTGCTTTGTGTAATTCAATTATTATTTTCTTTATATTTGTGTAAAAAACATAATTTGTAATGAAAGATGATACTTTTATATATATATAAAACTATTTGGGAGCATTTAGGACAAAAAAATGCAAGAAAAAAACTTTTGACTGTGAAATTGTATCTCCCATATGTTTATTCTTACATATTAAAAAACATATAAAACCATCAACATTAAACTGTAGTAGTAGGAGCTTCCTAGATAATCCATTAATTATAATGCGTTAATTGCTAGAAAGCAGTTAGAGTTAAGTTACTAGACTAGCAAATATTCTACTTTTGATGGTTCCATATTCTTTCATACTTAGAATGAAGTTAGAGACTTAATTAGCTTGGAGTGTGCGTATAATCTCCTTCATTGTGATTAGCTTGCCTAGTCACTAGTGATCATTAACGTTGTAGTGAGGCCTCTATTTCAATATTTCAGTTTAGCGCTCATAATAAGATATTTTTTGATGGTGAACGTTCATAATAATTAAGTAAATCTTGGGATGATGATTGCAAATTTTTTCAATGAATGTCAGTCGCTGCTAATCACCACGCTAATATGTGAAATATGTACCTTTAATCTATGATATCTAATCTTAACTGTACATTTAAATTAAATATTACATCATTTTTCAATTAATATTTAATTTTTTTTCGGTGGAAAGGGCGAAAAAACTTAAGAATTATTACAATCCGAGAGGTATGCGTTCATGCAAAAAATTAGGGGGATGGGGAATCTCCTAGTTACATTCATACAATCCTCTAGCTTCCTAGCCTCCTTGGCTCATAGGTCCGTCGTCCGGTTGTTTCGCCTAGGCATGTGGACAATGTCAATCTTGTTGAACAGCCGGCACAGCTCCCTGCACTCGTTAAGAATGTTTATACACGGGTTAGTCTGGAGTCCATCCTCCCGAATACTCTGCGCAGCCTGCAAACAATCAGTGTACAAATTGCAATGCAGAAAGTTGTGCTCCAACGCAAGCTGGAGTCCTTCCCTAATACCAAGTAGCTCAACACTCAAAGGATTCTTAGCATATGTCATTTTGCAGAAACCAAGAACCCAAAGACCTTGAGGATCTCTGATCATGCCACCCAACCCCACCGGGTCCAAAATATTGGTAAATGAAGCATCAATATAGATCTTATGGGTAGGGTCCCTATGGTCCGGCAGCACATTGAGGGGGATATTACCATGGGTAGGGGAGATTAATTAGGGGTGGTTTCAGCAGGGGGCTTGGATGTGAGGTTGATAAATTCACTCGCCTGCTTGCGTGCAAGGAAAGTAAACTGTGAGGCTTAGGCTACCAGTTTGCCCTCAAAAACCACAAGGTTTCGGGCTTTCCATAACTCAAAGCACGCCCAAGGGAATAGATCCCTCCAATGGAGGCCATGGACTAAAGTATTACTCGCTAGGTTCTTTTCTAGCCAAATTGGGAGGCTTCCATCTAAGAGCTGAGGGTCCGGGGAGAGATCAAGCCATATTTACATAGAGGTATGACATTCTCTAAGGATGTGGAGGGTATTTTCCTTTTCATAGCTACAAACGGACATGTAGGAAGGGGAACGATTTTTTTAACAAACAAGAGATTTTTGTGGGGAAGGCGGTCTCGCCACGCTAGCCAAAGGAAGAACTTGATCTTTGAGGGGGGATGGGCCCTCCAAACCTTGTAAATGTTAGCTTCGAGGTGGGAGGGGGAGGCATACACTCCTCTAGACTACACTTGTAAGCCAAAGAGGTAGAAAATTCTTTAGGTGAGACGAGGTGTGAGGTGGGGAAATCCGGTGAGGATGAGTTTTCCGGGATCGTAATGGCCATGATCCTATCAATAATTGATGACGGCAATTCCATGGGGATCCGTTGGAGGCTCCACGAATTGTCTCTAATGATGTGTCTTAGCTTAAGGTTTTCAACACTAGGCTGCAAAGGGCCTGCAATTAGGCCTCGTATGGCCCCTATCCCTAACCAATTGTTGGTCCAAAAGTTAATCGATGCCCCATCCCCCAACACCCAATTGCTATCTTTGGTCAAAAGACCCCAACCTTGCCCTATACCCTTCCACACATGTGACCTGTACTTGAATTTAGTGATGTGACTTGCATGAACATATTTAGAAAAAATGCATTTTTTCGCAAGACTATCGGGCCCATGACAAAGCTTCCACCCTAATTTGGCCATAGCTGCCGTATTCAAAGCTTTTTGGTTCCTAATTCCCAACCCTCCTCGGTCTTTAGGGTAGAAGGTTGTCTATCTGTCCACTAAATGGAGGCATTTGTGATCATCCGTGTCTCCCCAAAGAAAGTCATTGCACACTTTACCAATACTGGAGAGGATGGCTATGGGGAAGAAAGGTGTCTGCATGTTAATATTTAATTTGCAAATACCATATTCACCGTCACCATGGAATCTCTTCCAGTTTCCTATCTTATCCCCCCTCTCTTAGCTCCTTCACCAGGAGTGCTACATGCAAATGGCCACGGTCGCCGCTAATTCCTACACCAATCTCTTTATGTTCCTTTGAATCCTTGCTTTTTCGGGTTGATTCTTTTTTTACGAAAGTTCAAGCAGCAAAATCGCGGAAGTACACAAAAACAAGCCTGGATTTATAATTTGAATAATTGACTGCTTTTAGAAGTTAACAGGCTCATGAAACATAGAAATTTAAAGACTATATGGTAATAACAGAATCCAAGAGTTAGCTTCCTCAACAAGTTAGTTTCTAACTCACTGCTCTCTTTTTTGTTATGAGCTTGCCACGCTGGCAACCTGTTCAACTATTAGCTAAGCTATAAATACTCTTCTTGTAATGGATTTTACTCATTAGATTTCATTCTCTCATCATTCTGTTATAATGAAGATTCTCTTCTCTCAATAAAAACTTGAAAGTTTTGTTTAGAGTTACTTCTACAATGTTAGTTGATACTTGATCAAATATATTCAAATCATTGATTATAACACGGTATCACAGCTGAACCACGAAGATCCTGTGATTAATTCCGCACAAAATTGCATAACTGCTTTGTTTCTGGATTTTCTTGATGTTGTTCATTTTGCCATTGGTTCTATAAGTTCAGTAATGATTTCCTTGTGAGTTTATATGTTTCTATTCTGTTCGACGTAATTGCTTGATTACAAGTTTTTTCTTTCATAATTCTTGTTGTTATTGGAATTTTGGAGGTGTTTTTCAAGTTTTCTTCCATAATTCTTGCTGTCACTGGAACTCTGGAGGTGTTCTCTCTGTGAATTGGAGATTGATCGAGTTTGTGAAATTGTTAGAGGTTAATTTATTGTTGCTCAAGAATTGTTGTTTGAGGTGGGTCATGGACAACAAACTTTGGAAAAAATTTCTAAATGGGCTGGCCAAGCCCAGCGCGTTAATATTAATGGGCGGATATGGACAACCTTAAATATATCGCGGGCAAGCCCGCCTGCCCGGCCCGTTTATCATAATATCTACTTTCTATGAAATTTAATTTTTTAATCTTAGTAATTTAGTGGTGATTTATCTTTTGCACTAATATAGCTTTGGTAACACATAATTATCTTTATTCTTACCTTTACAACTTAATTTGTTGATAATTTGTCGTCCTCTAAAATTTTTGTAACGAAATTTTTTCACTTCTCTTTATTTTACATTGTGATTATCAAGTTTTTTTTTTCTATTTTAACCAAAATTATGTTTCAATCTATAGATAGTAAAGGAAATTAAGTAGACTTATTTGAAAAATAAATAAAAGTATTAATAGGCCCGTTAGGCCCGCGGGCAAGCCCGCCCGTTTATTGGGTGGGTCATGGACAAGTAGTTAAACCCGCATAAAAGGGCTTTATTAAGGCCCGTTGGACAAAAATTTAAGATTAGGCCCGGCTGCAACCCACCCAAGCCTACAAATGATCACCTCTACTACTGCTGTATTAGGAAGTGTTGACTACATCCATCCCGCTTATAACAACACAAAACTGGTATATGAATTGTTTGAGACGGCCCTGGAACTAGTGAAGGTAAGTGGACCAACCTAACCCAACCCATCCAAACCTGAGCCAAATCATAGGCCTAGTTCAATTGGAGCATAAATTGATCCACAATTCAAAAATAAAAGTTGGCCCAAGAAAGCCTATCTAGCTAAGTAACCCATATAACCTAATCCACATGGCCATTCTAATTCAACCTATTTTTTTAAGAAAATATTGGACTCATCAGGCCTCTGAACCAGTTCGACCCGTTAACAACTTGCATTGGATTAGCTTGCCTAACCCTCCCTACTCATGACATGGGTAAATTAGAATTAGCTTGCCTAACCCTCCCTACTCATGACATGGGTACGAAGAATGAGAGTGGTTTAACTTCACATGGGATTGGTACCACCTTTTTTGTATTGCAACTCCTAGTGATCAGATGCAACTTATTTTTCAGAATTTTTTCCAAATGCTGCGGTTTTGGCCCTTAACCGCAGCCCTTAACCCACCAGGCACTAGAGGAAAAAACCCCAAGGGCTGCGGTCAAAAGGGGCCCTAGGGCTGCATTTTTTTTACCGCAGCCATTAGACTAGCGCGTTAAGGGCTGCGGTTATTGCCCATGCCCGCAGCCCTTGTGACCCAAAAAAAAACAAAAAAAAAAATTTTTTTTCATTTTTTTAATCATAAATGTTCCCAAACAGTTATATGTAGTATATATAAAAGTATCATTTTTCATTACGAATTATGTTTTTTATACAAATATAGAGAAAGTAAGAAAAATACGAATAAACATACATGAATAAACACATGTTCATGGGGTTTTAACTTTTGCCATGTTTGTAAAGGTTGCAGATCAGTGACAATGATCCAAAAAATAAGCCCAATCATATTCAATTGCATATATCCGTGCAGATTGCCACTGTCCAAAACCAGCGGTTCGTAACCGCTCCATCACATGCCTTCAACTTCTTTTTTATGTTTCTTGTCCATCTCACTCATGGTATCAACCCATTTTATCTTCTCTTGAATTGTCAGGAGCAAGTTTTTGTCAACTCCTTTATTAACATTTTCCATAACATGGAGGCAAACTAATCAACTCCTTTTTGTCATAATTCTGAGGGAGCGTAGGAAATACAGACGTAGTTGTAATTCTGTTTCAAACAATCAACATATGCATTATCACTGTTCAAAGAATCCATTATTTAGGTGGGGATCGGTACTTGGTAAGAACTTCATCTACTAAATTGACATGTTTCTATCCTATAGCTTTCATAATTCAGTTTGTGTCGGCTTTATATTTTGGTTTTACCTATAATTCTAGGATGTTGTATCCATTAAGTTACGCAATAAATGGATATTGGTAGACATTCAAATATCTCTCTAAATAAGTGTTGCGAACAAAGTTCAGATCATCAGCATCTTTGCGAATCGGAACAATTATAGTTAGGGTTCCTGATGTAAATAAACATCTACAATCTCAATTCCTAAAGACATCGTAGGTGTTCCTACTTTGTTACTCTATTTTCTTTATCATAAACAATTCGATTTCAGATAGGGACGCTTGTGAAGCCACCTCTGAACCTACCAATTAACATAGCAAGTAATGATCATGAGCATGACAAGTCTGGCATCGTTGGAAAATTGGACATTCGTATCATCATGGATGTATAAAGTCTTGTTAATGGATTAATATTACAATAACATAGAGTTTTAGATAGATAGATCAAGCAATTAAAGTCTTAAAAACAACAACTTGACCATGGATCAAAAAAAAAATTTAAAGCCCTAAAAACAATCACTTAGATGCATATTAGGCCAGGAAATCCCACAAATATCAATAACTAACTAAATTCACCAACTTTAAGCATGAAGTAAGCAATGATGGCAAAGAACAATTGAACAAAACCAGCACCATGATCCCAAAGGGGCCAACAATGCCCATACTAATTCCTCGAACAATCATCTTCAACTAAGGGGGAAAAGGGGGAAAATAAGGTTCTTCCTCGAACAATCAACTTCGGATAAAAGGGTTCTAATTTCTAAAACATAATTCGATTAAAAGCAGCACAAAAAAAAGAGAAAGAATAACACATACCTTTTTCTCATACTCCAGAGATTAATACAAATCAATATATAACGCCTTACTCTAATGAAATTAACCCCTACAACGCCTGCATCGAAAACAACCCCAATATTCAATCAATTATGTTTAGTTCAACCGAAAGAACATATTCAATATCACTGTCAATTTAAGTTTAATTTTTAGTCATATACTAGTTAACTTAATAATAACTATACACTTCTGAACTTGTTGGCTCTAAAGTCTAAACTTAATTTACAAGTCTTACTCAATTTAATTAAACTTGTTTCTTGAAATAAGACAAATTAAGGCGAGGAGAACAAAGTCTAATCTCAGGTTGTACATTATAAGGCATATACTAGTTAACAATATGACAATGCTTGCCGACATCAAAAGAAACTGCGGCAGCAACAAAAGAACAACAACTATAAGTCCACATGCAATGCAACACTTTCAAAGCACGTGATATTTTTCATTTTAGTAGTACAACTAACTTTCAACTTGCAGAAGCATGGACTTAGGCTATGTTTAGTTCACCTGAAATTTTCTGATCTGAACTTATCTGAACTTATTTTTTCTGATCTGATCTAAACTGATCTGATCTGAACTTATTTTTTCTGATCTGATCTGATCTGATCTGATCTGACCTGAATTGATCTGAACTTATCTTTTAAAAAACATATTATTACTTTGTATTTCATTACTAGTATTACTATTACTATCATTTTATTACTATGCACAACTTTCAATAATAATAATAATAATAATAATAATAATAATAATATAATAATAATAATAATAATATAATAATAATAATATAAATAATATTATAATAATAATAACAATAATAACAATAATAACGACAACAACAATAATAATAATAATAATAATAATAATAATAATTATTATTATTATTATTATAATAATTATTATTATTATTATTATTATTATTATTATTATTATTATTATTATTATGGCATAATTAGTTTTTTTTTTTTTAAAAAAAAGAGCACATTAGTATATGTACATACAATTAAAAATAAAAGACTAAGGACTCTTGGGTCCAATGGTATGGCTTCTTACCTCCCACATGGAGACCAATGTTCAAATCTTGGTGAAAGCATATATTTCAATATTGTTGTGGGTGGGGGAGGGGGTTGGGGCTTGTTGGGTCTTTGTGTGAGTGAAAAGAGCATACAAGATCTATTTAGGTAGTAATGAAAAGAGCATATAATGATATTAAAAAAAGAACATATACTGAAAGAGCATACAAGATCTATTTAAAGAACACATTTTAAAAATAAAAGATAGATGTTATTTTTATATTGATTACATGTTTGGATTTAAGTAACAACATGTTCTTTGTCTTTTATTTTTATTATAAATAAACCTATAAATTTATATAATCATATGATCTTGAACAAAATGGTTAAATATTCTTCTTATATCGTTATCTTGTTCTATATAAACTTTGTTTTTAAAGATAAGTCGAAATCCTTTGTAGGGAAAATTTTGAACGTGATGACAACACCATTAGGTTATCCCATGCTACTCATGTTTTATATAAACTAGTAATATATAATTTATATTATTCTACCAAAATTATTTTAAAAAATAAACATCATATACTATTGTCATGTTCGTTACATGTACAACATCAAAAAGAACATCACATATCAAAATTATTAATTAGATTAAATATAAAAAAGAACACTTATAAATGCCAAAAGAACATTCTTCTTCTTGAACACAAATAGCTTCAAATAGTGATATCAATGACATTTATAATAATAGCAACGACATTAATAATAATTACCAATATTAATAATTAATAAGTACAACAACGACAATAATTATAATCTTTTTGAACAAATGTACTAGTAAATAGTAATATTTATAGTAATAGTAATAGTAATTGTATAAAGTAATATTAATAATAATAATAATAATAATAATAATAATAATAATAACAACAACAACAATAATAATAATTATTACAATAACAATAATAGCATTAGTAATACTAATAATCATAATAATCAAGATCATAATAATAATAATAATAATAATAATAATAAGTTATTAAATATAAGCATAATCTGAACTTATCTGATCTGATCTGAACTTATCTGATCTGATCTGATCTGATCTGATCTGAACTTATCTGATCTGATCTGAACTTATTTTTCCGATCGATCGATCCGAACTTATTTTTCTCGATCCGATCGATCCGATCGATCGATCTGAAATAAGCAAAAATAAGGTGAACTGAACATAGCCTTAAACTCGTATCTGGAGTTTGGGCACCACTTTCAAAGCAAGAATCATCAAACATGACCAGAGCACATGTATTATGAAATGCAAAAAACACCTAAAGAACAAAAAACAAAGAGAAAATAATAAAGAAGGCAAATATGGATACAGGATAATACATTGACAATTGACACACCTATACACAACAAACCATATAAAGATATACTTCATGAACTTGACTATGATTGAAATTTGTCTAGAAGACTTAGATGTTCACCCAAGATAAAGAAAACGTAATACTCACATTCATCCCACGTGTCACCATCATCATCACATCCCTTTTTGCAGAATACTCTCCCTGCAGAATACACAAAGAAGCAAGAAAATTTAAGGTTGCAGAACTAGTTTATACCGCATTCATTGACTTGTTGTCAATGAACCCCTGTACACAGTTTATTATGATTGTCAATCCATAGAAAATTGCAGCAGTTCATAAACCAAAAGATACACCAGATATAAGATTACCAGATTTACCACTTGCATAAGAACATACCACCATCAAACTACAATTACTAATTATGAAGGAGTTGAAGACTTGAAGTTGCTTTATATTTCTGTAGGTTGTAGCTACATCAAGTAAACTAAGAACTTCTAAGAAAACAACCGGATTAATGGGACAACAGTCTTAACTCTTAAGTAATACCACCAACAAATTAAAGTTAGCAAAAGAAGCAATACAATTCATACTGAGCCATCTGAGAATAAAAGGAAAAGAACTAGAGCAATGGTTTTCCATCAAAACATCATCAGGCACAAGAATATTAGAGCGAGAACAATATAGCATTCCATCTCATCTTATCAGTTATGTAATACAGATAACTATTAGAGGCTAATTTATCAAATAATTAGAAAAAAAATTAAACTATTTAAACATTTACCAACACCAAGAAGAAATCAGATTCACAAAATAGAGGAGAAGGCACGCACCAAATCACTAACACTAGCATCAGCACCGCGGCTGCAGAACCAACAACCAGCGACAGACGCGAGCAGCAACCACGGCCACCCTTGCGAACCCTAAACCCTTGCGAACATCCGACCCTTGCGAACCCTAAACCCTCGCGAGCCCTTCCCAGCCAACCACCAACCGGCGAAGAAGGATGAAAGGAGAGAGATGATGCGGTGAGTGGTGATAGACGAAAGAGGGGGTGTGGTGAGCGACGAATGTTCGTGGTGGTGATACGAGAGCAAAGAGAGGAGAGACGAGAGATGAAGGAGGAAAGGGAGTGTGGTGGTGTGAAGATTTGTGAGAGGATGGAAACCCTAGCCACCGAATGAGAGAGAAGAGATACGTGAGGTTTCTTTTGCCGCCTACCAGTTCATTTAAAAGTGGCCCAGCCGCCTAGCCCAGCGAGAATTAATGATAAAGGGCTGCGGTTGGTCCAAAACCGCAATCCTTTGAAGGGCAGCGGTTTTTGTATAACCGCAACCCTTCACTACTAAGGGCTGCGATTTTGGGTTAACCGCAGCCCTTAATAGTGAAGGGCTGCGTTTTACAATGAACCGCAGCCCTTGCATTTTTTTCCTCTAGTGAAGGACTACGGTTTTTGCCCTGACCGCAGCCCTTAACGCTCTAAGGGCTGCGGTTTTTAACCGCATCCTTTCCTAAATGCCAAGGGCTGCTAGTCCAAGGGCTCCGGTCAAAAAACGCATCCTTTGGGCCTTTTTGACCGCAGCCCTTGGGCTTTTTTCCTCTAGTGTTTCTTACGCGGATTCTCCGCATGCCATCTCATTTGCTTAGCCATTGACTTCGTTGCATATAGTCTTTGCAACCTTGGAGCAATTGGCAAGTAAAAAATAACTTTTTTTGGAGTACTTTTTCCATTTACTCTAGAAGTCTTATATCGATTTGCTTTACAAACAAGACATTCATTAAGATCCTTATGCTCCTTCCAGAACAACATGCATCCATTATGACATGCATCAATCCTATAGTGAGGAAGTTCAAGTCCATCAGAAAAAGTAAGCGAATCGAGTTCATACCTAGACGAATTCCAGGATTAAGAGATCCTCTATCGCTATGAAAACTGAACAGAGAAGAAGAGAGAGAGAAAGTGAAGCTTCGATCCGAAGCCACGAGTGCGATTGAAATGAAGCACAAAGAAGATGAAGAAGAAGAAAGTTGGTAGGTTGAGGAGAGAGAAAGTCGGAGGGTTTATCACCTCGGCGTCGCTGCGTCGTGCCTCCATCTCTTTCCCCCAGCAAGCAGCTCACTGTTAAACTTGGGCGATCTCACGTTAGTGTTAACATGAGACCGTCTTTTATAAGACTTTGCATATTTTAATCTTTTTGACATAATGTTTGGATTAATTCGTAAAACAAACCAGATACAGAATGTAAATTTCCGTCTCTAATTTAGAAACGGAATGTAAATTTCCGTCTCTAAACTAGAGACAGATTGGAAATTCCGTCTCTAATTTAGAGACGGAGAGACAGATTGGAAATTTTGTCTCTAATTTAGAGACGGATTGGAATTATCCGTCTCTAAATTGTTTTAGCAACATATTGTAAAATTTTCGTGTCTATTTTAGAGACAGATATATGTCTGTCTCTAACATTCCGTCGCTATATAAGCTTTTTTTGTAGTGTTCTAACGCACAGCTCGTCCGCTAGGCGCATGGCTTGTGCGTCTTGCACACTGGCTTTGCGTTTTTCATTTTTGTGTACGCTATCAACGTCGTGCGCGCGCAATATATATGTTGCGTCAGACGCAACGTTGATGAGCTGGCCGGTTTTTATCGTTTTAAGATTCTTTTTTATCTTTTGATGAAATTTATCCTTGAAATCCAAAATCAGCTATCTTTAGGAATAAAAATCTGAATTTCGGAATATCCTTTATAAATTAATTATCAAGAATAATTAATATTAAAATATTAAAAATACAATTAATTATCAATAATAAATTGGGCCTTGAAAATTGGGCTTGGATTTGATAAATATATTTTATATTTTTGAAATGATTTCAGGATTAGCTTATTCGAATGTTCTTCCTTTGGATCGGACCAATTAGGACGGCGATATGGTTCATCATGGGGTACTCTATATGGAGACACGATTAAGTGTCTACAATGGGGGATATCAGTCAAGAGTTTACAATCACATAATTTAATAATGGATCACCCAGAACAATAACTGCTTGTCAAAAGTAGACCGCCTTGTTCTTATACAACGCATATCCTTGAAGTAAGCCCATCCTTCACCATGACAAACTCTTAACTCCCTACCCTACTTACTTCAAAAATCGACACATTGAATCGATACTTTTTCCGGAACAACTCCAAAATTACACAAGGCATCCCCATGATAGCATGGGATAAAATATGCAAACCCAAAACCTTTTATTAATTAATTACATCGGTTATATTCTTACACATTAACCTAAATCTCAAAAATAAGATTGTATTATAGTCTTTATGATCAATTATATGTATTGTAATAAATTATATGTTTATATATATGTACTCTCTTGAAGCCGAGGGTTATATAGATAAATAATTCATATTATGATATAATACTATGTAGACAATGAAATGGAATTGGAAGAAATTTCCTGAGCACAATCCAATGCCTATAACTCTTTTTTTGCACATCTCTCAAGTGTTTGATTTAAGACTTCAAATTCACATTAGTAAATGATTTGGGCATCTCCCGGGCCAACAACTAGTTTTTTTTTTGTTGGTAAAAGCCTATATGTGAATGTTATACGGCCAACCAACATTTTTTGTACAGAAATTTACAAAGAGCACTAGAGATTTAATTCAGGTCTTAATAACCAGCCTTAAGGGTTACTCAATAGCTGGTATATTTATTTATATATTTATACGTACATAAAATAGAAATATTAGGAATATTAATAATTTATGATTGGAGCTATCAAACATGCTCATAACATAGTGTTAATTAAGTAGCTAGCGACAACATTGTTTTTTTTTTTTTTTTTTTTTTTGAAAGAAGCGACAACATTTCTTTGTGTCCTTAATTAGTTAGCACTGGCAAGGTGACATGCAAGTTTGTTGATCATATTAAGTGAAAACTCCATAATCTGAGGAGGTTCTGGTGCATCTTCATTCATTTTCTCATATTCAAAAGTAAGTTTCAACACGCAACATTCATTCTCCTTTGGAATTACTTGGAATTTGTTCGCGAAAGTCTTATAATGACTCTTGATCTCTCCATCAACCACGCTACGATGTATAACCTTGTTCTCCTCATCAATTGCTTCAATCCTCTCGGTGAGGCACTGTGCTTTCCCATCTGTTACACAATTATATATTTATTAACTCAATATCGTGATCAAATACTCAACAAATTATTTGTTTATTTATCTCTAGGTATTTGGAATATGGAAAAAAATACAAGCTGAAAATATATTGTTTTTTTGAATCTATACAGTTAGCCAATAAAAAAGCTTACATATGTTTCTTCATATTATTATTCTTGGACCTTTTTATATTGTATTGATTAGAAGCTTGATTTCTATTTTCTAGTGATTGCTTAGTGATTTTAGACATCGCCATATTTATTAGCTAGGTTTTATTAACAAGCAAAGAAATTTAAACATTTTATATGTATGTCAGGACTATCATGTAGTGGCTCTTAATTTGATGAGCCGTCTCCAAATAATCTATGTGCAGTGTTGATGTGAGGGATTTTTTATGTTTTAAAAAAATAGCACACTCAAATAAAACAAATTGTTATATCCCAATTAACCGTTCAATTTCTATTAAATTTCTAGTCAAAAGTGTTAATGATCATTATGTCTAACACATTCCAAAAGAGAACCAAAGATTCTTTATATTGATACAAGATCAAAATTTAAATGAATCTCCTAAAATCATTGCACTACTTATCTATTGTAAATTATTTATCATTGAGGTGTCATAAATTGAAATATAACTAGTTATTAGGCCCGGGCTACGCCCCGGGTAAGGAAAATTTTCATTTTTTAATATTATTCTTTGAAGATGATAACACTAAATGTTGTTTGGTCTAGTGGTTAAGACTTTAGTATATGTTCTTGAGGTTCTGGGATCAAACCCTATACTATGCAATTTCTATTTTTTTATTGTTGTGAATTACGTGGAGTAAAACGTCCTTAGAGAGAGTGCCACGTGGCACCGTTCCTTGTTTCCGCACGCCTTTTAATATATTAGTATAGATTCCCGATTAATTCAAAGGCGGATTCCGGATATAATATGATAATTCTCTTTAATTTTTTGACAGATACAATCAATAATAAAACCAAACTTTATATTATTTGAGTCATTTATTAGAATTATCTTCATTATATTAATATTTTAATATTATTTCCATTATATTTTTAGTAAACACAACACTTTGAATTTACGATCATTAAAACATACCACTTTAACCACCATTTATATCTTGAATTATTTCTTACTAAAGTAATTGATATACGTTTCATAAATGAATGTAGACGAATTAATCCAAAATTTTCTTTTATGCATTTGTAAAAAAAATTGGTCATATTATATAAATAGTGTAAAGACTCAGTTTGTTGCATTTATTAAAAAAAAAAAGAGAATAAATGGTTATATAAAAAAATGAATGGTTAAAGTTAGAGGTAAGATTAAGAGAGATAGATACTCTTTAAATTTTAAAATAACGAAGATCCAAAATAGAGAAGAGAAAGTGTTAATATAGAAAAGAGAAAAAGCAAAATGTAAAATAAAAAAACAAAAAAACGACAAGTCGACAAGGCTTTAAGGACATAATAAAAGAAAAAAAAAGCAGAGTTTGGTTTTAACAGGGAATCGCCGAATCGATCAAACCCGTGTCAAATATATCGAATGCATGACACTAATAGGGAGTTGACCATTGAGGAAACTTCTTTTATCCTATTTTTATAATTTCCTCTGTTTCAAAATACTTGATACACTTCTCTGGTCATGCTTACCAACACATAATTTTACCTATTGATATTCCTAATTCCCTTAAGTATTATCGAAAAAGAATTAGTCAACCAATCAACTTAATTTAAATTACTCTAATGCATGCATGCCATTTATTATCAGTATAGGAAGATTTATTAATTAAAGGCTCTACATGGCACGTGCCCCATTAAAATATAATTTTTTTAAAACCCCAGCATATATTTCATCCGTTTCAAAACAAATGAAGAAGAAAAAGCTTAACTTTGTCCTTTTTGTACTTAGTAAGGATTAAGGAACATGTAAACTAAAAACTGAAGAAGAAAACTTAATAGTAGTAAGGTATATATATACCGATGACACAGTCCCATTTTCTTGTGCTACCAACACTTGTCCAGTCACCTTGGAGTGCCTTATTACTATGAATATTGTCGGGACAGACGTCCGGAATATTGGATTGATTGGCTAAAAACATTTGGAAAATCTTGTCTGCACAACAGTTGAGCTCTACTTCTTCCTCCGACGGAGAAAGGAGTTCTTTCGACCATAACTTGATAACTCCCTCGCCCCACGAAAACCCTAGCAGCCAAACAAAAACCCTAACAGCCGCCACACCACCCCAGCAGGCTCGCTGGTCGGCCGCTCTTCCGGTCGCTGGCTAGTATGTCTTCAGTGCTATAGCGTAGGTAGAGTGCTATGTCTTTGTTGTTTTACTTTGGTTTTTGTGCGTCAGTTTTGTGCGTCGAAGTGAGGGCCTTCGTAGGTGGTTTCCGTCTGGTCTAGGCCCCTGCTTTCCTGTCTGGTCGTTGCTATCCCCCTCCCCCTCTTACTCCTCTTGCTTCCCCGCCCCTAGTCCCTTTTTCGGCTGGGTTTCCCTTCCCCCCATCCCCTGTTAGGTGGTGTTTGGCCGCCTGTGTTTTACTTTTCGGGTCGCCGCCGCCGACGGGTTGGTATCCCCCTTCCCCTGTTTGTGGTGTCGGTAGTTTAGCGTTTTAGATCTTCTCCTCCCCCTGTTCGTGGTTTCAGTAGTTTAGTGTTTTGGGACCAGTTTGTGTTCCTAGGGTGTTGTGTTGGTCAGTCTGTTCTACCCCCATCGATGTAGGTTTGATTGCGTCGAAGGTTCCCGTCCCCGGCCCTCGTCCTCATGTCTTGTAAGCACAGTCACGTAGTTAGGTTTGTGGTAGTTTTGGGCTTCCCCTCCCCCTCCCCCAGTTAGTGTCGGGCTCCTCTACCCCCTTCCCCCCATTTAGTGTCGGCTTCCCCCCCCCCCCGGTTGTTGGAGATTCCAAACAGTTAAGTCGGTACTTTCTTAAAAAATATGTTCCATCTCCGAATAAAAGGAGTGCGTTGTTTTCGAGTTGTTAAAGTTGTTATCGGTGGTTGGTTGTGGCCATCGAAAAGTTTTAGTCCGTTGGGTCAAGATTGGTGGTTCAAAATAGTAATAGTTGAGTATGTCGGTTTTTTGCTTTATGTGCTGAGGGTCAAGGTGACTCACGATGTTCGTGAGCAAGGACGAGGTGCTGATAGACTTTCATGGTTGGGACGAGTATTTACCGGTTTTGAAAACCGACGGTGTGTTCGAGGGCTCAACTTGTTTGGCTCTCCTTTTAGCTTGGCATTGATCTTAATGATCTTTGCCTTGAAAACTTCAAATCTGCATGCGGCACCCCAGTTGCATCTGGGGGTTTACAGCACGCCCACTCATCAGCGTTTCTCTTTCATCATGGAGAAACCTTATTTACTCTCGCTCGAGAGTAGTGAGTCACAATGGAACGTGACTCCTCACATGGTCATGAGCTCAGAATCCCAAGTGATGACAGATCGCTGGGATTGCTCATACGGCGAGACGCTACGCTCGCCATTGGTTGTTCGTTGTCCAAATCATGATCGTCAATCGCTTCTTCAACCTCTTCCATCGGCCATTCGAGGTTTGCATCCACCATCATCAACACTAACCAGCGACGCGCCCCTTTCTACGCGACTTTGTTTCGTTTGTATTTATTTCTGTATTAGGTGGAATGTACGAGCTCTTAAGGCTCATTTAGGTTTCTGTGTTTGTTTTAGTTTGGGTTGTATTAGCATTAGACTATACTTCCACTTTTAATTAATGTACGATTTCTCGTTGTCAAAAAAAAAAATTAAAAAAACTTATTTCTCCAATTTTCGCAATTGAGCCATATTTTCTCCCTTCTTTCACAATTAAACTACACAAATCTGCCTAGTTGTATATGATTGAATTGAGTGGGTTGAAGTAACTGAAGTACTGCTACGATGCTTTATATAGATGAGTATCGATAACAAAGAATATATGACGTTAAATATACTCTTGTTTCCGTCCACTACTTTTTACTATAACTTATTCTGATTGTTATGTTCGCGTTGATATCATCCACATCTCGTATTCCATCAAGCAAATACAAAAATTCTTTTTTTTTTTTTTTTGACGGGGAGCAAATAAAAATGTTGAAAGGGTATCAAACCTAGCAAAAGAAGTAGTCAATCGATTAAGTACAGAAAAGGACAAAAATGTTAAAGAAGGTACGCAAGATTGTTTTGAAAAACCTTAAAAGAAAGGTACACCTAACAATGATAATAGAAACATGTTCCACTAGTAGAAATATATATTAGATTTTATAGTTGTATATATGTATGATTTGGCCGGTTGAAGTGGACAATTACAACCATCTTTCACAAAGGAGATCTAATGAATCAATATATATCCCAACAACTCTTATTTACTAGCAAAGAATATATGTCGTTAAGGGCCTGTTCTCCCATGCTTGTTTTCAATTTAGTTCAGTTCAATTCAATTCAATTCAGTTCAGTTCAGTTCAGTTCAGTTCATTTCAATTCAATTCAATTCAATTCAGTTCAGTTATATTCCTAAATTATTATCATTACTATTAATTAGTTATAATTTACTTTTGTTCAGTTCAGTTCAGTTCAATTTAGTTCAGTTGTTTTATGCCGAAGAAAACATGCCCTAAATATACTCTTGTTTCTGTCTGCTACTTTTTACTATAACTGTACTTATTCTGATTGCTATATTCGCGTTGATATCATCCACATCTCATATTCCATCGAGCAAATACAAAAAAACTTTTCTTTTTTTTGACAGGAGCAAATAAAGAAGTTGAAAGGGTATCAAACCTGCCAAAAAAGTAGGCAATCAATTAAGTACAAAAAAGGACAAAATGTTATGGTAGAAGGTACACGATATTTAATTGAAAACCCTTAAGAAAAAGGTAAACCTAACAATGATAATAGAAACATGTTCCACTATTACTATTAGAAATATATATTAGATTTTATAGTTGTATGCACGATTTGGCTAGTTGAAGAGGACAATTATAACCATCTTTCATAAAGGAGATCTAATATCAATATATATCCCAACTCTTATCTACTAATTCTTCACTCCTTAAATTCTAGACCTAGAGGCGCGGCAAACGATTGAGTGAATTCAAATTTGTGAAATTCTCGATTTGGATTTGGATTAGGTCCAAGTAGTACGAGATTGATTTGACTATACAATATATAGGTTCGTGATTATCAAGTCATGGTTACAATGTTAATATAGAGCTTAATTTGAAGTTAGCGTTCAAACTCAATTTATTTGGCATGATAGTATAGATTAGGTCAAATTAGATTGTGTTATATATATTTCTTCCCCGTTTCTTCTTCCTCGCTTGCCTTGATACTCTTAATCATATTATCATCAACTGGAGCTTTGGGATCCCCCAATAGAAAATAATAATTAAAAATCTAAACGTTTATGGAGCTTTTGGAACAATGTCCAACATATAGGGTACCCACAAGTTCAAATTGGCTAAAGCGAAACGCCTATAAGTTCATTTCTCAAATCATTAGATAAAAATCATCATATAGTCAAGATTTTATATCTTTACCAAACTCTAGAGAAAATAACTAAAGAGGATTCACATTTTATTAATATAAATCTTTTTTTATTGTGCTGGAGAGAAGGGCAGGATTGGACAATGAAATTTAATGATAATTGTCTAACCCTGGTATTTCTTTAGTCACTTCGGGGCTATCATCATCCTTTTGAATGGTGGTAAGTCCAATTTCTATTTCTATTCAATTATTGGATTTTTTGTCTCAACTAGTGGGTCTGGAGTTTGGAGTTTGATTTGTTAGTTTCCCTTTATGTGAGTATAAAGTTCGGTTTTTATGGTTTGTTGCAAAGATATACTTCCTCTGTTTTCTTTTATCATTTTCACTTTTCTGTGCACGTCTCCCAATGCACCTCTTTGAACTTAAATATCTTTCATTACATATTAGTAAAAAGTTATAACGATTAAATATAATAAAGTACTAACTGAGACGAATCAAACAAGATTATATTTTTTCTTATAAATTGAGAAAAATTGAGAAGATTCTTTGAATAGTGTCAAGATTCCAAGTGAGAAAGATAAAAAAACAAAGGGAGTAGTTCATTGATGGTTTGTTGTACAAATCTACAATCAGTAATGGATTTTTGTACGATATCTACCTAATGCAATAAAAAGATATTTATTCTCAAAATTATCTCAAAATGATATACACTCTCATAAAAGGTTGCATGATTCAGTGAGTAAAATTGGGGTTATGCTATATTGTCATATGTGGTTCATTATTGCATAGTTACATCATAGAGGAACTTTATTTGATTAAGTTAGATTGTGTTTCGATTGTCTTTAATATTGATTGCAGATGTCGCATGACTTTCCATTAACGAAATCTATCGTTTTCTTCAACAAAATAAAACTATAAAGGGTTTTGATATTTGAATCATTGTAAAATAACTTTTCAAACGTAATTATCATAAAATCATACGTTGTGCAATATAATTTCGAAAAAAATACATAGCCATAGAGACTACGCGCCATGCTTTCATTACAGCAATTAACAACATTACTACATTATAGAGCACACCATCATAATGATGAATACATTAATTAAGATAGTTTCCTATATGTATTAGATATAGCTTATTAGAGCATATATTGATGTAGACCACCCACACAGTGAAATTTAGGGATAATGCATGTTAGCTAGCTAGGCGCCCTTAATTAGGGACCATTGATGGATGAGCAGCAAGTTCCTTGAAAACAGAAAGCGCAAATTCTAGCACATTATGAGGTTCTGGTGCATCTTCATTCACCTTCTCATATTCAAGACTGTAAATAAAGATGCAATTGGCATCACCCTTTGAAACTACCTGGATATTG
Source organism: Beta lomatogona (assembly GCA_947646795.1). Classification (NCBI taxonomy): domain Eukaryota; kingdom Viridiplantae; phylum Streptophyta; class Magnoliopsida; order Caryophyllales; family Amaranthaceae; genus Beta; species Beta lomatogona. The sequence continues at coordinate 89,159 of CANSNZ010000316.1, read as the reverse complement.
TTTTCCAGGCTCTTGTAGTTCTTCATTACCTCTCCATCAATCACTTTGCGATGAATTTTCATATTCTCCTCATCAACTGCCTCAATCCTCTCTATGAAGTATTGTGACTTTCCTCCTGTTACGTGATATATATGCGTTACATGCCAATGTGCATATTAATCGAGAGATAGTTAGTTCAAGGTCAAATATTAATTATACGGTATGGAAGTTTGCAAAAACAGGCCAGGTGGCTTTGATGTCTTGCATTGAATTATTGTAAATTTGGCTCATAAAAGATCTGTGAGTTGTTCAAGTAGAATGGTCATACTTCCATTTTCACACTTTTCGAATCAAATGACGACTACTAAACACAAGTTTGTCTATATAACTAGTATTTTACCCCGGGTGATGTCTTGAGTCAATTATAACTAGCTTTTTATGCACGCTACGCGTGCGGCGACATTTCAGGCATAACTATTACTCAGTAGTAAAACAAACCAAAAACGAAAGTTCGTATCTAAATTCTCTTTTATTTTGTGAGTAAGATATATTGAAATACTTACATGTTCTACCCATCACCCTACGTATACCTCTTATAAACCAATTTATATTTTACATAAAAATCTTAATCAACCATTTTAAGCTTATTCATACCTATACCTCTCACCTGGTCCTAAAATCCTCAATTTCACTCACATAACATCACTTTCTCTCTCTCTTATTTTCATAATTTTACTCTGACCGTAGTTTTGCACTATTTTTACCTTCCAAAAATTGAATTTTTTAAATTTTAAATTTTACTCCTACAATTATAATTTTCATGTAATTGAAAGGAATTCTTAAAAAAATTTCCTTGTAGATTCGTTTTTTTTTATTGTAGCTAGTTTTCAAACTCGATTGTATTTATCTAGGACTTCTTTTTTACGGGATTTAGGACCTTTTTTATTTAATTTTTTTTACAATTCTAATTTTTATGTATTTTTTTTAAAAATTAATTCAATATGTATCAGCGAGTTCTACGTTTTTTCCAAAATTTGTTTTTTGTACTATTTTAAAAAAAAAATTTTACAACTAAAAAAAATGTATTACTGGGATTACCAACCTCTATCGGTTGTTTGCATTTCAATTGATATATTTTATTGCACAACTGGGAAGTTTTTTTCATGGCAAATAAAAGTTTTATTCATGGGTTTCACTTAACATTTCTAAGTGATATTTATAGTTGTAACATTTATGAGGATCATTATTTTCTCATCTAACTCATTCTTTTTCCTGTAAATATAGAGTGAGAAGCATGTGCTATTGAGCAAGAAGATAAGTAAACAAAATAGGTACCTTGATTCAAAGTGTAGTATTCAGAATTTGAGAGTGTTGAGATGTTGCAAGCAATTCGGGAACACTGATGTGTTGTTTGAGTTTGTGTTTCAAATTGATATTTTTTATAGAAGCACCTTTGATTTTGTATCGTTCAATTCAACATTATTTCTGTGTATTTTTTTATTTTTGTGTCCTATTTTGTTATGATAAGTTTTTGATTTATTATTTTAGTCAAAGATAGTAGTGCAATTTGCATTGATTGTGTTGCTAATTAAGGCCAATTAAACTTTATTGAAACTGGCAAGTTTTTGCAATGTAGAAGGGTTTAAATGTCAAGGTTTTGGAATGTAACATTTATGTTGTGGAGGGGTAATTAAGTAAATTCCAAGGGGGACACCATTGCTCCCCCCTTGGCTTATATAATAGAGATAAATAAATACTCCCTCCGTCCCTAAATAGAGTGTCTATTTTTCCATTTATGTTTGTCCCAAATAGGTTTTCCATTTCCTTATTTGGTATGGATCCACCAATTAAAATATTAGTTTGCTTTCAACTTTTATAATATCACCCACTTTCCCATATGGCCCACATTCTCTCTCCTTAATAAACAATTCATAAAAAGTGTACCAAGACTACCAACTTCTATATTTAATTATGATTTAATACAACTAAGGTCATACACATGATTTCTTCTTGATACTTGTGCCCAAAAGAAATGGACACTCTATTTAGGGACGGAGGGAGTATGTTATTATTCATAAATTTCATAATTCATTTGTTACTTTCCATTCTTTTATAGTCCAGTGAGAAATTGAAAATTTGATGTCATGACGTGATAAGTAAAAAAACTGAAGGGTTTGAGTTTGAAAATAATAGCTTAAAAGGAATTGGGATAAGAGAATATGTAATTAATATAGTCTCTTGATAGTATTGTAATAAGAGTGTTAGAGATCTAAATACTTGTTCAAGTCTTTTAAGTTAAGTATATTATTATAAGACATTATCATATTTTATTTAAAAAAATTAGACAACAAAGTTATTGATGGCTAAACTCTCACTTTTCATTTCAATACCTTGCAGTTACGTGTTCAATATCTTGCAGTTACGTGTTCAATATCTTGCAGTTACACAATATTTATACGTTTTAATTGGGGAATTCACATGGACATAAAATATCTGCATTAGAAGCTTGAGTAGAGTGTCACATGGTATATAAGCTTCCTTAAGATCGCCTTTTAATATATTTGTGTAATTGTGTAGATAAATACTACATACATATATTTTTGTTTAAGTCACAACTACCTTCTTTTTAACATTATTATTATCTTTATTATTCTTTTTTTAATATAAGTGGCGAGTATCTTCTTATTCCCTACTTTGTGTTAATCCGAATAATCCTAACTTATGAAAACAGTGAAATTGACAATGTTAGGGATCAACAATCAAGAGTGTAGAGGTAGCTAAAAGTAACTTTTTGTAGAATCTTTTTTATTAATAAACTGAAAAATTCTCCAAAAGAAAAAAAAAACACCAACAACAACAACAAAAAGCAAAAGATATTCGTTAAAATATGAAATTTTTTATTTAGAGAATATGCTTTTAAAAACAAAAGTGGCGAGCATGATGAGGGTCACTCATCAAAACCCAAAAGTCCCAAATTACTTTCTCTATTTTTGCTTTATATGGAACATATCTCTAAATACCCTAAATGGTAAAGACGTAAAGTATTAAAGTGAAGTCATGAGTAGTCCCATTTCAAAATATTTATCTTCGAATCATACATACCTGATAGTTTGATTCTAAAATATTTATATTACTATATTATAAACGATTTTTCTAACCTATGTCACAAGGCATGGTTAAGAATTTCAAGATTTTATTTAAAAAAATATAGTACAACAAGATTATATTTGGGGATAATAGATAAGGATAGAGATTTTTCTAACCTATGCTTTGAAAAATCATATATAAGATATCATTATACAAAAAGTTTCCATTTCAAAATCCAACCAAATTAAAAAAATTGATTATATGTATCTTAAGTATCTATCCTTATCTATTATCCTCCAATAGAATCCTGTTGTATTCTATTTTTCTAAAAATAAATCTTGAAATTCTTAACCTGTGCCTTGTAGCATATAGGTTAGAAAAATCCTTGTAAAAATTATGCAAATGAGATATTTAAAAACTACATATTGAGACGAATCAAATAAAATCTGACTATATGACTATGTTTGTTTTTGTGTATAATCATCATAGACCGTCAAAGTGCGAATTGTGAGTAATAGAAAAATCAAAGGCCCTGTTTGGCAACAGTTTTTGCACTAGCTTTTAGTGTTTTGACTAGGTCAAAACACTAAATGAGTGTATAGCATAGTAGATGTGGGAGTAGCTGTTGGAGTTTGATGTAGCTTTTCCTAGCTTTTCCCAAACGTTATAAAATATAGCGTTCTACCCTTTTTTCTTTTTTTTTTCAGAGGAAAATATTGCTACAATCAGGGAAGACTTTCTCATCATCTCCACACCTCCATAGCTGCTGCAGATATCCTCTAAAATCTTGAATAATTCGGAAAAAATCCCACTTTTTATGGATGAATTTGGAATTACCATAATATGCTATATAATTGCCTGAAAATCGCACTTCCAGTGCTGTTGCTTCTTCTCTCCGTGATATTCTAGGTTTGATGAGTGTCTCCTAAAAATAACAATATATATATGTTTTACAAGTTATTTGGGAATTAACAGTGACATCTACAGATTTCTTCCTCCAGGTCAATGAAGAGAACAACTGACAGCTACTTCAACAGCCAACAACTACTCCAACAGCTACTTTTGCCGAACAGGCCCAAAATATTACAATTAAAAAAGAACGGAGGAAGTATAAACGTGATTACTTGTTTAACTCAATAAAAGTTTGCAAATAAAATTAGCAAGAAAGTCAGAATTATTAATTAACAAAAACAAACTAAAAATAAAAGGATATATACCGATGATACAGTCCCATCTCCTGACGCTACCCACACAAGTACCAGCATCTTCGTGGACCTCAATCTTTGCAACTTTGCTGGTGCAAATATTGTGAATGTCGGGTAATTTCGCCATTATCTGTTCAAATAGCCTCTTTGCTGAGCAGTTCAGCTCTACTTGTCCCTCCAACTTCTTTTGAGGTGCCATATTTCTCTTTTAGTATAAACTAAACCCTTCTCTCGTTAGAAATTATAGAAAACAAAGATGATTATGGTAATTAATTGCGTTATGATAATGACTACGAATAAGGTGCTTTATATAGATGAGCATACAGCAACCAGAATATTATTTTGCTTTGCTCTACCAATATAATAGTTTATCATTTTACTTTACAGACTTTTGGAGAATATATGATCTCTTCTGCAGTTCCACTAAAAATAGTATATACATATTTTTTAATCAGTAACCATATTATATAATAATGTATATAAGATTATACAAGCAAATGTAGCAAACTTTAGGAATTCCATGGTCACTCCCATATGAAGTTAAAGTCTATGTTTTTAGTGCAATTGTGGAAGCAGAACAAAGATGTTTCAGATTAGATTCTTTTTATTTTAAGGAGTCCAAATTTTTATTGCCTACAAAGTTGTGGAAGAACGAATATCTCTTTAGTATAGATGCTTTGATTTATTTGGAGGTGTCAATATGGGTCACTGGGTGGGTTTGGGTTGACCCAACCTGGGTCGGAATGATTTGGGTAGGAATAATCTGGGTGAGAGTGTGCCATGGATCGGAACTGGGTGGGTCTAGGTGGACTTGGGTCGGGTTCAACCGGGTGAGGGGGATCCCAGAACTGGGTCGAAACTAGGTCGGCCGGTGTCTAGGTTGGGTGAATTTGGGTCCGAATGGAATAAGGTGAAGTCGGCCCAATTCGGCTTTCGGAATAACTTGGGTCGGAAGAAATCGGCTTTCGGAATGACTTGGGTCGAACGAAATCGGCTTTCGAAATGACTTGGGTCGGAAGAAATCGACTTTCGGAATGACTTTGGTCGGAAGAAATCGGTATCGGAATGACTTGGGTCGGAAGAAACCGGCTTTCGGAATGACTTGGGTCGGAAGAAATCGGCTTTCGAAATGACTTGGGTCGGAATAAATCGGCTTTGGATAGGACTTGGGTCGGCTGAAGCCTCAAACCGACGTCGTATTGGCTTGGGTCGGAACAAATCGGCTCTCGGAATGACTTGGGTCGGAATAAATCGACTCTCGAAATAAGGCGACATCGGGTGCGAATGGGTCGGCTTAAGCTGGCTTTCAGAATAACTTAGGTGGAGTTTGTTTGGCTCTAGCCGTCTTTCGGGCGGACTTGGACTCTTGGAGAGTCTAATGTTTACAATTGCCGTTTTAGTGTTTTCTTATATTATATTAAGTTACAAAGTCGAAAGTTATAACAATTAACATGTGATATTGTGATTGAGTCATTGTGAATTTTGTGATAATACATTGATACTTATAAAACTAATTTAAAAAGTTACTAAACTAAGACTTATATTATTGGCTATTACCCATCGGGTTATTCATGATTGCATATTTGCATAATTGCATTATTAAATACACATTAAAGATTTAAAGTTATTGAATTTAATCATTAAAGAATAATGATTAAATATTCAAATATCAAGCATCAAATGATCACATGATTAATACTTAGAGTTGGTACTACTAGTTTGGATTTGTCATTTTTGACAACTAACATGTCTAACAAGTATTCAAGTAACAACCATAAGAGTTAAGGCATAAGTCCATACCGATTATTGATTAGAGTCAATAAACTATTAAACTTAAACATTTAGTTAGTTAGTGATTTACTCACTCTCATTGAGTCACTATATAACAACAAAAATAATTAAAAGATGAGTTGAATTAAAGAATTAGAAATTAAGAAATGAAAATATGAGATAAAAATATTATATATAATAAGTTAATATTATGTAGAGTTGAAGACTAAAGTATGATCGTACGAAGATGGAGACATGAAGTGATGAAGTTACTATGTTGTCATTAATATCTTATTAGCTTGACATTAATGAAAGCATCGTAATTATAAAATTGTTCAACTTTCATCGTTCATGGAACAACAATCACTAGTAGAATAATTGTTTATTGCTGCGGTCATTAAGTGGCCAATTGCGGCGGTTTTAGCCGCGCAGCAATTAAAGGCGCAACAATACGTAATTAACCTATTGCTGCGGTTTTTGACCGCAACAATAGGCCAAGCTATTGCTGCGGTTCCTGGCCAAAACCGCAGCAATAGGTAGTGTCAATAACAAAAAAAAATAATTAAAAAGTAACATATTGCTGCTGTTTTTACCAACAACAGCAGCAATATGTTGCTTTTTTTCTAAAAAAAAATTATACATTTATAATGTCCATATATTAGTACTACACGTCTATACCCACACAACATTTTCAAAGCCACAACCAAATTTGTTAGAATTCATTCAAGTGTCAAATTAATTGACAAATTACATAACTACAACATTTGACTTTATAATTTTTATGTTGAAATCTTAAAATACACATATATAAGATATAAAAAAAATATATACAAATGATATCTAAAAAAATATACTTCCTCCGTTCTAAAATAAATGAAACACTTACTATTTTAGGCCTTTCAAAATAAGTGAAACGTTACCTTATTTGGTATTCACTTCTCTCTATCTCTCTCATCATCACATGGGCCCCTTCTTTTTTTTCTCTCTATCTCTCTCCTATTCTAAATCCCCGTGCCAAGGCCATACGTTTCATTTAAAACAGAACGGAGGAAGTATACAAATTAATTTAATTCACCATAATCCTAAAATACATATTCAATTAGATCTACAAAATTAACAAAAAAATTAAATTGAAAAAAGATGAGTACAATCCACAAAACCAGAAATAACAGCATCCTTAAGACTCTTAAAAAATGAAATACAAAAAATTAACAAAAAAAAAATGAGAACGAAAATAACAGTATCCTTAAGCACAGCAGCGCCTGATCTCGCCGGCGACTGGAGTACAACAAACTTACACTGCCAATTAGCTTCAAGAGCACTTAAACTCGCCGGAGAAGAGGAAATTCTCGAAAAAAAAATGAGAACGAAAATTAGATCTACAAAATTAACAAAAAATTAGATTAATAAAAATGAACGAAGAGGAAGACTTACAACGAGCGACCGAGAAAAATGAAAATCGCACAACCATCTGAAAATCGCAGATCTGAAATGAGAGGGAAAGAATGAAGACCGACGAGATTTGGAAACTAACGAACGACGAACGACGGAATGAAGAACGGCGAGATCTGAAGCCATTGATGCCGAACGAACGACGAAGAGAGTTGAAGGAAATCAGAGATGGCGACGAACGCGGCCCGAGACGTCGCGAAGCTTGAACCCAGATGCTTATCGTTCGTCGCGAAGAGAGTTGATAGAGGGTGAGAGGATGAGCGTGGTGAGTGAAGAACGAAGATGATGAAGAGTAGGACAGAGGAAAAAGAGGAGTTGAACTGTTGAATGAGTAAGGGGAGAGACCGAAATAAAAAAAACGGCGGAATGGGTTTAAAAAGAAACCCTAGCTAGGTGGGTGCCTCCTATAATTAATTAATTTAAAAAACGAACCACACATATTGCTGCGGCTTCTAGCAAAAACCGCAGCAATATATTAAAATATTATTTTTTAATATTATTTTAATATATTGCTGCGGTTCTTGCCAGAAACCGCAGCAATATATCTGGTCAAAAAGTCAATTTTTTTCAAAAATTTTCCGTTGAAACCATATTGCTGCGGTTTTTGGCCGAAACCGAAGCAATATTTTTATTTTATATTTTACCTTTTCTTTTTACGTGATATATTGCTGCGTATGGGTAAAACCGCAGCAATACCACCGCAGCAATAAGCAATTATTCTACTAGTGAATGATTAACATTAATCGAATATGGAGATGATAATTGTGATCAAGATGATACATAATCATATCAGTAGAGGATGAAACTATGAAAGTAGATCATAGTTAATACCAATCATATCAGTGCAGGATCAAAGTAGATCATTCATCATAGTTAATACCAAATACCAATCATATCCTTCCTCATGTATGATAGTGGAGGATCAAGATCGTTGATGTTTCGGTTGTTGATCTTAAAAGATAGTAACATAGCAGGCGATCTTATTAAACGGTCCATATCAGGAGTCTCGAGTCTATTTGATTCTCCGTCTCTTTGATTTGCTATACGTATCGTCGTATCGGTATTACGGTAATTACGCTATTACAGCTTTGCCTTAACAATTTCACATCATTCATAATCATCTCTACGTGAATTTTCCAACTTGTTTAAAATTAATAATACTAGTTAAACTTCTAAAGTTTATAATTTTTATTAATTTTTAATAATAATACTAGTTTAGGAATTTAAGTAGATTATCAATTACTAAATAAATCAATACTAGAAGTCTAGAATTATAAATTTAGAAATTAGAAAATAGAATACTTAACCATTTATTTAAGAAAAATTAAAATCCAACCATTGATATTTTGAAAGCCATGTGCTTGGTCACTCTTAATGCTCATTGGTAAAAAAAAAATAAAAACAAAGCAAGGATCATGAATGAATTAAGACGATTGATTAGAGAATAACAAATCTCAGTCCTTCATTTCTTTACTCTCTAACCTTAGAACTCTCTAGACTTTTTACTCTAGTAAATCACTAAATCTCAGCCCTTCACATATATCATCCAACGGTTGAGATTAACTTTAAAACCCTAAAATCTAACCCTACAGTCCCTACTATATAAACCTCCTTTTTTAATTCCCCCCTCATTTCGCCAATTTCTGACCCTAATCTCAATTTCTCCCATTCTCTCATCTCTCTCAGTCCTCACTCCTCAGATCTATCTCTCTATCTGCGAAAAGTCTAAAAAACAAACCCTAAATTTCTCAGTTTCTCTCTCATTTTTTTCGATCAAAACCCTAATATTCTCAGCCCCTCTCTCTCTCTAAAAGTCTCATCTCACATTCTCACTGACTTGTTTTCTCTCTTAAATTCTCACTCTCTCTAAAAAAAACTTAAGATCTGAAGAAAACGCTAATTTTCTGCAAATTTAGTTTCTGCAAAATTTTCTTCGAAGTGTGGAATTCTTAATTTCTGATTAATGGAGGAAGCTAACAAGAATTCATCAATGGCGAATGAGGAGAGAGAAAATGAGACGAAAACTGCACCAGAAACCAAGAAAGACGACAACAATGGAGGGGGAGGATGATGGGGTGGATGGGGGGTTTTCTCCATTGTCGTACCTATCAGATCTTCAAAAAGATGTTGCGTTTGCCGCCGATGAGATTTCTCGCAATGTACTCTCTCACTCTTATCTCTTTCTATTTCTAAGTTTCATTGATTTTTCCCTAATTTTCATTTGACCTAAAATCGGTGACCAAAAAAAAAGGAGAAAATAGTTTCTACTACGGAAATTTCAGTGTATGGAATTTGCACTTCAATTGTATAATTTATGTTCATAATTTAAAAATGTGCAATGAATTTGTTCAATCTCAGTCTACTTTGATTCCGGTATGTTTGCATTGTTAAAGTTTTGTTTCCGTTGTTAAGTTCTGATGTAATCTATGAAATTTTACGAGTGATACAAGCTAGGTTTAGTTGGTTAATATTGGCTGATATTATGGAAAGTAAAATTAGTTAGAAGCATTAGTAGAGTATTAACTTTTCACAATGGGAATGATCTTTTCTTATTTAGGAAGGTTGATTGTTACCTATGAAATTTTGTTTTAGTAATGTGATATTGGCTCGTTAGGGATCTTCCTTTTGTGGCGAATGCTGTTATAATTTAGTCAGTATTTGTATGACCTCATTTAAATCAATATGTTTCTGGTATGTATGAATGATATTTTCTTACTCGGCCCTTTGGCAGTTTCCGTCCTCATCTCCTCCCTTATTCCACGTTGTCCCTGTTTGGCGATAATGGCAATCATCTTTGATACCTCAAAAGCCAGTTATAGTAAATTGATTGTAATGTGTATTGGGCTTGTCCAATGCTATAGAGAACTCTAGTATGCGAGTTTATTAAAAAAGAGGAGAATTTAATTCTGCAATGTTATTTATACCTAGTGTAATAAGCTTGAAGGGCATGCTTATGTAGAGTCTCGTTGGGCATAAGTAAGTACCAAGTAAAGGAGTTTAACTCAGTCTAGCCGGGTTAGTTGAGTGAGCTTGACAGAGAGGGGTCACCTTCTCATTCATAAATATCTGAGCTTCTCGACATCAATTACTTAAGGGGTTACCTTTAGACATTTTGGAGGAGTTTGCACGTAACAACTAGGCATCCCTTCTATGAAACCAATCCTATGGTGTGGTTAAAGTGTGATGAGTTTACCCTACAGAGCACTTGCAAATTTCTGTGTGACCTCTGAACACTAGTGGTGAGAATTACTGCAAGATTTTTTTTGCCTTTCCTGTGTAGTTGGGAGGAATTACCGAAGACTTGCGAGGAGGAAGACTAGTTGTTTAGTTGGGAGGAATTAATAGAGTTCTTCATCATCACGTGTAAATTAAATTATTTATTTGTAAGTACTTGATATTTTGTAAACATTAAAGTATATGAATATAAGAGTTTTCTATTTTTCCTAATTAACTTGTCTTACTCTTTTGGTCTTTCCAAGATCCCAATGCAATTTAGTTATTACTTTCTCTTTCTTCCATTTATCCCTTCAAATTCAATGTACTTTTCAATTCAAATATCAAGGTTCACAAGTCACAAGTGAAATATTGAAGAAAAATGAGATTAATCATTAAACTTATGGACTTGTCCTTATTATAAATTAATTAACAAAATTATAGAGGATGAATTATTACAACTAAATATAATCAAGGCACTCCCTCCATCACTTATTAATTTCACCCATAATGCTAGTTATAAATTTCAAAGTTAGTTAGTATCTACTATCTAGGATAGACTATAGAGAGAGTACCATAAGCATCTAACAAGTTGGCATTTTAATTTACAACTTGTATATTATCAAAAGTCAAAACTCAATATAAAAAAACATAAAGGATAAGTCATCGGGAAAAAAGTGCAATTATAGTATACAAGTATTAATGTCTTATACAAAATAAAAATAACATGTTATGGTTGCGTAGGGTAAGGTTGGGTCGGAAAGGTTTCGGGTTGGGTTGTAATGGATTTGGGTCGGGTGGTAATGGGGTCGAGTGTAACCGGGTCGGGTGACAACCGGGTCGGGTGGTAATCGCGTCGGGTGACAACCGGGTCGGGTGGTAACTCGGGTGTGTTTAACCGGGTCATTGGCGGGTGAAGTTGGGTGCGGGTTAGTTTTTTGGGTCGAAACAGGTTGGGTCTGGGTCGTTCTTCACGGGTGCAACTGGGCACGGGTCCAACCTGGGTCGGCCCAGTTCAGGTTGGGTTACCAATTCCACTGGTTCAACTGGAAACGGGTGGATGCTGGGTCGGAATGGGTAGGCTTTCCAACCGACCACTCTCGGCTCGGAACAGGTTGGGTTTGGGTCGCATGCGTGTTCACCCGTGGGCCGGCTCAATTTTTGACACCTCTAGATTTATTCAAGAAGTGATGCATCGAAAAACGGGTGCCACGTGTGAACCGGGTTTTTAATCGTTACTAGTTTTGAGACCTGTGTAATGCACATGTTTGTTTTTCATATTTTGATTTATTAGTTTATTGTGTTGTCATTACAGTTTTTTAGAGTTATTTAGATTAGTTGAAAAGTGTATTTTTTTTATAAATAATAGGTTTATTAATATAACACAATTGTTATGTCTCTTATTTTGTATAATTTACATATTAGGACTAACTTTAGTTGTTTAAAGAAAACGAAATTCTATCGAAACTTGTCCTAAAATCTCTCTATATATATACTCCCTCCGGTCTTTATTAGTTTACCCTTTTCTATGGGGCACATTTGCCGATACACTAATTTGAACCTTAATATCTCTAATTATTAATAAGCAAAAATTACAAAATTTGATATTTGGATACTACACACTGAGATGAATTTAACAAGATCTTACATGACTATATTTTTCCTTAAGTACAAATCACAAGAGATAGTCAAAGTCATGTATGTGAATAGTGTCAAAAGTCAAAAGGGGTAAACTAATAAATACTGGAGGTAGTATTTTCTAATAATTGAATTACTATTTCCTCCGTTTCATTTTACTTGCTACACTTCTCAATTCACGGACTCCTAGGCAATTTTTGGAGAAGAGAGAGGTAGAGAGTAAATAAAAAAGAGACCCATGTCAGAGGAGAGAGATAGAGAGAGTTTATTGCCCAAAAAGGAAGTGTAGCAAGTAATGTGAAACTTCCCACAATGGAAAGTGTAGCGAGTATCATGAAACGGAGGAAGTATATGAAATCTGATTACCCAAATCTATTGTCTAGTTTTGAGACTTTACTCATGTGATGTACGGGTTCTTTTAATATATTAAAACTAAAACCATTTGTTATTAGGTGTGACAATAAATTAAATATTGTATGATGATATTTGGTTGGGCGTAAAGTTCTTGGAAATAAAAAAGTGGTTTCCCATTTTCCCTTATCTAGTTGGTAAAGGGTGAAAAATAGTTTTCCAAATGGTGGGAAATAATTTTCTAATGATGAAAACAATTTCCTTCTCAAATAAGTTCAAAACACATATTTCTCCCTAATCTTCATCTCGCTCTTTGCTTTCTTACATTCATCCTCCCATCTATCCTCCATTTCATTCTAAGTACTACTAGAATTATTGCACGCGATGCGTGCGTTAATTTCAAAACTTATTACTATTATATGCTTCATTCGTACTATAGTTATGATTACACTAAAATGTGAAAGATTAATAGTTAGATGAATTTAGATATATTAATTCGCTAATGTAAATGACTAACAAAGGTTGTGAGTGAATTTTAATACTTCCTCCGTTCCAAAATAAGTGAAACACTTCTCTCATTTATGTGAGAGCTTTTTGAGACAAGTGTTTCACTTATTTTGGAACGGAGGAAGTATTAATTTTTGTGAATGAATTTTGAACAAAAAGAATAGATATAATGAGTTGGTTTGACAGAATTAAAGAGTACCAAAGGTAGTAAGTGTATGCCATCTTTTCTTATAATAAAAAAAAAGGTCAAGATATTTTGTCCATTAAATTTTTGATTGAAATATTTGATGCATATATCATTTTTAACTTATTTAAAATGGCAAGTTGAAATGAGAAAGGGTTCTTAAATTGGTTTCTTTTGTAATTTTTTTTATTCCATTAGATCATTAAGGGTAATTTAGTATTTTTAGAAGGAGACACCATCTTCCTCCCCCCTTCCCTTATATTCTAAGTACTATTTATTTCCTCTTCAATTTTTCATGCAATTAACCAAACAATGAAAAACTAATGTACAATGGCCTTTTCCATCTATAAAAAGGTTTTTTTTTGTATGTAAGATCAAATCATTTTAATACTCAAAATATTTTACGTCCAACCTAACGACGGAGCGTAAGTGTTCTCACAGTATTTTTCTTCAATCCGTCTTGCATGGACCCGGTTCACATTAAAAAATAGTGTGGACCAGGCCTAGACACGTGCCCCATTACAAACCAGTCACTCCCGCTTTCCAAAATCCGCGCGATTTTCTCTCTCTTCAATAAGATTCTCTCGCCCTAAAATTTTAACAAAAACAGTTGTTCAGAACAAACATACACTATATCATTTTAAAATACACTATATCATGTCAAAATACACTATCATGTCAAACACAATAACGATCAATTATGATAATTTTGTGTAATATAAAAATAAACTACACTATAAGATTTCAAAATACACTATATCATGTCAAAACACACTATATCATGCAACACTATCATGTTAAAAAACACAGCAAAACACTATCATGTTAAGATACACTATATCATTTCAAAATACACTATATCATGTCAATATACACTATAACATGCAACACTATCATGCCAAAAAACTCAGCAAAACACTATCATTTTAAAATACACTATGTTATTTCAAAATACACTATATTATTTCAAAAATACACTATCAGGAGAGTGAAGTTATCAGAGGAGAGAGAAGTTATTAGAAGAGAGAAAAGAGCGGAAAGCGGCAAAAACGGAAAGTTGTAATCATTAAAACTCACGTGAGATGAATAAGGTGCACTAAGTTAGTGTGCACCGGGTTCATATTAGTTTTTTTAATTTTTCTTTGTTATGCCCTGTTCTCATTCTATGGAAAAACCATATAATTATGTCATTAAATGTTACACAATATATAATGTATCCATTAAAATAATCCATTTTCTTGTTATACTTTTTTCTCTTTTTGAGACTTTTTTTTCTTCTATCTTCTTTTGTTTTCCCTCTCACATATCATATTTGTTCTATTCATCACCTTACAATTAATCCTCTTAATGTGTATGCATGAGAAAATTAACAAAAGTACTCCATATCCTCATCAAATTTACTTTTTTATTTTACCTGTCTATTTATCATTCATATTAGAAGGCTTTTATTTGGTTCTTTTTTACCATATGGATAATTCCTATTTAATGAGTAAATAAAAAATATTTTGATTACATATAACTTTAGAATCCATCAGTTTCGAAATACATTACTCATTTTGTCCCTTTGAGATATCTCAGATATACTACCTCTAACTTTTTAATGATTAAGAAGACCATGTATAAAATTACCCACTATCACTATCACTACTAATTTTTATTGCTATTTTCTCGATTACTTAATAACATGTTATTTTTCTGTTAGGAGTTTGTTGAATATTTTTTTAGATAAAAGATGACTTGTTAGTCATTTCTTTTTTGGGATGAGAGAGTGAGGCAAATCATAATAAATAATATATCACTTGTCTCTATCTTTTTTGGACCATCTTCTATATAGGTCACTTGTCCCGATTCTTTTGGACCATTTCTATATAGGGTGTCCTAATATTAGTGAGGATTCTCTGTCTCATTTTTGTGTCTCATCTTGTGTCCCACCCCGTTCTCTTTCCAATATATGATCAAGAATAGGTGAGGTGTTAGAAGGAGAAGGAGTTGAGCATAAGATGGGATATAGAATGGGGACAGAGAACCTTTACCTTTTCAACATACTTGTCCCATTTTTTGAACATGGGACGGAAGGCGTAAAGAATAGTGGGATATATCTTACTAAAATTGAAAGTGTTCAAATTGATGTGGTATAAATGAAAAAGGAAAATGTTCAAACCAACTCGAGCAAAAGAAAATATTTGATAAGTATATAAAATATGAATCTCATTTTTTTTTTTTAAAAAAAATTGAGTTGAATTCATTGATATAGAAATTTTAAAATTCGACATGTATAACAAAAGTTATACTAAATTTAGGTATTGAGATTATTTTTAGTTGTTTATTAAAAACAAAATTATATCAAAAAATAATTCTTAAATCTCCATACATTTTTTGAATTAATTTATTATTATCTTAAATCTCATTCGAAAAATTAGTATATGTGGTGTTTTAATATTTTAAATCAATTTATTATTTGAAATCTCATTCGCTTAATTAACCTACATGGCGCTAGAATTTAAATCTTAAATGAATTACTTATCTTTTATCCCGTTGATCCACAATGGGTGTTTGATAATGTGGCGTTCTAAAATTCTCCCGAAAAACGCCTCCTTTATATATATATACTAGTCTTATATGCACGCGATGCGTGTGAAGACATATAAAATTGATCATATATAATAGAGATATAGAGATACAATTATCTTGTTTTTTTTGTTTAATTAAAGCAAATAGTTAATCTTACTTTTTTCCCTTTTTCTTTTTTTGGTGTCCCCCATGTGTTGCCTTATATAACAGAGATAGAGATACAATTATCTTTTTTTTAATTAAAGCAGGTAGTTAACCTTCCTTTTTTGCTTTTTTTTTTCTTTTTCTATATTTTGGTGTTCCCCATAAGTTAATAGATATATTAGATTAGACTTTATATATCAGTTCACTTTACTTGCAACACTTTTCTTTTATGGCAATATATATTGAATTATTTGTAAAACTACTACATTTAGCATTGAGTTCTCGCTATCTCTCTCTTCATCATATGGATCTAGAACTGTCCAAAAATGACTTGACCTAATTTTCTTGGGTTTTGAACAAGATTTTTCGACCGAAAAGTTTGGATTAGGGTTATGGTTGAGCCTAACCATATCAAATTGACCCGAAATTTTTAATAAAATTTAAAATAATAATATTTTGAAATGTAAAATATAATATTTAAACGGTTTATTCACTAAGTACTCCCGAGTTTTCAGAAAATGCACTAAGTACCCTCGCACTTTTCAAAATTCAACAGGTACCTCTCACTTACTGTTTATTAGCATTAAATGCCCTTACACCTAACGGACGTTAGTGCTCTTTTAGTCGATATTTACAAGTTTGCCATTATTTTGTGGCGCCATTATCTTGTGGCGCCATTATGTTAAAAACCATCACTCAACTTCCAAAAAATCCGTCCCCTCAACTTCCACTCCACTGTTTTGGTTCATCCATGGAACCCCAAAACTGGAGCTTGGGAACAAAATTCCTCAATCATTTGGTGCGCATTAGCAAGGTTTTTTTGGTGGAATTTCTTTGGAGTTGAATAATCTGAACAGAAGAGTGAAGAAAAAGCACGATTTTGTGGAATTGCGAAGAACTTCAAAATTGGTAAGCGACGATTCAAAAACTTGGAAAGGTAAAATCTTACTTCCTTTTTTTCAACCTAAATTGCTTGAAAGCTTAGTAATTTCGCAATTGTTTCAACTATAATGTTTTGCATTGTTGTTGGATGTTAGGGTTAGCGATTGTTGTTTGAGTTGTTTTTTTTCAAAATTTTTGTGCTTCATAGTTAGGTTTTCTTTAGTTTGTGTTTGATTTGGATGTAATCTTGTTCATGGGATGGTTGTTGTGTGGTTATCAGTACATTACAATACGCATGATTTTGATGTTAGGGTGGAGGACACTAATTTTGTGTCATTTAATAGGTTTGTTTGAGGATGTTCTTGAGAAATAAGTGAAGCAAAATGTGTAAGTGCCTAAACTTTTTAGGTTGTTAGTTGAAAATCCTTGGACTAAGAACAAAATTGAGGTGCGCACTGATTCTGATTTGATGAAAATGTGGGTGTGGGGCTTGGGCAAGGATACCATTGAGGTATGGGTTGAGGAGACTGCAGAACCTAGGGGTGTTCAAAAGTACCCGTCCCACCGACCTAGTTCAAAATAACCGGGTATTTTTTCATATTGTCAAAACTGCCGAGTCGGGTCCCCGACCCAGGATAAGTCGAATCGGGTCATTGGCCGATCCATATGACGATCGGGTACCCGAAAACCCGTTAGTTTTTTTTGGGTGGTTTGGAAGCTTTTGCGTTCTGCTAGACATGCAACTCATGCAAGTGTACGGGTTTAATTAGTTTATGGCTTTCTTTTATCACTTTCCTGCCAACTCTTTCTCTCCTTCTCTAGTTATCTTCTCCCATCTACAATTATAATGATTGATAATTACTAAATTCCACTAAGAATATTTCGCAACCTTCCACCAAGAACATTTCAATCAACTTCATCATAAACACAACAATATGACCAAAGCAGGTATTACTATATGTCTGCAAACTTTTGGTCTGCTTCATCTCAAACCGGGCATCACTTCGTTTTTTTTCGTGTTAATTAGAATCATAATTTGTTTTGTGAATTATTTTTGTTGAACGATTTTTAATTTTTTGAAATTGTATAAAGTATTGAGATTTTCGGGATTTTATCGGATTGATTTGATTTTATGATAAATCAATGATGGCGATATATTAGTTTTATGTAACTTTTTATACATCAGTTGATTTATTTTTTGAAATTTTTTTGTGTGAATTTGTACACTTTCCAGCGATAAATATTTAAGGCAAAATTGGCCTCAACACCTTGAACTATAGCGCGGGTGCACCAAACAGCCTCAACTACGACTTATAGTCAGAACACCCCAAAGTACGAACCTGGGTGCACTCTGTACCATAAATGAGGCAGGTGATCGGAATTCTCACTGGATATAAGTCGAGTGCTAGATATCAGGCAGTCATAGAAGCGTTTTCCTTGATTGAGGTGAACTTCCAAGTTGTTTGGAATACTGCAGGCAATCTATATAGACAGTAAACCCTACCATTACCTAAACTGGTATTTGAATTCTTCTTGAAACTTGAAGATGAAGCTGAGCTTATTTTTGTTATGCGGATTTCACTCTTTCAGAATTTAGGGTTCATTTGGGAAGAAAGAGCGAATTTGGGGAAGTAAGAGTGAATTTGGGAAAGAAAGTCTTTTTATTCAGTTGAGGAAGGAGAAAATGAAGGCACGCACCTTTTTTTTTGTTTAAGTAAAAAGTTAGGGTTAAAAAAGAAGAAAATAAGAAAGGGGAGAGAATCCGATGATAATTTGGGGCACCGACCTCATTTATGGTACGGACTGCACCTAGGTCCGTACTTTGGGGTGTTCTGGCTATAAGCCGTAGTTGGGGCTGTTTGGTGCACCAACGATATAGTTCAGGGTGTTGAGGCCAATTTTGCCAATATTTAATTGATGGATTGTGATATACTTAGCCCCAAAAATATTACATATGTTTAAAGAGTATAAAGTACAGGAGTTTTGATTTCAAAATTCTTGATGAAATTATTTGTAGTTTGATGTTACAGGGAGTTAGAAGATCATTAAAAAAATTGAATCCGGGTACCTGTGACCCGACCCGCAAAAAGTGGGTACTAGCTAACCGGGTATGTACCCGGTTTTCCCAGGTCGGACCATGGGTCGACTTCTTTACTACCGACAAAAGCGGATTCCCGGCTGTTCGAGTACCCGAAAAACCGAGTACCTGATAATGGACACCTCTAGCAGACCCTAGCCAAGTTTCTAGGTCTGTTCTTGCAAAGAAAGATAAGGAGGAGATGGAAAAGCTTGACAACATTAGGAGAGTGCAGGAGATATTACAGAGGGAGAGGGAGGACGAAATTAGAAGACAAAAGGAAGAGGAGAATGAAAGAAGGAGACAAGAGGAAGAGTAGAGGAGAATGGAAGAAGAGAAGTTGTATGCAAAAGGTTTGTGTGTTGTCGTTGAGGTGTCTGTGTTGTCTGTAGACAATGATGAGGTTGAGTACATATATGAGAGTGTACTCACCCCAAATAGCTGATGAAGGGTTCCCTGCGTCCTCTCAACCAGATCTGAGCCACAAACCCAAGAGCCTGGTTCCACCCCCTCACAGCCCACAAGTGAGCCCACTGAACAACAACACCCACAAAGAGAACACCAAGAAAAAAAAAACCACAAAGAACAAAAACAACCACACCCAAGAGGAGAAAATCGGCCCCCAAGGCCCAAGAAGAAGTTTGGCCCTTAATCTAAAACTCAACATCAACCCCATCCCACCGAAGTGCATGAGTCCACCCCAACCGAGCATGAGCCCACCTCCTCACAACCCACCCCTCAACCCCCCCCACAAAAAAAAAACCGAGCCTACATCACCACCTCTTTCACATTCCACCCCTTACACCCCACCCCAACCGAGCATGAGCCCATTCCCTCACAGCCCACCCCTCACAACCCCCCCTCACACCCCCACCCCACCCCACCCCACCCCAACCGAGCCTACATCACCACCTCTTTCACATCCTACCCTCTCACAACCCACCCCAACCGAGCCCACACCAACCGAACAACATCACCAACAGTCAAAGGGAAGGGGAAGAAGGTTACACTAGTGAAAAAAACCTTAAATGACACAAGAAAACTCGGGAGTACTTGGTGATAAAACGGATCAACAACAATTCATCAAGAGGTTAACATTATGGTTCACGTGGGCGTTTCGGTAGTTATTTTGATACTAGGTTGGCCTCTTGAAAACTCAGGGGTACTTGGTGATAAAACCGATATTTTAAATTATGTGACTAATAAATTATCAATCATATATATATATATATATATATATATATATATATATATATATATATATATATATATATATACGTAAAATAACTGTTTGATAGAACATCGTTTATAGTACTAATATGATCGGTATATCATACTTAAGATGAAATAATAGTTTTATTAACGAAAAATACTCATTTTATATGAAAAATAAAAAAATAAAAAATCGATAAAGGCACCGTGGACCAGTATCTTGACCCTAACCTGACCTGTAATCTGCAAAAGTATTCGTCCTGAATATCCAACTTGACCCGCATTTACCAATCTGGACAAATCTACATGGGTCCCATTTTTTATTTTTCTATATCTCTCTCGATCTTCTCCTTAATGTATGTGCCTCCTCTCCTATATTGTAAGTAAAAGTGAAGAGTGAAAGTATATATGCACCTATGATCATTTTTTTTTATAAAGGTAAGGAAAAAGAAGTTATGAGACCCTTCACACGAGGGGAGCTCCAACCTTATCGTTTACAAGGATTGAATGAAGAGCTGAATGAGAACACTTTTCAATACAAAAACTAGAATCTATGAGGTGGCCAACATTGGCAATCTAATCTGCTGCTTTGTTTGATTCCCGGTAGACATGTCGAATAGTCCAAGAAGAAAAGGAGCGGATAGAAGTCTGGATATCCTGAATGATGTGAGCGATCTGCCAAGGGGGGGACCAGATGCCTTTGATGGAGTTGATAACCAAGAGGTTATCTCCTTCTATGTGGAGATGAGTAATAGCATTTTGAATAGCTAGCCGGACTCCATGCTGAAGGGTCGTAGCTTCTGCCACCGAGACTGAAGATGTACCAAGGTTCAAGGCTACGACTTTGACTAGGTTGGCGTCGGAATCTCTGATGATAAAACCTGCTGCTGCTGAAGAATCACGAACGGAACCATCGAAGTTGAGTTTGAAAAATGGAGATGATGGAGGCTCCCAAGCCACCAGGATTGAAGAAGGGTACTTGGGAGTGGAGGGATGGAGAGAAGAGAGGAAAAACGGGGAGCCAGAGGAATTGCAGTAATCAACTGCATTCCTAAGACTCCATTTTGAGAAAAGAATTTTTTTTCTTTATGAAGAATCCTATGAGTATTAAGCGAGTCGTTATGAAAGACGATATTGTTTCTTTCTCTCCAAATACTCCAAATTAGGAAGACAAATTTAGAAGCGTAGCTTTTATTCTTTTTAATATTAGAAGTATCTAATAAAGTGGCACTAGTTAAGGAATGGGGCAACCGATCATTAAGTTCTTTAAGCTGCCAAAGGGGGAGGAGCTTGGAACAATGTCAAAAGATGTAATCTATGGATTCCTCCTGGGTGGCACAAAGGGCACAATGACTAAAAGGGATGATATTTCTTTTTGCAAGGGTTGGACAAACCCCAAGACTATTATGGCAGATCTGCCATAGAAAAATCTTTAGCTTTGGCGGGATATCGAGATTCCAAATCCAACGGTGATGCCATTTTTCCTTGCTAGGTGGGAGGTTATGAGCCAGCCAAGTAGCGGACTTAACTGTGAATAGTCCTGAAGGACTAGGGCCCCAGTTAGGCTCATCACGGAGGGAAGTAGACGGTAACGGAATGTCTTTAATGCATTTGATGATGTGGTCAGGGAGAAGAGTTTTTAATTTGAGAAGATCCCAAGATTTATCTGGTAAAATGAAATCTTTTAATAGCAGGTTAACATCTGATTTTCATTTAACTTTAAGATGGTCATTAAGTTTTCCTCTAGGCACCAGTTATGGAGCCAAAATAAGAATTTGAGAACCATCTTCGATTTTCCAACGAATGCCTTTATGGAGCAATGGGCGTTGAAGTAATTTTTTTTTTCCAAATGGGTGAGTCATTTGGCTTAGGTTTGCAGTTAAAAAACGATTGATTTTGAAGATATTTGTCGGAAATGAGTTTAACCCAAAAATTATTAGGTTCGGTGAGAATTTTCCAACCAAGTTTTGCAATAAAGGCTTTATTCATTGGCAAAGTTTTTCTAAGGCCTAAACCCCCTTGGGATTTTGGTCTGCAAATTTTATCCCAGGCAATTAGTGGGGTTGCATTTCTTTCCTTATTTTGACGCCAGAAAAACTTCATGTGAAGAGAATCAATAGAGGTAGCAATGTCAGGTGTCAACATAGTTGAGGCGCATGTATATGCCGGTAGGGCCTCGAGGTTGGCCTGGATCATAGATAATCTCCCTGCCTTGGAGAGGAAGCCAAATTCCCACAAATTAATTCTTTGCTCTGTTTTTTGGACAATATGGGCGAGATTAGCTTTAGATAGATGGTGGGAGGTGAAGAAAATTCCAAGATATCTTCCCAAGGATGAATTAGGGAGCATGTTAAAATGGCTAGCTAAAGCCACTTTACGAAGCTGATTGACCTTTTTGGAGAAGATCATTGATGATTTGTGGAAATTAATTAATTGACCAAAGATGGTACAAAAGTCATTGAGTATTGTGTTTTAGATTGGTACAAGCTGATGTAGTAGCTTTGCAAAAGAGTAGGCTATCATGCAAAAAGGAGACAGGGAATATTAGCAGTTCTCGGAAGGAGTTTAAAGCCAATGCCTGAATTGGGGACTTGGCTTTGGATAGTCAACTTCCTTAATAGCACTTCCATGCAGATAATGAACAGGTAGGCCGATAGGGGGTCACCCTGATGAAGCCCCTGGAGGGGAGGAACCAGGGTGAAGGTTGGCCATTAACTTTGATTGAGTATAAAACATTTGTGACACATTCTTTTATCCATGAGACCCATAGGGTGGCAAAACCAAAAGCACGAAGAGTTTCCCAAAGGAAATCCCATTCAATTCTATCATAAGCTTTCTCCATGTCTAATTTTAGTGCACACCAACCAGTCTTATTTTGAGATTTATGGAATGTATTGAGAGCTTCTTGAGCTATTAGGAGATTATCATGAATAGAGCGATCTTGAGTAAAAGCATTTTGTAAGGGGCTTAATTCTTTTTGCAAAATTGGTCGTAGACGGTTAACCAAAATTTTTGATATTGCTTTATAAATAGTGTTGTTTAGGCTAATCGGACGGAAATGATATGGGGTTTCGGGAGCCTCTTTTTTGGGAATAAGAGTGATCAGAGTATGATTAAGTGAAGGAGGGAGTTTCCCATGGAAGAAGAAGCTTTGAATAGTAGTGGTTACTTCTCTTTGTATGATGGGCTAGTAAGCTTGGTAGAATTTTGCACCAAAACCATCGGAGCCTAGGGCTTTTAACGGATTCATATCAAAGATAGCATTTCTGATTTCTTCGGCAGAGACTGGAACAAGGAGTTTATCGAAGTCTTGTTGGGACACGAAATGGGTGGATAAAGTTCAGATCAATCTGTCTATTTGCGGAGTGTGAAGATTTGAATCGTTTCTTAAAAGAATCTGAAAGAAGAGCAATTTTTAATCTGAAAATTGTCAAGTGGGCCATTGTTTTCTTCATTCAATTATGGACAAATCTAGAGTTGCGGCCAAGTTTTCCTTGCATTATGACCCTAAGCTTTTTAGTTAAAAAGCGGTAGTTTTTCTCTTTGCAAAATGAAACGATTAATATGTTTAATTAGGATTTGATTATACGGTTGTAGCCATAGTTTATGTTGTATTCTTTTATTTTTTCGTCATTGTGGAGTAGTTTATTTGAAGTGTGCTTGTACTTTGTTTTAGCCCAAGATTTAAGTTCAGTTTTAATGCGATTAATCTTTTGCTGAATACGATAGAAACGCGAGCCTGTAATTGGAACATTCCAATTTTTCTTCACAATATTATGCGAGTCATTGTCTATCGTCCAAAAATTTTGGAACCGGAAAGGAGGCGGTTTAGTGATTTCCCCATCATTGGTGGAGAAAATGATGGGTGCATGATCGGATGCTGTAAAGTTACCATAGGAAATAGTGCTATTGTCAAAACAGTCGAAGAAACTTTTATGACAGATGGCCCAGTCTAAACGTTCGTAAATGATGTCGTTGTTATTAGGGCTGTTCATTTCGGATATCCGATCCGATCCAAAATTTTCGGATATCCGAAATTTCGGATCGGCAAAATAGCGATCCGAATCCGATCCGAAAAAAATCGGATATCCGAAATTTTCGGATCGGATAACGGATATCCGAAATTTTAAAGAGTTGATTTTTTTTGTTTTTTTTTAAGCATCCTAACATTCTTTTTTCCAACACTAACCACCATTTGAGGCTTGCAGCACACTTAGTCTTTGGCCGTCAAAATTAAAGAATTTACAGACAACTTCCCAGCATAATATTTATCTGCTGCTTCCTACTACTTCCCAACAAGTAAGATCCATTTCTCTCCCCTCTCTTGAATTCTGAGCTGCCAACTTTTCTTCTTCCGTCTCCAAATCTTCTGTTTGTAGGTTTCTGTTATTCCCAAATTTTACTACTACAAATTGTCTTCTGTTGCTGCATTTTTGTCTTTTAATTGATCAGATGTAAGCTTTCTTTTGCTGGGATTTTTTCAATTTTTTATAAAAACAAAGAAAATCTCAAGAAACTCATACAATGAGAGGGACAATAGGTTCATCTCCAAAAGCTGTGGAAACTGACGAAACTCGTCATCTTCTTTCTGCTTCAGTGTTAGTCTTTCTCATATTTTTCACTTTGATTTTGGTAGAATTAAATCTGGGCGTCTGGCGTCTCTTTCAACTGAACTTAGGGTTTAGTTTTTGAGAATGACTCTTTTTTTCAGTTTAGAGTGTTTTGAGTAAGGTTGTTTAGGTTTTTTTTTTTTTAAAAAATATACTTTTAAAAAAAATCGGATATTTCGGATATCCGAAAACACAAAAAACGTGATCCGTATCCGATCCGAACCGAAATATCCGAAACTCAAAAAAACGGATTGGATATCCGATTTTTCGGATCGGATCGACCGGATCGCGGATCGGATCGGCCGGATCGGATCATTATGAACAACCCTAGTTGTTACGCTTGCCTCTCCACGAAAAAGCTTGTTGTAAACAGGGAGTGTCTATTGCTTGAAAATTAGTCAACAGGAGGGGGAGTCGGTGAAGTTGGTTCTGTTTTAGAGGGCATCCGCCTAGTTTATCGTTGGGACATCTCATTAAAATCCCCAAGCATAAGCCAGGGGCACAGGAGAGTAGTGACGTAGTTATTCAAATAAGTCCAGAACGTATCTTTTTCGACAATTTTAGCCGGGCAATATGTGCCCAAGACTGAATACATTTTATTGTGTGGCTTGTAGAGAACGTTGAGATAAACCAAACGATAATGAGAGTAATGATTTTGAACAGTGATATTGGAGTTATTCCAACATACCCGCATTCCACCCACATGGTTAATTGGATCAATAACTAATTTATTGTGCAAGTGTAGAGCTTTAAGAATTCGGTGGCTATTATTATTATTAGTTAAGGTTTCAATGATGAAGACAATATCCGGATTATATTTGTTCTTTAGGTATATAAGCTCACTCAAAGCTTGGGGTTTTTTACCCCTTAGCTTGGATATTCCAACATAATATCTTCATAATAACCGAATTGGTGAGATAGATTCGTTTGGTAGGTTTAAAATAAACCCGTTCATACATAGACCAAAAATATGACCTCATTACCTTTCTTCTATCCTTGTTTCAGTGCTGAGAAGACAAAATAGGCCTGCCAAGGAAAGAAAACGAGTCAGGAGGTGTAAAACCACCCCTTTGCAAAAGCGAGTGTCAATCACTCGGTTCAATAAGGCTTCAAGAGCCTGGTCATTTAGATAACTATACATTTGGACTAACAGTCCATTAGCAAACCAATCTGATACCGCATCTGGCGATAAAAAGCCAGTGGGCAGAGAGATGGGCCTTTCTTCTCTTCCTCCGATGATTGAAATGATGAAAAAATGATCCTGCCACATAATAAACATGGGAAACAGACAAAAAAAAGTCTTCCTCCAAAGATTCTTTTATTAAGTACCTGCGATAAGAGCAAAAGCAAGAGTAAGAGCAAGAGTCATTAAGGGGTGTGAAAACACCCCATTTCGTTTGCGTGTGATGAAACACACGAGTCCAAGTGGGTCCCCAGACCCAGGGCAAAGAGACTTTAATTAAAACTGCAAGAAATGGAGTATAAGATGTATGATTGGTTGGAGATGGATGGTTAGACAGCCAACTATGATCCTTTCTGAGAGACTGCCTCAAAAGCCAGAAAACAACATTAAGGGAGGTAAAACCATCCCAGTTCCTTTGCGAGTGATTGAGCACTCGAATCCAAGTGGGCGTGGAAACCCAAATCCAAGAATAGGTAAGAGCAATATAACAAATAATAAAGTATCATTGTGAGAGCAAGGTGAAATAATTCTGCTTGTCTCCAGACATCATAGACCATATTGAGCAATTGGCTAAAGTAGATGCAAAGCAATAAACCAAAACAAACAAGGAGAAGAGAACGAAATACAGACAATAAGCAATATGATAAAATATTAGTTGGATTACATCCCAATTCCTTTGCGAGTGATGGAGCACTCGAATCCAAGTGAGTGTAAAAACCCAATTCAAATGATAGTTAAGAAAACTAGAACTGTTAATTAAGCGGGCATGTAAGAGAAGGAATGAAGGCAGAAAAGGCATGGAGTATATAGAGAACAACGAAAGTAAAAGTTGTAATGTTAAGATAGAATGCATTATAAGCAACAAAGCTACTGCCCACATAAACAACAATGACAATGATACTTAGAAAATTAAGCATTCTGTTTAAGTAAACGCAGGAAGATAATAGACGAAAAATGCTAAAATTCCAGAGACAAGGAATCCAGTAAATTAGCAGCGCAATGATAAAGATAACAAGATAAAGATTTAAAAAACATGGCACAATTCCTGGACATCATACAGGTAATCAGCAAATGAACACAAAAGACATACCAAAGCCAATGAAAAATATGCAGGACTAGGTGTTCTTTAATAGGTAAAAGAGTACAGTGAGAAAATAAAGTCCAACCATAAATCTGAAGTATGAGAGAAGTTGAAATAGTGATGTTGAAGAAGAAATCAAATCTATAAAATAAAGGATGGTATAAATTATTTGGCAGAAGTTTAGAACCATTGATTGAAAAAGTAGAAAAGTCCAGCCAAAATCAAGTAAAGTGTAAATGAGCATAATATTTAAAGCATAACCAAAGTACAATGCTTAGAAGTAGACACTTTTCTATAATTAATATAGCATAATGAAAATCTGAAATGAAACAAAGTATCTTTAGATTAGAATCTCGCGAGATAGTGGCAACAAAGAAGACCATTAAATCCATAGCAGTATGAACTCAAATGAGTGATAAATTCTTGGATATAATGACTAAGAATGAAAACAGTAGATAGCAAGTGATTAAGAAAAATCTCAACCAAATGAAATTCAAAAGGGGAAGTAGAAGGCTTACCTGAGGGAGCCCGTTTTGATATGGCACGCTGGAGGTTGGCCCATTAATCGTTTGGCAGGGCACGGTGGAGGTCCTTCCGACACGGCGCAACAGAGAGGCTGTGACAGGTTATGTGCGGGTGGATGTTGACAGTGGTCGTAGCGGTGGTGGCGGAGGTAGAACGATGGTGGATGTGGATGGTTTGCGCGATGGTGAGGGGTAAAAGAAACAACTTTGTTCAATATCTATAACATAAGAGGGAGCATTAAGATAGATTTGCAGTGAAAAAGATTTGAGAAGGGATAGATCAGGATTGGAAAAAGTCCATAGGAAGAACTTAGGGTTAGGGTTTTCATTCATTGAAGGTTATTTGTATTTTTTCTTTTTTTCTTTTTTTTTGGTTTTTGCTCTCCAGAAATCCCTACATCTTTTGGAGCATTTTCTCTCACTTATACACTGACACACATGATTACATATCCCACCTATGATCACGATGTGTATGATAGTTGCAATGTATTAATTTTGACATATAAGCTAGTACAATATTTGAAGTTCTATGTAAATATTTTAAACATAATTATTATTGAATAGGGAGATAAACTATTCGTTGCCGATATGCTTTTTATGAAACACTCTCTCTCTATTCAAAAAGTTAACATGTGTACGTATGCATTCAAAATTTATTCATTGTTGATATACTTGCTCTGTTCTGAAATAAGTAAAACATTTCTCTCTTTGAGAAGTGTTTCACTTATTTTAGAATGGAGGAATTATGTGTTATAATTATATATTAATGTACATGTTCAGAAACAAATAAAATGTGGGTAGTTCAACATCAATTTGTTGTTGTCTTGCTAATGTGTTTCAATATAGTTTATTAATTCTATATTGGTAGAGAATTTAATTCTCTTTCGGATATTATTTGTCATAGGATTTATTTGTTTTACAATAGTGTTCTTATCTTATTAGGTTTCCTAATAAGATTAGGACTAATACTTTATATTTTCACTATAAATATGATAAATGAGAATCATTGAAATTCAGGGAGTTTCAGAAATCTAATATATATATATATATATATATATATATATATATATATATATAAGTGAGATATTATATTATGTACTCTTATCACAATTTAAATGTCTCTTTTTCGTGGTATTTAGAAAACATCTTCGACTATTTAATATACTAAACCAATACTCCCTCTGTACTTTTTTATCTTTCCTACTTTTATTGTGCACGTTTGTCAATGCATGCTTCCACCCTATATATCTTTCACTATATATTAGTGAAAAATTTAACGATTCAGTATCAATAAAATACTCATTGAGACGAAACAAAACCCCACATGACTATATTTTTTCTTATATATTGAGAAGAATTCAGAAGAGTCACTCTATTGTGAATAGTGTCAAGATTACAAGTGAGAAAGATAAAAAAATACAGAGGGGGTACTAATAAGGAAAACCATGAAAGTTGATACTTCCTCCGTTTCAAATTACTCGCTACACTTTCCATATAGGGAAGTTTCATATTACTTGCTACACTTCCTTTTTGGGCAATAAACTCTCTCTATCTCTCTCCTCTCACATGGGTCCCTTTTCTTTTTACTCTCTACCTCTCTCTTTTCCAAAAATTGCCTAGGAGTCCGTGAATTGAGAAGTGTAGCAAGTAAAATGAAACGGAGGAAGTATTTGGTTTGTATATTGAAAAGAATTAGTAAGATCTCGCATGGTAAGTTTTTATTTTTTACTTTTCTCTTATATAATGGACAGATAATCAAATTTGATAAACTTTAACATTACACAGGAAAAAGCAATAATTGTTAGTATATTTTATATTATAAGATTGCTTAAATTTTTAGATATCAACTAGTAACATTGGTAAAGTTATGTAAGGAAGTATATATTTTTCAAGCAACAATGAAGAAAACTCAAATGGTCTAATGTAAGTTCAAGCAAAATCTATAAGAGAAAAATTTACTAGTTGACATATAAAAAATTTCACTGCAACAAAATATGGTATACCAAAATTTCCACCTTTATCATCCTCCTATTCTCAAGCATCTTACCCGCAGTCTAGGGTTGTTTTCTTTACCATTAAAATTTTCATTACTTCTTTGACTAATAATTAGGTATGAGTTGGACATTAGGCTTCATTAAGATTTAAGGACACCATTCCGACAGCAGCCCAAGAAAACTTATACTTGTCGGGGTCGATTTTGTATTTGGATTCGGAAGTTAATCGTGACTCCCAATCTTTAACATCTTGTTTATTAAATGACTTGGCAAATCGTTTATTACACACACATACAGTATAAAATGACAAAAGGGTATACATGCACTCAAATTGATGCCAACACAATTCAAGTCAGAAAACAAAAGAAGAATACTATTCAAGTAAGAGTGATCATACTATCAATTACGCAA
Organism: Beta lomatogona; assembly: GCA_947646795.1. Classification (NCBI taxonomy): domain Eukaryota; kingdom Viridiplantae; phylum Streptophyta; class Magnoliopsida; order Caryophyllales; family Amaranthaceae; genus Beta; species Beta lomatogona. The sequence continues at coordinate 59,084 of CANSNZ010000316.1, read as the reverse complement.
GGAAAATATCGGGCAAGAAATATAAAAGGAATATGAAAGTGAAGTTAAAGTATTTACAGTTAAGATCACAAGGGAGTCTCCTAGAAAATCAATAATCACTTACTAATATTAATAGGTTACGCATTCTACCTTTCTATATATACTTGTCATTGGTATGAGGGTAATAATGTGCAAAAAGTGCAGCAGAGGCTAAATCCTATGAAGCAGATGTCATGTACGGAAGAAGGCTGTAATTCAAGGTTGTGCAGAAATGTATATACTTCCTCCGTTACATTTATTTTGGGACAGAGGAAGTACTACAACTTGCAGCACCATATCATTTGCAGGCTATACATCTGGTGATAGGAAGGCTTTTGCTTTTGAAATAATAGTAGGGTTGAAGGATATCATACCAAGGAACAAAACCAATGGCACAACCAACAGAAGGAAATAAGGGGAGGGAGACACAGCTTTAGAACTCAAGAGAACGTGACTGTGTACAAACCCGTCTTCCATCCTTATCCATGACTTCAGGGCAAAAGGCTTATCCATGACCTCTATAATTCTAGCTCCTTTCGCCCAATTACCATACCCACCATAACCAGTGTGTCTACCGTAGCACAGCCACATGTTCTTGTGAGGGCAGCACCAGTCGTTGCCATGGTCATGCCCTACAAACACAGCCTACCACCAAAAACAGGAAAAGGCTCAATTGTATATAGACATCGTATGCTACAAAGTTTTTCATAATTACATGCATTTACCATATATTCCTTAAATTAAATAACATAAGATTACCTGAGCTGAAGGCCGATCTTCCAATACCTTCATTATCCCCGACTCAGTTTCTTGAGTACAAACAGATTCCTTATTTATTGAACCCACGCAAGGCCGAGGAACCAAAAACAACCAAGGGGAGGCCTTCTTATATGCTATACTAGGTATGTGCCAGAAAAATAGTTCAGGAACCCTGCAAAATTTAAAGAAAAGAAAGTCTCCCATAATTTCCATGTAGTAAATACAACCAAAGCTAAGAATAATGTCATTGAGAATGAATCTAACAAAAGAACCCTATACCATAAATCTAAATGTTGGTGTCATGTTCATCATTTTGAGTTGTATCATAAGATTCTTAAGTTATGCTTAATAGTACCTAGAATCTGGATTAATTTCTTCAGCTATACTTTTGAGCCACTCTGCTTGGGCACTTGAAGTAACTTCCGGATAGGAGCCTCCTCCTGAATCTAGAAAATAAATAAATGCCACTGGCAAATCTGGGTTCTCTGATGATGAGATTTGCAGGACATAGTTCGATACACTTGGCCAAAGATTTTTTGGTCCATGCTGAGAGAACGAATGCGTGTTATTTCCTATCTGATTGTTCATCAACTGCACTCTTGTTGTACCCACGAAGCTGCAATCTCCATCTCCTGATGAATCATATGATGCAACAAATAACAGATGGTAACGATTACATATGAATTCTCAATGCATCTGCATGAATTTTTTTTACAATTCCGAGGATTTTTAAGATGAAGCCTTTCTCAAGAGTCAAGACCATACACATACAAGACCTTTATGTTTTTGTTATCTTATACTTCATTTAATTTCCTTTTGAAATAGAAGACCAGACCCTTTATATGCAAGTTGTTGATAATACAAAAATGATACCTAACCAAATCAATAGCAGAGTAATGTGAAAGGCATTTTGAGGGGGTGTAAAACTCTCTCCTAATAAAAAGTTCTTTTTTCTCATTTTGTCAAAAAGGGTTATAAGTGGGAAACATCATAACTTTCTCAATCTAAGTGGATTATTCCTTGAACTTGCCACCATGAGAAAATAAGTAGGATCTCAATTACCTGTGAACGATGAGTTAGATGGCGAGCAAAGTAGTGGGGGAACCCCATCTTCTGAAAACCATTCCTCAGGCCACTCGAAATAATCATCGTCATGATTACCGAACACACTGGCCCAAGGTATGCCCCTATCTCTTGTGGGTGAAGTAGCTTGATCCCAGTACAGGCTTGCATTTGCAGTAGGTATATTATTGGCAGTAATAACATCTCCAAGGTATACAACAAAATCTGTCATGCAACTGACAATCACTTATAAGAACGAACTTAAAAGGCATGTAGAAAATTTTCATGAAACCGATACACCTATAACTAATTAGCAGTAAATCAGAGAGGAGCCTGAATTTGCAACGATGACAATGACCAGACGAACTCACATGTGTCATCAGGATAAAAATAGTTAGCATAATTGGGTTAGTCTGATTTGAAAGAACAATGTACATCTAACTCCAAATCATGAGTCTAAAATACCTACCAAGAGGTAGCACAAAAGTTGGAACAGGGTCCCTCTGTAACAACTGACAACATAGCTGCTATAAAGCCTTTTATTCACAATTTTTATCACCAGAAGCACTTGGAAGAAAACTCTACTGTGTCAATAGCATTGAGGGTAGGCTTGGAATAGGGCTAATGAACTAAGGGGACATGAAGATGAGTTTACAGAGTGTTAAAGAGAGATGAGGTAGTGACAATGCAAGGATGTGTGATGAGAAGCGGAATTACTAATCTCATTTTGGTGCCAATACATTACATTAGGTGAAAGATGGGAAACAATTACCCCAATCCTCCTCTTTGCACACTACCTCATCTCGTTTATCATACTATCACTACCCTCCACCCACGTCTATTTCTCTTTTATTTCTTCTCCTATTCTTTCCTCAACTTATTACCTCCATCTAGCTATCCAAATATCCAAGCATTGCCCTGACATTAGTAAACAATAACACCTTCATATTATCCTTGAACTGGATATTCTTCAAGCCAATCAGCAAGTTGATTACATATGATCTTCAACATTAAAATTCCACATATTGAGTTATGAATTATCTTTTAGCTCAAATGCACGCCCATCACAATACATGAAACTGAACTAATTACCCGGGTTACAACCAGCAGTATGTTCCAACAACGAAATCTAACCTTGACTTATAAAGTTGAATTTTATAAAAGACAGAATAGGGAGGGTTTAAGCGAAAAAAACGATGCAAATTAAGACTCGCTTCCATTACTTTAATCACAAAACTTAAGAATATTCATATATAGCTAAGGTTTTCATGTTGGTAAACACTTCAAGCGTTCTAGGATTAGCAACTACTAAAAAAAATAACGAGCACATTTGGATGCAATCGAGTATAACAAGCATATCTCTAAATCTCCTTCAAGATGCTCAGGCATACGAAGGAAAAAAGAAAAAACAGTAATCAATTATAGAAGGCAAAAGTTCGGCATGTGACATCATTCCAACTTTCCTTCTATGTCTCCAAGCTCAAATCATAACTGTGAGTTCAATCACATTCAATAATTCTACAATTTCTCATGTGTATAGTTAAACCCAACAAACAAATGTCATCCATGAACTCATGCAATAATTAAATCAGAGAAATCTTCCAAAGCCAAGGAACCACTGGAAAAAATTTCTGTAACCATATCAATCCTAAGCCTAAATTTAAACATAAAATTGATCAACAGCTTCTTCATAGTACTCCTTAATTAACATAATCATAACCTTTTACCAATTCAAAATTCCAGACTAATTAAAAATTAAAATTTACTATAATATTGGCACCCAAAAAAATATCCAACATAGATATCACATTACTCCCAAAATTTAGCAAAACTTTCATCTATTCCAAATTCCAAACAAACCCACATAATTAAACACTCTAAAAAAATTCTAGATTTTTTTTTTTTTTTTTTTTAAGATTCAAACTTTTGCACACCCAAAAATAAAAGTTAAAAAAAACAAAAAAAGGACCTGGGTTTTCATGATCAAGAAGAGATGACATGGCTTTCTGAGAGTTGACATCTTGCTTAGGGCCCCACTTAGTCCAACCGTCTTCACCAAAATGCAAGTCTGAAAAAATTGCAATCTTGAAAGATGATGATCCTGCTTTTTTAGGCTGCAATTTTTTCAGCCCAACTGCAAAGTCAGAGCTTAATAAAAGGACCAAAATTTGGAAGAGTATGAAGAAGAAGAAGTATTGCTTTTGATTAATTGAAGTACCCATTAAAGGAGGAGATAGAAAGATGATACTACTATAAGATTAATTTGGTGCAAAATCAAATTTTTGACAGAGATGAGCTGAGTTCGGTAACACTAGGGAGGAAGGAAAGGAGGTAGTTGTGTTTCAAGTGTCAAAGGTTGACAAAGTCAGAGGAGTACTTCGACTTTTCTATTTAATCTCGGAGAAGTTTTTATTTTTTGTTAGGGTATTATTAATACTAGTAGGATTTAGTCCAACTTATACTGAGTTATCATCATATCATGAAAAGATAAGTAAAGAGAAATAGTAGTACAATTACTATATTATAGCGTAAAGGATTCAAAGGGGGATTTCTAGAGAGAGAGGCTCTGCCTTCTCTCTAGAAATTCCTCCTAATAGCAAACCCTAAAAAAAGCCCCAATTCAATTTCATTAGAAATTGAAACCCTAGCCTTCTTTTTCTTCATCTTCTTCCTAGTTCTAGCTATTGCTATGTCTTAGTTATTTTCATTTTAGTCAAATTTCTCTGTCCTCGTCGGACTTTCTCTCTCTAGCCCCTAATACTGTTAGTCGCGATGTTTCGGTTCTAATCGCCGATGTTTTCGTTCCATTTTGTTCGCGGTGGATCGGTTTTAGTCTTCTTGGGAATGGTTGCTCGCGGTGTGAGTGGTGGTCGATTGGCTGTCGTTCATGGCCGAAGCTTCTGAGGTCTCTTTTTCAGTTCGTTTCTTGAGGTGGATTGTGGGTTTCCTCGTCGCCGGAGGTTTGTTCGCGGTGGGTTGGTGTTCATATCGGCTGGTTCTTTGCCGCGGCTTCGGTGATTTATGGGTTCATTTACTGTTTTCTTGTTTCTTTTTTATTTTCTTTTTTCTGCCTATTTTAGTTCTTGTTTTTTAGGTGTTAGTCTTGTGGTTGGTTTTGTTTGGTGTGGCCTCAAGTAATTGTGCTTCCCTTGTGAAGATTTGGGAGCTTATTCATTTTCGGTGGTGTTTGTCTTGCCCCCCGCGAAGGGTTCAACTCGATTTGGGCCTGGGGTGATGGTGTGGTGCCGCGGCGGATCATCTACTCGAGTTCCTTAGTGCTCCTTTTTTCTTCCTTATTTCTGTACTTGGTGCTTATTGTAACCACCCTTTGGGGTGTTTTAGGGGGTGTCTCTTGTGTAGACACCTCCTAGTTTTCTCTCCTTATCAAAAAAAAAAAAAAAAAAAAAAATGAAAAGATAAGTTATGATAAAAAAAAAAGGAAAAATTGACAACAGAGGTCTTAACTTTGGGTGATAATTTTTAAAAAGTCTGAACTATTGATTAACCTGTGTAGGTCCCAACTTTAGGAGGTCTTAACTTTTAGCGGGCCTTAGTAACTTGAAACTGGCTTAATAGGTCATCATTTGTAAAACTTAGGTCACACCAGAAGGGTTAATTGAGGGAGGGATGTAGAAACTAGGTGAGATTTTTAAAAAAATCGCCAGTTTTAAGTCACCGAGACCCGCTAAAAGTTAAAACCCCCTAAAGTTAGGACCTACGCAGGTTAATCAATAGTTCAGACCTTTTAAAAATTATCACGCAAAGTCGAGACATTTGTTGTCAATTTTTCCAATAAGTTTAGGCCGTCAGAGATTTTTTTTTGTTTTGACATGGGATTTAGTAAGTTTATCAAGTTTCAAATGGATTAATTAGCTAGTAATATAACCCAATCGCTATTTACTGTCCGTATTTACTTAAAATCGTCTGTATTTTTTTCTTTAAATACCCCCCATGCCCCTCCCTCTTTCACCTCACTTTACCCTCTCCACTCTCATCAAACTTCATCCCTCTCTCTACCATGAAGCACTAACACCACCACCACCTTCCGAACACCACCACCGTTCCACCACCATCGGCGCACCACCTCCGCCACCGACGAACCACCGGAGCACAACCGAAAATGTCCGAGGAAGAACCCTCAACGCCGCCGGAACAAAATGTGGTAAGTTTAAGATTTTATTTTTTTTTAACGCTGCCGGAAATTTTTTTTTGCGCCACCAGAGCAGGGTAACAGATGAAAAATCCGTTACCCAAATGGAGGCAACGAATAAAAAAACCGTTGCCTCCGATAAAAAACCGTTGCCTCCACAGAGGCAACGGAAAAGCAATCCGTTACCTCGGAGTGAGTGGTAACGGAATAGTGATCCGTTACCACCGTGTGGTGGTAACGGATTTTCTATCCGTTGCCCCGCGACTTTTAGAATTTTTTTTTTTCCACCAAGTTTTCCGGCGAGAGGGGTTTGTTTTCCACTACATATTTCCGGCTAAGGGGTCGGTTTTAACACCAAAAAACTACAAAACTAACCTGATTTGATGATTCTCCGACTTCCTTTGCCTTCTTCCTTGGGCCCATGCTTTTTCCGGCGACTTGTGGTGGTGGTGGTGGTGGTCGACTTTTTCACGCGGATCCGGATCTCGCCGGTGTGGTGGTGGTGTTGTGGTGTTTGTGGTGGTGTTATCTCCACGGTGTGGTGGTGGTGTTATCTCTGCGGTGTGGTGGTGGTGTTGTGGTGTCGGCGAGTGGTGATTTTGTGATGTCGGTGGTGGTGTTGTGGTGGAGGTGTTGTGGTGGTGGTGGTGGCTATGGTGGGAGTGAGTGAGGAGTGAGGAGTGAGGAGTGAGAGTGAGATGGGGAGTGAAGAGTGAGAGTGAGAGTGAGAGTGAGATGGGGAGTGAAGAGTGAGTGATGGGGTATTTGGGGGGGGGTATTTCTCAAGTATTTGTAGGGGTAGTTTAGGAGTATTTAAGAAAAAATACGGACGGTAAATAGTGATGCCCTAATATAACTAGTCTCCATTCACCACTTTAGTGTTATGTTTCAATTGGATTAATGTGAAATTTGTGGTTTGTAAGAGTTAAAATTGATGAGTGGTTGAGCGAATGAGGTTTTAATTGGGGAATAAAAATTGAGGAAACTTGGGTTTAGAGAGCATGTTATTTGATATGAAAATTAATTGAATGATTGATAATTATTATTTATCAAAATATGATAACTAGCCGAGAACCATTGTAATAGTTTCTAATTAATTACTATTGGCGAATAAACCGATTGTTGGTTGTATTGTGATTGGTGAATGGTATGACCAACCATTCCCAAATTCCTGGATCCGCAACTGTTCCTACCTTAAAAACTTCCTTATTGCTACCGCTAACTTGTGAGCTTATCCGACCTGTTGTTTATCTACTTTTTGTATCTGGACCCCTTCACATAACGATGCCCAAAATAGTACATCTGCCATTATTCTTTTGACATCCAACCTTGCTATTCCGGTTGCCTCAAGAAGGAGATGATCTTTGCTGAATCTGTGTAAATTTGGACAATGGGTCTTATTTTGCATCCCTGCTTGAGCGCTTGAAGCAGAGCGAGGAACTTTGTCTGCAATGGTGAGATGGCTCATACCCTTTATGCGCCTTGAGGGGAATTAATGGGAGTTGAGAGATGGAGAAGAGAGAGAGAAATCTAGGTCTTGAAATTTGGAAATGGAGCACTAGAAATAAGGAACGGGGGAGGGTTAAAAAAACACGTAACTGGTCAACGCCGGATGTTTTTAGTCAACTTTCACATTCCGGCCATTGGTACCTTTTAAAAACAACAAAAATTATAAGGTAGTTTTTTGCCAAGATCTTTTTTTTAGGTAGTTTTTTGGCAAGAAGTCATTTTTATAAGGTAGCTTTTAACAAATTTTTCTAATAATATAATATATTCGTGGTCCCGGTGATATTTTTTTTTTGTGAAAAGAGGAAACAATATATAAATTACTTAAAGTTATTACAATCCGAATTTAAATGTTGCATACAATAACTAAGGAGAGTAGGGAAAATCCTAGTTACAACACATTCCAAATCCATGACCCTACAATTCTTTGCCAAAGCATCCGCCGGTTTGTTGAACTGCATACCACATTCCTTAATCAGAATGGATGGGTATCTCCTATGCCACTTCCTGCAAGTGTTGATCATATTTCCAAATCTGTCAGAATATTCCTTTTGTAAAATCGGGTCGACTTTTGCCTTACCGTCTGAATATATAACCGCCCTCTGGTACCGATATGCTCCCATAATATTAATGCTTCCAAAATGGCTAAAAGCTCAGCTGCAAGATAATCATTAATATAGACTTTTTTACCCAACATATGACCCAGTGACCCTCACCATATGTCACTTATCCCCCAGGCCCACCATATTATATAGACCAATAAATGATGCGTCCACATGGGTCATAAGATAGTCGCGGGGATGGGTAACACTGTACTGGCTAGGCATGTCTGCCATAGGTTTACTAAGGCCTACTAAACTATACTCTCTAGCATGGACACTAGCTTTATAGCTAATAACAATGGGAGGTGTTGGGTCTTTACTATTGAAAACACAGTTATTCATATCCTTCCATATCTCATGACATACATAAGGAAAGACACTTTTCTACTGGATCCCTCTGGACAGGGAAACATTAGACAAGTTCTCTTTAAACCAAGTTTTTAAATTTAACGTATGAAATTAAGGAGTATCACGTAAAGCCCAAATAGCACGAGACTTGAGACAGACCCTAATCAGATGGTTAGAATCCTCAATGCAATCATGACATTGAGGGCACATGGGTCCTGGACAATACGTCTGATGGATACAAGGGACCTATTGGGAATTCGGTCATGCCAAAAAAGCCACATAAATACTTCACCTTAGATTCCATATCCCCTTTCCATATCCAAAGGAGGTTAAGTATTTGTTTTACCTTTATTTGTGTTCTATTATTGTGATCACTCAGTTTAAGGTTACTCCTTTTGAAGTTTATTAAGTTTTTAAGTTCTATGTTTGGTTTTGCCACTTGGGCATTATTGGATTGTGCGTGTATGAACACTATAATCTAGTAGTAGTACTTCATATTAAAGATATGTTATGCACTTATGCTTGTGTGTTCTGGAATGTATTAAAGAAAGCTATTTTAATAAATGTGTTTTCAATATTGAGTTGGCTTGATCACTTTATTTGAACTTATGATAGCTCTAATTATGAAGCATGAAAACCTCTCAGATTTAAGGTTTTCCTAGTTCTGAAACATAATTCATAATCAAAACAATTTCATGCCCATAAAAGCCCAAAAATGGTTGAGACTTGAAAATTCCCAGCTTCACTAATGTTCCTGAAGCATTTTTTTAGATAATTTTATTGCAAGAACATGAATTTTCTATGTAGGAAATAGCTTTAACATTTCCATGAAAAACTAACTTCAATATTTTTAATGATTGAGGTAATCTTAACTAATTTTTGAAAAGTAAAGTGATTGATTATGAATGATGACTAATTATAATCATGATGTGATAATTGTTTAATTAATAATGTGAAGATAATGATACGGCTTAACCCTAATGAGGGTGCCTAGACTCATATATATGTATATCATAGGTACAATAGTACAATGACAAGGATACCCTTAGTATCCTCTATTACACCCCCTCAATCTGTGCAAGGGGAACCATGTGCAGATTGAACCGTAAAAACTCAAAACGCTGACCAGATAAACCCTTAGTAAAAATATCAGCAAGTTGTAACTCAGTAGGTACATAACGTACAACTAAGTCACCATGAGCAACACGCTCCCGAAAAAAATGATAATCAATCTTAATATGCTTACTACGATCATGCTGAACAGGGTTAACAGCAAGATAAGAAGCAGAAACATTATCACAAAACAACTTCACGGGAGCACGAATGATGGTAACTCAGTAGGTACATAACGTACAACTAAGTCACCATGAGCAACACGCTCCCGAACAAAATGATAATCAATCTTAATGTGCTTACTACGGTCATGCTGAACAGGGTTAACAGCAAGATAAGAAGCAGAAACGTTATCACAAAACAACTTCACGGGAGCACGAATGATGAGTCCCAACTCAGCTAATAGAGAACGAAACGAGAGCGTGTCCTGAACCGTGTATGCAATAGCATGATACTCTGCCTCGGTGGAAGACTTGGAAACTGTGGGTTGCTTTTTCGAGCGCCAGGAAATAAGATTACCACCTAGAAAGATGGCATAACCAGTGGTGGAGCGACAACTATCCGGACAACCTGCCCACAACATCAGAATAGGCAATCATAATAAACATGGTCTTAGAGGGACGAAGCCAGATACCGTAATCTGAAGTACCCTGCAAGTACCTGTAAATACGTTTAACAACCAACAAGTGAGCGGTGCAGGGCGCATGCATAAATTGAGAAACTAAATGCACAACATACGTAATATCAGGTCGAGTCATAGTCAAGTAATGTAAAGCCCCAACCATACTACGATACTCAGTAGGATCGGATAAGAGATCACCATCTGTAAGCGAGAGAGTAATCCGACTAGGTATAGGTGTGCGAACGGGTTTAACAGTGTGCAGATGAAATTTGAGAAGAAGATCATGAACATACTTCTTCTGACACATAAATAAACCGTGGGAGGAGCGGATAGCCTGAATACATAGGAAATAGTGAAGATCACCCAAATCTTTCATAGAAAACTCCGCAGTAAAGAGAAATGAATTTGGTGATCAAAGGAGCAGAGTTGCCAGTGACAATAATATCATCAACATAGAGAAGAAGATAAAGAATGTACTTGCCACGACGAAAGATAATCATAGAAGTATCAGATTGAGAACAAAAGAAGCCCGCTGAAGCAAAAAACTGCTGAATCGAAGATACCAAGCTCGGAGAGCTTGTTTTAAACCATAGATGGCTTTCCTAAGCCGGCAAATGTGATCGGGAAAATCAGGATGAATAAAACCTGCAAGTTGTTTCATATAGACCTCCTCAATGAGATCACCATGTAAGAAGGCATTTTTCACATCTAATTGGCGAATGACCCACTGATAAGAAATAGCTAAGGACAAGACCAACCGAACAGTACCTTCCTGCTGACCAAACCCACGATCAACCAGACGAGCCTTAGGCCTAATCACATGACCCTCTTCGTCAGTTTTTATCGTATATATCCATTTTGTACTGATCAAGTTCTTAGATGCATCAAACGGTACCAAGTCCCATGTTTTGTTGACTAACATTGTATTAATCTCTTACGCCATGGCTTGACGCCATTTTGGAATTTTATTAGCTTTAGAGAAACAAGTAGGAGCTTGTTCTTTTTCAAGTGTGTTCAAACTTAAAATGTATTTTGGTCTAAAAATTCCGTCTTTTGCACGAGTTTTCATGTCATGAAGGTTAGTCGAAGAAGGAACCATAAAGACACCGCGTGGAGGAGATGCAGTCAAAGAAGTGGGAGGGTTGACATAGGACGAATAGGAGAGGGGAGTGACTCGGAAAGACCATGGGTGGGCGGGTCTAAGATCCTAGGTGGGGACCCAGCATGCGCTGGATGTGTGGTGGGTAAATCAGCAGCACAAGGCGTAGAGACGCCCAGCGCATTGGGCGCTGGCTGTCCAGCGTGCGGACCAACACTGCTGGATGAGGGAGAGCACATGCCATTGGGCGCTGGAGAGCCATCTGGCGGACCAGCAGCACAAGACGGGAGATGGGGAAGCCTATTGGGCGTTGTTGGCCCAGCGACCGAATCAGCAGACGCGCGAGGGAAGGAGGGAGAAGGCCCAGCGCTCGCTGGGGAGCTTGTGGGCTAAGCAGACGAGCAAGGGGAGGGGGTGAGGCAATGTCCGGGACACGCAAGCCAAGGGGAGGGGGGTTAGACTGAGGAGGCGTGGAAAAACCACTAGCCAGGACAGGCGAACCAAGTGAGGGGGGAGGCGTGTAGGAAACCGATCAAGGTAATTGGAGAAGGGAGGGATCCGTATCGGTAGAGTCAAGAGAAGACGAAGGCCGAGACGACACTAACTGACGATAGGGAAACACCGACTCAAGAAATATCACATGACGACTCACATAGACACGACCTGACTTGGGTTCATAACACCAATACCCCTTGTAACTCGGAGCATAACCAAGAAAGACACATTGAATTGACCGGGGAGTTAACTTATTCTATGGTTTGGCAGAAAAATTAGGGAAACACGCACAACCAAACACACGTAACATAGAATAATCCGGTCGTTTGGAGAATAATTTCTCAAAAGGAGATAAACCATTCAAAATAGGAGTAGGCAAGCAATTTATGACATAGGTGGTCGTATACGCAGCATTGACCCATAATTGACCAGGAAGTAAAGACTCAACGAGCATTGTATGAGCAAGTTTAATAATATGTCGATGTTTGCGTTCAGCTACACCATTTTGTTGTTGTGTTTCGGGGCAAGATCTGCCAAAAGAAATACCACATTTTCGAAAATGATCAAGGAGTGGGGCATTATCAAATTCCCTACCACCATCACTTTGATAGTATTTGATTTTGCAGTCAAATAAATTCTCAACCAAGGCTTGGAAATCCATAAAACGATCATGCACCTCAGATTTGCGTCTTAAAGGATAAATCCATGTATAGCGAGAAAAATCATCCACAAAACACACATAATATTTAAAATCAAGATTAGATAAAATATTTGATTGCCATAAATCTGAATGAACTAGTTGCAATGGTTTATCAAAAGAGTGTATTACATCTTGAAAGGTAAGCGATGAGACTTGCCTAAGCAACACGAAACACAATAAAAAAGATGACTAGTGGCACAAACAATGGCCTTATTATGCTTAAGGGCACCTAAAACTCTATCACCACAATGTCCAAGACGACGATGCGAAGTGGGACCGGACGCTAAAAGAGACAAAAGAGCAACTGGCCTCCTAGGATGAGTGGTGAGGGTCATAGGATAGATATTTCCTTGACTAGAAGTATTGAGAAGCACCTCCCCCGACCGATTGTCCTTAACAAAAACATGAGAGCCATTAAAACTCACAGTACAATTGTTATCTTTAGCCAACTTTTGAACTGACAAATTGAATTTAATATAGGACAATGATAGACTGAATTGAGAACAAGAGGATGACTGTTAGAGTTTAATGTGACTGTGCCAACATGTTTAACTGGGATTTTAGTACCATTTGCTACTTCAACAGAAATTGGACCTGTATAATGAGATTTATTTGACAAGATACCTGGATCGTTGGTCATGTGAGAAGATGCTCCGGAATTAGGAAACCAAGTGGTTTCATTGTACTCTCCAGTGGGAAGGCCAACAAGAGCAGCATTGGATGTCTGAGCATAACGAGAAGGGCATGAAACAGCAGAATGGCATGGATGGAAACAGATTTGACAGACTATATTTGTGGGATTTGGTACCGTTTGATGCATCTAAGAAAGTCGGTTTCTTGAATTCAACGTGGAGTTCAAAAAAAATTGCGGAAGCGAGATTGCATAGAAGAAGAAGAGGATCGAAAACTACGCTCTTGATACCATGTGAATATAATGATACAGCTTAACCCTAATGAGAGTGTCTGGACTCATATATATATATATATATATATATATATATATATATATATATATATATATATATATATATATATATATATATCATAGGTACAATAGTATAATGACAAGGATACCCTTAGTATCTTCTATTAAATAATAAGAATGGATTAAGACATAGTGTGACTCTATTTAAAAGAAATTAGAAAATAGATACAACCTAGGCCGATGCACTAATATGAAACGTCTTGATTCACCGCCTGAGAGGATCCGGTGCTTGCTGTAGAAGAGGCATGCAATCGCAAGTTTGTGATTCATGCAGTTCTAGATTATCCTTGATTACAACATATACTATTTATTTAGTGGGAATAGAAGGTGGTAATACGAATTTAAAACCCCATTTTTCATATTGTTTTGTTTGTTCACTGGGATTAGAAAATTTTAGGGGGGATTGAGCATGGGATTATATAGCGTCTAGCTCCATGGGAATAAGACGTGGAGAGGAAAAAGTTAAAGTCTTTGAGTAATTATGTTATTTATTCTCAATTTTCCCTTCACTCACGTTGGTAACCTACTGCCTCCACCATTGTATATATAATTTAATATAAATTAGTTTTTAGGCCCGGGCTATGCCCCGGGTAATTATATCTTCCATTTATTAATATTTTACTTTGAAATAATAACATCAAAGATTACTTTGGTTTAGTGGTTAAGACATTAGTATATATGCTTGTGATCTCGGGATCGAATCTTACTTAATGCGTTTTCTATTTTTTTAGTATATGTGGATTACATAACATAAAATACTCAAAGCGGAGGTGCCACATGACGTAGTTCCTTGCTTAGGAACGCCTTTTAATATATTAGTATAGATATTTAGGTTGATTAACAATTAAACTTTAGTTTTCAATGTAATGATTGAAATAATTGATAATGATCTAAACTTCATAACATTATCTTAGCAATCTAACCAGTAACAACTACACAACTATGAATAGGTACGTATAGTCGTTACTCGTGTAGAGATGTCCTTCTAATTAATTTAGCATTTATGCAGTGACTTTTGTTGAAAATGGGATAACAACGAAAAGAATGGTGTTATTATTCTTTTATCACTAGTACACTACACATCATTGTCTTTTTTATTTCTTTGACTAACGTGTTTTCTAGTAATAATCCAACTTAAAGATATACTTTCTCTGTTTTACATTGTAATACTTTCACTTTACTATAACTCCTATATTAATTTTGACCTTATTTTTTTAAACTTCTATCTTACAGACATGTGTCAATATGCAAAACTAATATTAGTGTCAGTGTTTGTTTCAAAGTAACATCTTGTGCTTTTAATTACTCTAACATCCCCGTAATATAGTGTTTATTTATCATTTATTTACGAAAATTATGGAAAGTTAAAGATATTACCATGTGTATTATTTAATGGTGTACTTATATTGGAAAACTAATTGTCTTTTTTACTTTAATAAATAAATAAAAAGAACTATGTGTAACCCCCGACCTCTAAGCATCTTTATTAGGTTAATTAATCTTGATTATTAGCAGCAGAAGACCTAACCTTTGGTCGATGTGTTACTGTCGTACTTTCCGTTAGGAAAATACAAAGCAACATATTTATATAATCATATAATAACGTGGAAACTTAAACATATTAGATTAATAAAAAAATAAAACAAAGTTATTCTTAACAAAACTAATGGTTTACTTAAGTTACAGAAACTATAAATGTTTGAGTCATTTTAATAACAATTCCTCACTGCTAAGCCATTCCGTCATCCCCATCGGTACCTAAAACATAAAAACAAAACGTCATGACCCGAGACCCAGTAACATACTACTCTAACAACGTAAGTTCATTTCAACTCATTTTATTTGAAAACAGAGAGGAGAGAATATAGTCAAACCATTTCATAAACATATATAATATTCAGAATAGAAATCCAACCATTTATGAGATATTATCCTTTTATAATGTTGCATCATTCTTAATGGTAACTTGGCGAGTACAGCATCATAACATCATAATCATTAAACCGAAAGGGGGCCACAATAAAGGTGACACTTGCGGTGCCCATAACATTAATCCAAAAGGCGGTCACAACAAAGGTGACACTTGCGGTGCCCATATCCGAAAGGCGGTCACAACAAAGGTGACACTTGCGGTGCTCATATATAAAGTACTGCCAAGAACCGTCTTCCACTTTCCTTTATCATGTTTCGTGATTTTTACATATATTCTATAAAACATCTCTTAAGCATCATGAAATTAAAACCAATTTATTATCATAACATCATCGCAAACATCATTTAACAAAACATTTCGTATCCCGCAATCCATAAACACATATCATTAGAACATTAGGTAAAAGCGTCATAAAACATAGTTGGAAGGGGAGTGCGGGTGTTATCAGTAGACGTTACCTTGAGTCGCGATTATTGTACTTAATAGTCGGGGGAGGCTTGTAATATCCTTTTTCCTTTCTAATCTATTCAAGAATTAATAAAGGACGACTTATTAATATTTTATTCTAGATTTCAAGTTCTACGATCCATTTCCATCATGTGCCTATTATAGGAAGTACTTTAATATGAATTACTAGAGAGTTTATGCAATTAATGGTTATGGAATCTCATTATCACTATTTAGTACTTAAACTATAATTCATGACTTTACTGAATTGGTTAAAAGGTCCTAGATGAAACATCCAATATGAGTTCTAAGTCCAAATTAATTACTAACAAACACTAGTTATAAGTTTCATGAAAATTCATGTTTAATGACTTGGAGGTGTGATTATAGAACTTTCATATTAGACTTTTTAATACTAAAGTGATTATCTAACTAGTTATTAAACTCTAACTTGTACCAGTGATATTTTCAACTAGTTAGTGCTCATGTATTAGTGATTTACTTAATTGACAACTTAAAAAGTGAGATTCATTTCAATAAGCTAAAAAGTGAAACTACAAGTACTCATTATTTAGAATAAACTTAATAACATTATACTTATAATCCAAGTGTACTCAATTAGTATTACTTTATAATACATAAATTTAAGTCATAAATAAATATAGTTGAAATGGGTTATTATTATTAAAACATGGGAAGCTATAATCTAATTAATCAAATGGTTATTCATAATATCAACACTATTGGAGCAATATCATACCTTATCCTTTAATTTAGTCCAATAAAATTACTACATTATAATTTAGTCGAATAAGTAATTTAAACAAGTAACTAATATTTACTTAAGCCCAAACTAATGACTTATTAGTGCCAATAACTTTTCAAAACAAAAAATTTTGATAAGGAAAAGCCGCCGCCTTCCCGCCACCCTCTCACTGTCTTTTTTCTCTCTCAAACCCTAGCCTCCCCTACCCCTTTTTACTCAGTTAGGGGCTGCCATGGATGATTTCATCCATGGTAAGCCCCTTTTCCCCTTTTATTTTCAGTTTTTAGTTTATTTTCTTGTTTTGTTGAATAAATTAGTCTCTCTTTATGAGATTTTTTTCAAACCCCGTTATGGGGATTTTAGTCTCGTTGTGGAGATCTCCTTCTTCCCTATGGGAGTTGTGAGTATTTTTTTTGTCTTTAGGTATGAGAAATTACTCTCATTGGTTGAACTTCGAGACTCAACATGAAGGTATTGGAATCTCGGATGCGATCAACATGGCTCGATCAAGAATGATTTTCCCAAACTATGTCAGAAAGATAGATTCTTCATCAATAGCTGCTTGATTTAGTATATACAAGGGGCTACGCTGTATTGCTCGATCTAGTTCATTGTAGTTTATTCGAAGACGAATTTGATTTAACCTTGTTTGATTGTATCTTGTTTTTCTTTAATACCTATTGTAGATGTCGTTTGACCTTCAATTAATGAAATTTCTCTTTAAAAAAACTTTTTAAAACAAAGAATAGGAGGGAATATATATATATATATATATATATATATATATATATATATATATATATATATGAAAACTACCTTTATGGTGAGAACCGTGAGAACTACTCATTTTTCCTCATTTTACGAAGATATTACTCATTTCACTGCGTTTTTGCTCATTTTATGATTTGCTTATTTTATGTTTTTGCTCATTTAACATTTTTATGCTTATTTCGCAACGTTTTTGCTCATTTTACGTTTTACTCATTTTACGTTTTTTCTCATTTAATTTTTTTATGCTTATTTTACTTTTTTCTCATTTTACATTTTTGCTCATTTTACGTTTTTGCTCATTTAATGTTTTCTACTCAATTTATGCTTTTGCTCATTTTTTTGCTTATTATTTGAACCTTTTGCTTATTTTTATTGGTTCTCAAGGTTCTCACCATAAGAGGGTTCTCACTAAAACCCAACCCTATATATATATATATATATATATATATATATATATATATATATATATATATATATATATATATATATATATATCATGTGAGAAAACTATTTAGATGAGAAATGAGAATGAATATGGACCAATAGATCTAATCAAATTCAACGGTTAAGATCTAACCTTTAGTAATCCTGCTTTCTCATCTTCTTTTCGCTTCTGAGTCCGTCGATGGTGCGCACGAGTGTAGGAATAGGATGGTGCGCACCATCCAAAACGCACCAAAAAACAAACAAAACGTGGAAAACTGGAAACAAAAAAATAACCCAATGAACATCTTCAATATTCCATTGAACAGTTACAAATTTACCACATGGGAACCTTTTTTGAATCAACAATATGTTGATGCAGTGAACATCTGTTCATCTCCAATGAACATATAAGTAATGACAACATAAATATTTATCACAATGAACATATACTCCCTTCGTAACACATTACTTGCAACATTTGCCAAAATGGGTGTAACATATAACTTGCAACAATTTGAAACTTTCCATATATGGCAAAATTTAGCATGTAAAATGTTCAACCATGTGATTTCTCTCTCCTACTTTTTCATAATTAATCTCCTTAACCCATGTGATTTCTCTCTCCTACTTTTTCTTTCCTCAACCATGTGATTTTTCTCTCCTACTTTTTCATAATTAATCTTCTTTACCCATACTTACCAAATTTTGCCTAGGAAATCCCCCTAGTCCAATTGTTGCAAGTAATGTGTTACGGAGGGAGTAAGTAATTTGAAAGAACATTTTGAAGATTTGGATGAACAAACTAACATTTGAATCAACAATATGTTAATGAAGTAAGAAATGAACAATAGTAAATCCCACATATGTTTATTCTACAATTGCAAATGTCCATTGAAAATTAACGTGTGTTCATTAGACTACAATGTCCATTGGAATAATCTTGATGTTTATTGGTTTACATGAACAATAGTAAATCCCACAAATATTTATTTCAAAATTGCAAATGTCCATTGAAAATTAGCGTGTGTTCATTAGACTACAATGTCCATTGGAATAATCTTGATGTTTATTGTTTACAACGCACATGGGATGAAAAATTTGAGGAAAGAGAAATTGAGGTGGGTCCTACAAATGTTCATTGCAGACTACAATGTCCATTGGAATAATCTTGATGTTTATTGTTTACAACGCACGTGGGATGAAAAATTTGAGGAAAGAGAAATTGAGGTGGGTCCTACATATGTTCATTGCAGACCGTTTAAACGTTTCGTTTTGAAGCGTGCGCACAGGAGTGAGGAAGCCTCATACTTCCGTGCGTACCTTCGAATTTTCGCTGCTCTAAGTTACTCCCACCATCTATTCACCACCGTTTTCTCTCTCTTCCACGCAAGACCAAATTTTTGGTTGCTCATTCAATGAATTAACGAAATGATCGATCAAATGTTCATTAGACTACAATGTCCATTGGAATAATCTTGATGTTTATTGGTTTACATGAATAATAGTAAATCCCACAAATATTTATTTCAAAATTGCAAATGTCCATTGAAAATTAGCGTGTGTTCATTGTACTACAAATGCCCATTGGAATAATCTTGATGTTTATTGTTTACAACGCACATGGGATGAAAAATTTGAGGAAAGAGAAATTGAGGTGGGTCCTACAAATGTTCATTGCAGACCGTTTAAACGTTTCGTTTTGAAGCGTGTGCACAGGAGTGAGGAAGCCTCATATTCCGTGCGTACCTTCGAATTTTCGCTGCTCTAAGTTACTCCCACCATCTATTCACCACCGTTTTCTCTCTCTTCCACGCAATACCAAATTTTTGGTTGCTCATTCAATGAATTAACGAAATGATCGATCAAATGCAAATTGATCATCTCTACTTTTCTTGTTCAGAATTAGTGATCAATGAATTCATTCAATATGGCAGAAGAAGGTTAGTATTTTGAAACTTTTTCTAATTTGTTTTTATAATTTTGATTCAGATTTACATCTGTATTCTGAAATTGCTTTGATTAAACAATGCAAAACATAAGAATTTATGTCATTACAAGCAGGATTTATTACGACATTGTTGTGATTATATTAATTAACGGACTGAATTGAGATTGTAAGTCTCTTCCTCACCTAGATCTATCAAGTACTCTTCCAATTCAATTCGAAAACTGTCATTTACTATTTAATTTAGTCAAATATTTATGGTGATGAATTCATCTTTATCGTTTGGCTTGTTTATGTTCTTTGATTTAACAACCTGATGTTGAAGGAATTAGTTCGAATTTTCTTACTTTGTGGCTGAAATTAATCTTTGCATCTGCGGATTTTGTGCTAAGTGGTATACTGTTGTCAAGCAACCCTGGGTAGCTTTTATGTTTTCTAATTTTCAAATGTGGTCGATCATTATGTTGTTCAGTAGATTACTGTAGTGATTAGAGTTGCAGGAACTCTTGTTTCACTTATATAAATTATATATTAGAGTTACGACAACTTTTGTTTAGAATCATAGCCGGCGTTAATTGGAGTCACACCACCTCTTCTTTAGAATTATAGGAAATGGTAATTATAGTTAGGGGAATAATTGGTTAGAGTTATAGAAAATAGTAACTAAAATTACAACAACACTTCTTTAGAGTTATACAAATTAGTAATTAGAGTTACAATAAGCTTTGTATAGAGTTATAGGAAATAGTAATTAGAATTATGAAAACACTTCTTTAGATATATAGAAAATAAAATTAGAGTGAAGGCAACAATTTGTTTAGAGTTATATGCAATAGTAATTAGAGAGTTGTAGGAAGTAGTATTTAAGAGTTATGCCAATGTTTGTTTAGAGTTATATGAAGTACTAATTAGAATTATAGCAATAGTTTAGAGTTGTAGGAAGTAGTAGCCCGGAGCTATAGCAACATTTGTTTGGAGTTATAAGAAGTACGAATTAGAGTTACACCAACGCTTATTTAGAGTTATAGGAAGTACTAATTAGAGTTATAGCAATATAATTGTTTTGAGTTGTAGGAAATAGCAATTAGAGTTAGCATTTTAGAATTTTTGTTTAGAGTTTAGAATTATGCTTGCAACTTGATAGCCTGTTAGCTCAATTGGAAGAGCATGTGTGCAAATACACAAAAATGTGGGTTCAACTCCCACACAGGCTCTTATTATTTGGTATGCTTGGAGCACTTCTTATTTACATGGTCTTTGTTCAACTTTTAGGATGTAATTTTGCTCTTTAGGATGACCTAATTATGTGATAAAAGAAGAAAAAAGTGACACTAGTTTTAAGTCAAAATAATGACAATTTTTAGAAAAAAGTGACACTAGTTGATGCGTCATTGCATCTCCAACTTGGTTCACCATAGCTCCAACAGAAACCTAAGATTTGGAAATCAAGCTGAATGTTATTAACCAGGCAAAGGATTTCAGCTTCGTAGAGATTGTTTGAACAGGAAGCTTGGATCACATTTCGAGGATTCCGTTGTCAGTTTTACCTGTTTCAGTTTCTTAAGAGGTCAATTTTAGAAGCAATTATACTTATACAACCCACCCTACTACCAGAGAGAAAAGCTCTTAGCAACATACCAAGTTGTTGAATGTTGATCACAAAGAAATGTATAATATATGCATTGCCACATGTATAAGTAGCTGAGTATCACTTTCCAACTTCAAATTTTCACTGCAATAGCTGATAACAATGTAGCAAAGCTTTGCCTTTTGAGGCAATGTGCCCTGATACATGATAGCAATAATTTTAACAAGAAGCAGCGTAGAACATGATGATCAGACGTACACTGATATGCCAGCTCACACTCACACGAAAAATTAAGCTTTTTGCAGTTACAAAGAATCTGTATTTAGTGCATTGTACAAGAAATGGTACATATATACAACTTAATACTATAATCAGCCACTGCTTGCCATCAATTTTTACGGTGTAGTTTCCCTCCCTCTATATAGCTAGAAAAAAAAAATTAATGTAACTTGTCAATTGCAACCTATGCAGGAAACAATGGTGGATGATATGACCATAGAAAACACTGAAATACAAGAACTATTTTGTGACTGCAAGTCTGCAACAGTACTCCACAAACACATACTCTTTACGTGGATGTCTATAAATACTTCTCGCTGTTGGCCGTCGGTGGAGTTGTTTAGTTTGCTGCACTGCCTTCCTCACTCTCTGTTCAAATACCTTCCATTCTATAGTGGAATTCTTCAAGAATATGTCTGCAAGTCTGCGTTTTTTTGGCCTTATAGTAGGCATTTGTCCTCCTCCATAACACATTCGAAAACCAGAAACTAAAGCTGACAACTGATTTCTAGAGTCTGTCATGGCAAAGGCTGTGGCTGCTGTACAACCTATATAAAGTCCAGTGCTGCCAACTAAGATAGAGAAAAAGGAGCCTAAACAATAAGGTCATCATAGCCCAGCTGAAACTAGGAGCCCTAATGACACTCCCATTTTTAGATTGTAAAAATTGAGGAATAGGATTAAGACATAAAGCAGCTAGCGTTTAGGAAACAACATTGGACATCGAATACATCAAGCTTTGAAATGCACAATGAGCAAGGGAAGCCGTAAGCACTAAATAGATGAGAGCTGAACTAAACTCTAATTAAATGTTGGCATAACTCTATATACTAGTTTATACAACTCTAATCAAATGTTCGCGTAACTCTTAAATACTAAGTTCATGTAACTCTAATCAAATGTTGGTGTAACTCTAACTTTGACTTCCTATAACTCTAATTAAATCTTGGCATAACTCTAAATTCTACAACCTATATGTATAACTCTAAATTTTATTTCCTAAGACTCTAATTACAGAACAATTTGTTCTATGTTTGGGTTTCTAACTTTTAACAAGAGTCATTTCACAACCTATGTGGGAATCGAACCCACATCTTGTGCATAGCACAATGCTCTCCATTTGAGCTAATAGGTTTTAGGGTGTTTGAACATGATATGCCCAAAAATGTTTATGTTTCTAAGAATAAGTTGATTTATTTAAAAACAAGTAGATTATAAACAATGCTCTACTTGTTTATATACCTTTAGTCACGTGTAATGGTGCAATGGTTCTAAAACATAGCTTGAACAAAAGCAATCAAGAACATAGACATTCTTTCTCAATTTGCCGAGTATATTGATTGACCTTCTTCTTCAGAATCTTGTAGTTTATATAGTACCTTGAGTAAAACAAGGTCAAAGAAAAAAGGTTTTTTTTCAACTAACATACAATGTGTGCCAAAATATTGACAAACGTAGTCAGAAAAGATAAGGTATCATATATGATACTCACTACTCTCCACTTCTCCAGTATATATGTGGAACTCATGATATTCTCAGGAATCATAAAGCCAGATTTACTAGCCCTTACTATTTGAAATAAGCATCTCTAGTAGCATTATCAATTACAAATGTATACGACTATACGCACAAGGAAGAAACCATTCATGATACACCCCCTTACCTCAATGTATGTCGCTCACTTACTATCTATAGTTTCTCTCCCCCCCCTCCTCCCCGAAATCCCACCCCAAGATCGAGAAAAAAAAAAAACTTAGCTATCTCATTTCAGAATTCAGGGAAACACATAGCCCCCTTGAGTACAAGAGCATCACAAGAAAGACATCTGTGTTGGATATTGGGACACTTGCTAAAGTCAAAGCCGGGGATATCAAGGTAGTTGTCTATACTTCCATCCTCAAATAATTGGTTTAAGTTTGTAAAAAATAAAAATAACACTATTCCATTAAAATCCATAACAATAAACCAAAGGAAAATTTGTCAAAAAAAACCTTTTAAAGGTTCAATTTTGCGAGAAAAAATCTTTTAAAGCATTCTTTGCGGAAAAAAACCACAAACTTAATTTTTCTTGCAAGATGAAACCTATTCCCAATTTCCGGTGTGGTTTTTGAGATGCATAGGGGTGGTGCTGCAGTTAATGAAAATAGGGTGTTAAGGAAAGATAGAAGGGTTAGCGCCGGAATTGAGAAAAAACACACCTAAAAATGGGAATAGGTTTCTTCTTGCAAGAAAAAATAAGTTTGTGGTTTCTTTTCGCAAAGAATGCTTTATAAAGTTTTTTTCGCAAAATTGAACCTTTAAAAGGTTTTTTTTGGCAAATTTTCCTAAACCAAATAAATAATTCCCAACTTAGAATTTGAGTGAACTTCTTCAAACAAGTCCTAGAAAACAGAACTTTCTCAATAGCGCAGGTCAACTTGTGTCAAAAAATGACAAACCCAGAAAAGATTCAAGCCAATCTCCCGAAAAACACAACTTCAATTTAAAATTGGATAAGAGATTCCTCCTGTTTCCTTATTTTTATCTAATTTAAAGAGAATTATGATCACTTCAATAGTATATATCTAATAGAATTATAATCACTTCAATAGTATTTATCTAATTTCATGAAAATTATAATCCAACAAACAATATATAAATATAACAGGAACAAATCTACAGTTCGATCGATTAATTAAATATAATCACAACAATTTCGAATGAAATATGTTCCATAATGAAATTTAGATGTAAAATTGAATCAGAATTCTTTAAAAAAAAAACGAAAAACTTAACGAAATTCTAACCTTCTTCTCCCATATTATATACGTCTCTCGAACTGATCTTGAGTGCTGAATTTCACTGATAATCAGGGACGAAATCACTGAATTGATATTGACAAAAAAAATTTAGTAATTGCGTCATGAAAGCAAAGTAACCTAAAAGAGGGAGAGGAGAGAGAAGGTTATGCGTGACAGCGTGAGTGAGAGTGCGTGAGAGGTGTAGTTAGGTTGTTTTAGTTTTTAATCTTGGCCATTAAATGAGACATGATCTAAGGGTTGGTATTTCTTCTCACTTCTCATGTAAAACACCCTTCTCACATGAACTCAATTCTATATATATATATATAGATATCACTTACTGGACTAAAACACAAACCAGCCAAGGGGAGAGGTGGTCGGAGTTCCGGCTTGGATCCAGGTGGTGTGGCGGTGGCGCGCTAGCGGCAACAGTAGGAAGGCAGCAGCCCAAGTGGGGCCGAGGAGGAGAGAGAAATCTGCGGGGGAAGGGAGCAGCAAGAAAAGAGAGAGGAGGAAGGGAAGAACGCAGGGGAGGGAGGAAAAATGGAGGTGGTGCTGGCGGTAAGGCGGTGGCGCAGGGCGAGGCAGTGGGGCGGGAGACGCATGGTGGTGGTCGACGGGTGGCCGGAAAATAGGAGGCTTGGGTGTAGTAGTGTTTGAAATTTTCTGATTTTTGGGTGGTCATGAATAGTGAAATTGACATACTATTTATAGTAAATTTTAGGAGTAAAACTCAATTAAACTAATGGAGGCTTAATGGTGAAGAATACTTGGGGAGCAAAGCCTTGGGGAGCAAGGAGATGGAGCTTGAGGAAGAAGATAAAATGTGTGGATGGTAGTTTTCAAATTTTAGAAAATTTTCCTATTTTTAGCTATTACAAAACTTAGTAAGTTTTTCCTATTTCCTTTTATTATACAACCACTAGTATCTGTTGCACTCGATGCGCGCGTGACATCGTGTGTAAGTGATTTTGTGGAAGTTTTAATTTAATCGTCATTCAAGTAATATTGTTCCATTTTTGTTATTACCGGTGTAGATGTAAGATGTAACTGCTTTGCAGTTGTATGGATCTTTTTTTCCCTTTTTTCTAAAAAAAATGAGAGAAAGCAATTAGTAGTTTTGTTTGGTTATTAGGGATATTTTGGGTAAAAAGGGTGGACACCAAAAGGTCAGGAGTTCCCATATATAATAGAGATACTAACTTAGCTTATTTTATCAAATACTGGATTTTATTTTATTTCAAATATATTAGAGATGTGATTGAATTAATTAATTTATTTTTAAATAATTTATTAAGCTAATTATTAATGTTAATGAAGTTTAAATTTTCTGGATATTACACAATGGCTCAAAATAACTAAAACTCCATTGAAAATAACAAGAATTAAATGTTTACTAACATAAACCTCAAATCTTACATATTTTATTTGCAGATGACTAGGGCCAACTGACAGGATTGTTCAATTGTCGTTAATATTCTCAACCCCTATGAAGCATCATTAGGGTGGAAAATCAATTACGACAAGTTGGATGTTTCTTTTTGTAGAGGGGTGACCACAGCGTAGAGGAAAGACTTGATGACGATTCTGAACATGAGTCAATTTGATAAATGTAAGAAATATCTAGGCATTCCAACTGTTGTGGGGAGATCGAAGAAAATTGTATTTAGTGCACTAGTAGATGGAATATGGAAGAAATTGCAAGGTGGAAAGAGAAGTTTTTGTCCTAAGTTGGAAAGGAAGTGCTCCTTAAATCAGTTGTTCAAGCCATTCCGGCTTATCTCATGGATGTGTACAAGCTTCCAGTCTCGACCATTCTAAATATACACTCGGCGATGGCTTCTGGTGGGGGTAAAATGGGACCCAACGGAGATTGCATTTGAAAAGACCTTTTAGTGACGTGGCATGGGGTTCAAATACCTTTCAGTTTTTAACGATCGCTCTCCTAGACCGTCATGCTTGGCGTCGCATTTGAGCTCATGAGTCGTGAATAGGTCGAGTGATGAAAGCCAAATATTACCCCAACTGCTCGTTTCTTGAAGCCTCATTAGGTTATTCATCTAGTTATTCCTCTAAAAGTGTGTGGAGTTCCAACGCACACTACTACATTTAAAGCCTAATGCAACGCCTAAAATTCGTTGCATTAGAGCCAAATACCGTTGCAGTAGGCCTAATGCAACGACTCCCAACCGTTGCATTTGAAGGCGTTGCAATAGGTCTAATGCAACGACCTTTTGGACCTATTGCAACGGCTTCCACAAAGCCGTTGCAATAGGTGTAAAGAGTCGTTGCGTCATCTATAAGGTCTATTGCAATGCCTCTATATCTATTGCAACGCCATTGGATAGCTATTGCAACGACCCTACTACTCATATTGTGTCCCATTTTGGCTTCTATAGCAACGCCTCCCCTATATATTGCAACACTATCACATAGCTATTGCAACGCCTTTATATGGAATATTATGCCTCATTTTAACACCTATTGAAACGCCTCCATAGCCAATGCAGTTGTAACATTGTAATAGCCTAGTAGTAGTAGTAGATTAATATATATAAAACTATATATTTATAAATTTAATTTGAAATTTTATATCCTAAAGAAAATTCATGCGTACATTATTCATGCCAATGGGTAAACTTACAATATATATAATTATACATCTATTAACTAATAAAACTAAACAAAATTCGCAATAGAACTTCTACATACTAAAAGGCTCTAATAAATCAATGTGTATCCAAAGTGCTTCCATGCCTTCCAATTAATAAGCAACTCGTTTATTGAACATGGCGTTCAATTTCTTGTTTTGGGACCACCTACAAATTCAAACATATATAATTAAATTAATCAAAATCAAACATTTCTAATTGATTACCAAACATAGAGTTTAAATAACAAATAGATATACATTTAAAAAAAACAAATAGATATATTCAGGGCATAGTTTGCTACATAAAGACAACCATCACCAACAATGAGCTTTCAAAGTTATAAGAACTACCACATCTAACCTTCGCTTTCCTAGTTAAAGACATTCTGATCAATGAACCATCCATCAACTTACTGATCTTTCTAGAGGAACTATAGGAGTAGCGTTCATCGACGATGCAGTTTGATTTGGCAAAGAAATCCAGTTTGATAAGCTACAACTAACAGTCACGCTAGGAACTGCAAAGAGATCACAACAAAATTAATTTTTCACTACTGAAATTATATCAATATATAATAACAAAGATAACACTTCATTAGACAAGTGATGCTTGATCACATATCCCAACAGGCAGTAGCAACACAACAAAAAAAATCCTATCAAAGACAAACTAAATAAACAATGTGGTCGTGGTCATATGACTCGTATCTAGTAAAATGCTGCCTTCAAAGATATTGCTCCAGCTTTAATTAAAAGCTACTTTTGGCTTTAGCAACCAAGTTATATATCCAAATCATCCCCGATTTTCCTTAATAACATTATCAAAATAGAAGAGGAAGAGAGTACACTGTTAATTGCTTCTAGAATATGCATGACATTAGTACTATCTCCGTCATACAGCACTTACGATCAAGACCAAAGGAGTAAAAAGATCAAGTACTCTCACACATATACCAATAAAAGAACTTTCCCCTCTCACGTCGAGCACCATCAAAAAATACCATATCAAAAGATGACAATAAAAAAAAGAGGACAAGAAATGAAAACGTTATAGCTGAAGCACTCACTTTTCGACATGCCTGAACTAAATTTGATTTTGGTACGAGAAAATTACCCCAAAGTTCCTGCTACGGGTTTTGCGGTGCATAGTTAAAGCACTCTCGTGCAAGGAAGACATTACGAAGTACGGCTTGAGCAACATCTCTTTTACAACACTACAAATGCCATAGAAGTAAGCCTTGTTGGATGCACGGGATGTCAATGGCGAGAGAGCAGTAGAATAGAAAAATACGAACCGACTAAAAAAGCAAGTGGACAACAAAATTACATTACCGATGGCTACTAAACTCGAAGAAAAGTAGTGTCAGAATCATGACATCACTTGAGAGCACAAGTGATTCAGCTGCAAAGGCAAATAGAATCAGATTAGTGACAATAAATTTCAAGTTACAAGATTGAACTAAATATACATGATCACAAAAATATCTAGGAAATCGTGTGCCTCTTTAGGATCTCTGCGAAATTGGTAGAGTATTTGAAGATTTTAAGAACACAAATTACTAGGCTACTTTAAGCTATAAGAAGGAAGTGTTTAGCAAGAAAACATGGTGTTTATTGCTTTTTGGGTGTTTTTTTGGGTGGATACAAGGATTCACTCTGCTTACAACCGATGCGAGTGAAGGGTTTTATAATAAAACTAGAAAGGAACTATTTCTAAAGCGAGAGGGTGACTCACCCTTGCTTTTACAAAGATTCCTTTGCTTTTCTAAAAGCAATGGTTCCGGTTTAAAGTACTTTTTAGAAAGCATAAAAACGTGTTTCTGTTATTCGAAAAAGCTAAATGGATGATGACTCATCATCCATTAATACAGATGTAAACTAATAAGAGACTAATCGTACGGATCTCGTCCCCGTAGATCTATGTCCGTATCTCCATCTTCATCACTAGGATATTGTTCGAGACATTTCAACATCTTCTAATGGTTCTCCATATGGAGGTATGTTGAGCTTGATAGTTGATGGCCCCCATATCTTAAAATATGGTCCTTCGCTAAGAGATTCTTGTGACGCCGGTTGGAATTTTTTGATGGCTTTTGCTTTGCATAAGCCATTTGTATAATTCCGGCTTATTAATATACTAGAAATTTTGAGGAGTGCTTTGTTGTAAACTATAAACAATGGATCAATATGATACTTGTTGGTATCTTTGGTCGTTGGTGTAGACCTTCTACCTTGGGTATAGTGCTGATGACTTGGACTACACTTGATCCGATTGTCATGTTAGGTTCTCCTATGTTGCGATATTGTAGACAATAGGTGAGTCGTTCACCTAGTCCCGCTGGAATATCACTTGTTATTTTTGTAGTAGAGAAGATTGATCATCCCATGGTCTAACAGATCAATTATCTACTGCTCTCGCTTAAGTTGGTCTTTGTATAGTCTAATATCCGCCTTGAAAAGACCTGTATAAACTATTTCCTCTCGCATTTACTTCTTGACTCATTATTGTCAAGATTTCTTCTTGGACCTCTACACCTTGGATTTTTCTTTCATTGATTGGTTCTCCAAAGTGTATTCCTACTAACTTCTTCGAAGGCTGATCATGTGTTGTATTACACCATTTTCAACCTTTTCTCGCTATGATTTCTACCACATCCGATCCACCATCTTTCTCTAGTAGTTGTTGTAATGTTTCCTGTGTTTTGAGTTTGAGTCCGGGTTTAAGGTAGTGGAAAGGAATATTCTTATGTGGTGTTAATCCTTTTTTAATAAAGGAAGTGGAATATGTAGCTAGGCTGAGTTTTAAGATTGCTATTTTGTTCCGATAATTCCGTGAGCTCTTGTCTAGGCGATGCGGCTCTATTATAAGATTACAATTGTGTTTTCCAATAAGGTTAATTGTATTGGCCTTATAAGCACATTCTTGTTGTAATTCTCTCATCTCTTTCTCGTAACTTAAAGAACCGATCATTTATGGCCATATTAGGGCTAGGCTGTACTAATTTTTGTGAGTAGGTTGGAGGGTAAAAACCTCTGCTGTAAGTAGGATCTGGAACAGGGGTTCCAGGCTGTGAAGAGGAGGGATTGAATTCTCCTCTTTGTACTGAGTTTAAGGTGGTATCAACACCTTTATCTGCTATAAAGAAATTTGGTCCTAATTTTAGTTTAGCAAAATGCATTGCTTCCCCAAAATTATGGAACCCTTTAAACAAGGGGGCTGGAAAACCCTCTATTTGTTGTAATACTTGGTGCCATGTGCGATAGACTCCGGGTCTTCGACCATGTACCACCGAATAAAAACTAAAATTCCTCGAAAGAGGTTTTTCGCTGTATCTTATTAAAATAATAGGTAAGACAATTTAATGTCAATACCTTATCTTTGTGTAGATTGCATGACCCATAAGTTATCACGAGATAACTTGTTGTGTTTTTGTCTAATGTTTCACCTTTCAAGGGTTTGAATCCCTTACTTGGTTCAACGCTGTATAATTTATTTTTCCCAAAGGAAAATTCTTCAATTTTTACCTGATTGCTAGATGAGCTAGCGCTGTGTGTAGAACTGCTGGATTTAAGCTTATTAGCTTTATCCATTATTCTTGTATGTATCTGTCAATTATCCGAGACAACACATCAGCTAGATTATTATTTATACCTTTGATGTGTTTAAACACTATCTGATAGCCTTTTCCTGCAATTAGATCTTGAAAGTTAATCCAACGTTTATTATTAACTTTCTTACTATTGCTGTTTTTAATAAATTTAACTATGGCTTCACAATCTGTTCTAACAGTAATTTCTCTATCTAGATGTATTTTAAATTTTTCTAGTGCGTTTATTACTGCTTGTATTTCATAATCTATTGAAGACCAATTAGTACTAGGTTTGAAGTTTCCACTTGCATAACCTGCTAATTCTTCTTCTATTTTAGGACTATATTTATTAGGTTTGGTTAGCAATACTGCTCCCCAACCTTCTTTGCTACCATCTGTTTCGATAATGAGATAGTCTGTGCTTAAGGGTAATTCTAATGGTTTAAGCGTTTTTACCTTTGCTTTGATTTTTAAAACTAACCGGACATCTTCTTGGTTAAAGTATTTTTGCCCATTTTTTGAAGTTTTGCCATATAATGGTCCTACTAGTTTTGATAAGTTTGGGATAAACTTTCTAGCATAATTTAATAGTCCTAAGAAAGCTTGAAGTTGTTTTCTGTCTTCCATTTTATCTGGGAATTCTAATATCTTTTTAGCAATGTGATCTTGTAATTGAATTTTTCCATTGCCAATTTCTAATCCTAGGAACTGTATCTTTTTCTTAAACAATTCCATTTTGGAATCGGCTATAACAATTCCTTCTCTTTCTATGATCTTGAACACTTCTTCTAAGTGTTTTGTGTGTTCTCGTATAGATTTTGAAGCAACTAAAATATCGTCAATATAAACAAAGCAAAAATTTAATTTTCCAAAGATGTTATCCATAAATCTCTGGAATATAGCTGGAGCATTTTTTAAACCAAATGAAAGAACTTTCCATTGAAAATGGCCTTCACTGCAAATGAATGTTGTCCATGGTTTAAAACTGTCTGTTAATTTAATCTGGTTATATCCTGATTTTAGATCAAATTTACTAAATATATTTCTATCTTGGATTAAATTGATTAATGTATCCTTATTGGGTATACGAGTAACCATCATCTACTAAATTATCATTTAGCCTTTTGTAGTTATATACTATACGAGCTTTCCCTCGCTTAAGCTCACTGTGGTTTTGAACTATGAATGCTGCACTTCTATGAGGACTATTTGATTTTTCAATTAATCCTGCTTTGAGCATTTCATTTATTTGTTTTTTAAATTCTTCTTTTTCTTTAGGGGAATAATCTATATTAGCTGTAGTGATAGTTATATCTGGATTTTTCACTTGTTGATTAATAACTGTTTTAACTCTACATTTGCTAATGTCATTGGCAATTAAGCCTTTAGTTCTAAGTTTTTGTATTGTAGGATACATTGGAAGTTTGGTGTATATTACACCCTTTTCTAGTTCTCTAAACTCTTCATATTGAAGGAAGCTTATTGCTTCGATTCAGCTGTAATTGATTTTCTTCTCCTAAAAAATCTAATTCCTTATTCTGGTCCACCACGCTTTCGCAGCAACTCGATTTTTGCTGATAATAACGTGTTGGTATATGGTAAATATTTTTTCTGATGGTAATGCTATTCTGAGTAATAGAGATACTACCTTGTTGAGAAATTATAAAATTTAAGCCTAACAAGAACTGGGTTCCGGAATTATAGGTTTGGTGAAATGTTTATTTGAGGTATGTCATATTTTTTACTATACCCTCCTGCAAAATCTTTAAATTGTATGGTGTGGGTTTAATATAGTATTCTATTAAACATGTTTTCCCATCTCGCTAAAATATTGGTGATAATATCTTTATGTTTTATTTTAAATTGAGCTGGTACTAAGTTTGTAGTGATCCGGCTCTTAGTGCACCCCCGTATATACTATAGCATAAGTTTCAACCGTGGCTTGTTGGTCAAACCATAGCTTGCAGGCTACTTGTAAACCCCTGGCTAGTATATAGTGGGGTTTTAATGTAACTCATAGTCTCTTCTTCATTTTGAAGGGACTGCTCTATTTCTAGTCTTTGGTGCTAAGGGTTGCTTTTCTTCTATTCTTTTAACCCTTCTAATAGTTTTACGCTACTTGTTCTTCTATAATTTCTATTCTATTAAGAATATTGGAACTACTCTCTCCGAGTTTCAAAAGTTCTAGGGACTAGTTCTTCTACTGGTTTTTCTAGGCAATGTCTACAGGCTTCTAGAAAGCAAGTATTGCATTGGTATCTTAACTCTATTGCTGGAAACCATTGACATAAATGACATGGTTTATCTTCTATTCCTCTTCTATGAACCCAATGGTGTTCACATTACGTATTAGTCATAATATATTCTATTTCGGTTTCATCTTCTTCTATAAAACTATATACTGAGTCATCATCTCGAGTAAGCATCTTTAATATTATCAAATCCTATTTTTTCTCGCTTCTTCTACTAAGTATGATCGTTCTTGATTTTTATACTTTTTTGGACATGTTCTAGCAAAATGTCCTTCTCCACAAATAAAATATTGGCAACTCCTGTTTTTTGGTTTACTAAAATGGTGTCCTTTTTGAGGTTTGCCTTTGCCTTTCTCAAAATATTTAGATTTCCTAAATTTTTCTTGTATTTGGGTTTATACCCATAATTACGTGGTGCGTAAATGGCTCTTCTACGAATGCATAAGATTGTCTCTTTACTTCTTGATTTGCCATTTCTTACGTGCATTTATTTCTAAGGTATTGATATGTGTAAGCAATTCTAGGTCCTATTCCTAGGTTTTCTATTGTTCCATAGGCTTTTATCCAATCGTCATGAATTTGTTTTCCTAGAGTTCCTGGTAGTTTTTGGAAATATTTTTCTGCTAAGGAATCGTCTAAAGCTTTGTTTGTTAATGCTATGTTACGCATAAAATCTCTAGAGAATTCATTAATATAGTCAAATTTTGAAATTGACAGCTGTTCTAGATTCCTAATTGCTTGGTCTTGTTGAATTACGATATACGCTTGTGGTATCGTACCCATAACTATAAGTCTAATTACGTTTGTAAAGTTATTGGGGTTATTTCCCATTGCTTTTATGCTTTGTTCGGTTTGTCCGGATGTTTAGTCTTATATGCCATATACAGGCCATGAGCTGTTTCTCCTAAGAATGTTTCTAAGTATGCGAACATATCCATTTCTTCTTTGTTAGCTAGTTTTGCCCATTCCTGGATAATTAGTTGTTCCCAATTTTGTATAAGGGAGTTATACTGCTGGGGGGTTACATAATCTAGGTTTAACAATCTATGATTATAAGGGATGTTCTTATAAGGTTTTCCAAAGGATTTTAATCCTTCGTTAGCCGGATTATACTCCCTTGATTTGTTTCCATAATGGTCTGTCGTAGGTCCAATCATATATTCATCTGATGGGTTATAGACATCACCATATGAACTCTCTCCATTAGCCATAAAGGCTGCTTCAGTTTTATAGATACTATCTGGTCCTAATTTTCCTTCTTGAATTAAATCTATTTTTTCTATATGGTATTTCTTTTTTATTTATTCTTCAGATTCGGAATATGTCATTTCTAAGTCATTCATTAGTTCTATAGTAATATCGTCTAATACTTCTCTGATATTATATATTTGAAAATCCTTATTAAAAATTTCTTCTCTAGTTTTAGTCTGTATTTGACTAATAAGAACTTCTTGTTCTTCTTCTAGCTGATCTTCATTTATTCTAGTGTAACTTCCTAAGTCTATAAAATTATCCTCTGTATCACTTTCATCATAAGTAGGTGGTTCTTCTTCATTAAAAAGTGATATTTCTTTTAGTTTTTCTTCTAATTGTTTTTCTAGTTGATCAATTTCTCTTATCTTTCGACCTTCTTCTGTATATAACATAGCCCTAGTGTATCTATGACAATTTGTGAATAGGATATAGTTAAGTCTTTTACTAATATTATCCTTTTCTACTTTTGCTATATTTATTTTTCTTCTTAATTCTTCTAAATCTTTAGCTATTTCACTTAGTTCGTGGTTTGCTAAGCTATATTATGTATCATTCTCTTCAGTTTCTAAATCTAGATCTAATTTTTTATATTCTCCAAATCTAACTGAAAGTCTTCCTTTGCTATCTTTATACATATAACTACTTTGTGGGACTAAAGGACTGTTCTCGTTGTTTTGAAATAATTCTGAGAGTTTCCATTCTTCTCCCCGCTAAGATTTCTTTATCTATCACTTGTTGGTTCTATCATTTTTATCCCTTTGGACATCATAGTTTTAATAACTTTATCTACCTCTAACTTATAGTTTGTTGTAGTAGTTTTACTGAGTTTAGTTATAGTTCCTATTGTTACTGACAAGTTATTGCCTTTGTAACCTTCAAAACCCTTGGTTTTGACTATAATACTGAGGTTATTAATATCTTTTACCGATTTTAAAAGATCTGGAACACAGTAAAATAATCCTCTATTAGATGATAGATCTACTTCCATTCCTGATATAATAGCTAGATCTGGGTCTTTCCAACTATTGTCTACTATTAATAACAAGGCTTTAGTTCATGTTTCTTTTCTAATTAAGGCTTTAACTCCTATAATTATCATTCCTAGATGAAGATAATTGTGCTTTTTTGTTAGGGTTTGGACTGTCTGTGGTGATATAAGTCCTATATCTTTAGATCCACTTAGTACGCTAATGGCTTCTTCTCTATATGTTCTAAATACCATGGTTGATCTGTCGAATATTCCTTGATTATATAGAATCTTTGGTTCTAACAATTTTACCCTATTATTCTTAAATCTTTCTAAGCTTTGCTCTATATCTATTAATTCTTCTAGTTAGGATATAGGTTCTTTCTTAGTTAGCCACTTAAAGGGACTAAATCGTTTATTAGTGTCTAATTCTTCTGTTGTCATTGTGCTTAGAGATCTATTTAAAGTTCTACTTGTTCCTGGGAAACTAGTCATTTTGATGGCTTTGGTATAAAATATTTATACTCTGTTCTTGGTTTAACCTTTTTAATTATTCCTTCGGGAGAAACACTAAGACTCTTAAACGCTTTAATTAAACTTTCTTCGTTTGAATCGAAGTGTGTCCTTTGACACTTCTAAGTTCGTCTTTTAATTCTTTTATTTGTTGTTTTAGATCTAAAATTAATTCCGTTAAAATATTAAATCTAATAGTATTGTACTTATCCCCTTTTGTTGGTGGATTATAAGTTGCAAATTCGTTATCCGTAAAATCTAAATATTCTTTTGATTTCTTTTCAGCTGTTAAATAGTCATCTCTATTCTTTCGGGACATTAACCTATTACTAATTCTTTTACTTCTTGAAGCAAAGCTTCAACCTTACTTAATTTTTCCGTTGTTTGGTTTAAGATCTTTTTAGTCTCTAGTTCTATGAGTTTAGGCTTGTTTTGTTGTAAGTCAAAACTAAGTTGTCTAACCTCTTCCTTAGTGGGAGTTTTGTCTTTTAAGGTCTTAACTTCTTTGCTTAATAAGCTAATCTGTGATCTTAGGAAATCGTTATTATTCTGGACTTCTTTTAGGAGTTTCTTATTGTCTATAAAAGCTCGATTATTTTATCTAAAGATTCCCGATAAGTCCGCCTTTCTAGGTTTTCTCGCTAGACTAATTAACAAGTCTGTTATGCTATTAAGGTGGGAACTGTCACTATGTAATTTATGATTAAACTTACTATCAAATCTACAAAGAAACTTGTTTTTACCAAGTGAAACAAAATGTCTATCTTTTGAGTGATAAGCAAGATCTAAGTATGCAATTGTCTTTAAATTTTCTTCAATGATTAAAACGTCTTATAGCTTTTTCACTGTTCATTTAAGTTCTTTCTATCAATAAATACTCATAGATATTTATGACAAAGGTATGAAATTAAATAACAATGTTACCTTGAGACTGCCTACTATTTGCCGGCGACGTACTACACCCTGGTTTCCGTCCTGTGGCCTCGAACAGTCTTTCAGCTAGAATCGTTACTTGCTCTAATACCAAATTAAAGAGGGGTGTGCCTCTTTAGGATCTCTACTTCAAAAGAGAGTAATCATGGACAACAGAAATATATGGAGAGTTTTTAGAAAGTATTCCAACAAGGGTCTTTCATCGGGTGCTCAAGTAAATTGCTCATCTCTTTTCGCCACCACGCTCCCTCAATGAAAGTGTTAAAGTCTCGCCATCTCCAACATTGTAATAAGCAAGTGTGAGATTGTCCTTGAGAAAACCAACCTTTCCGCTTAATTTACGTTTGTTTGCCGAAAGTTGAATTTCCCAGAATATTCCAATTTTTTAATACGAATTCAAAATTTCATCTCTAAACACATATAATTATGAACTAGAACAATTAATCAAAGGGAAAAGCACTATCATAGTACAAATATATGAACCTAATCAATAACTGAAATTGTTCTAATCACAAATGATGATTCAAAATTGAAGCAGTCTTTCACTAAAGCTTGAATTTGTGTGCCAAATTGCAAAACTAAGTCCAATCCATTAAAGATTGGCAAAGTAAACAGGTTAATCAAGATAATCCAACCACTAACCAGAATGAATTATGCAAAAGCATACTTGATTCTCCAAAAACGATCAATTGACACCCAAATCATTTCGTCAAGATAAAAATCTACATACAATCAGCGAGAAATATAAGCATAAATTTAACTCAATAATTTATAGTCCTCTTGGCTTTAATATGACATAAATCTAACTCAATAAGTTTGTCAAAATAACAGGTTTGATGGTAGATTTTAGGAAAAGGGAAATATATATAAAGAAAAACAGAGGGGATACTTTCATAGCATAAAAGCAAATTCCAACCTGCCAGGTTGAGACCAACTACCTAAGGATTGATCGTGGAGCAACTACAATCCTCACTCTTCAGCCCTACGGCTCTACTAACTAAACCAGGGATCGGCCCTTAGGCGAGGTAAAGACCAACCTCGGGGAGTAGAATGATCCACTTATCCAAGGTACACCAAAGAAGTGAGATCGAGATCATTTTGTCGATTTTTTCTTTAGGAAACGGCAAAAATGCCTCCTTATTTAGACAGGGAGAACCCTAAAAGACAACTATATAAGTCAAAGATCAAAAATACTTGCCCAAAGTCCTTTTGCTAATGTATGTTTAACCATCCTCAACTTATCACTCCCCTATACAACATCACCACTCTTCACATCCAATAAACATTCAATAAACTACTAGTCAAATTTCATGTACTCAATTTCAAACAATAACTCAAAAAATCGAAAAAATAAGCGATCGAAAGCAATTTAATCCACGGTATTTCGAACAAAAACCGGAAAATTAAATTCATTTACAGCTTATATGTCAGCTAAATTTCGAAACTAAATCAATTATCAATTCACATGTTCTCCCCTAAATCGAAATAAAATGTAAACAACATATCAATAATTTTCGCGAAGGTAAGTTGACTATTACGCTTCCATTAATTTGCACATCTTCTCCACAGCTAAACAATAATGAGAGAGAGAGAGAAAAGACTTACATCGTTCGGCGGCGTGAGAAGACCCGGGAAAATATCACTGGTGGATGCTTCGGTTCGGCGGTGAGCAAGATATCAAGAGAGAGATCGGCGGTGAGCAGCGAATTAGAACCAAGAGAGAGATTAGGCGGTTCGACGACCGAGAATTGGGCTTTAATTTGGTGTATGAGCGGGGTTGTATGTTTGGTTTGAAATTTTCGGGAAATTTAAGGCGGGACGGGGCTGTCGTTGCAATTGCTCTACCAATTGCAACGCAACGACACCTAATGCAACGCTTAGCTCAAACCCGTTGCAATAACTATACTTCTAGCGTGATATTATCAACTGTTGTTGCACTAGCCCCTCATATTGCAACGGTATTAAAGGTGTCGTTGCACTAGCCCATTTTAAGGGGTTGCATTTGATAAAAAATGTAGTAGTGACGCCGCCTTATTTAAGGAGGATAGTTTGGATGGTTGGCAATGGCTTGAATATTAACATTTAGAGAGATCCATTGGCTGTGGATGAGGAAGGAAGATTCATAACTAGTGATGAAGTGGAGGGGTTTACAAATGTAAGCGACGTGGTGGATATAGAGATATGGAGTGGAATATGGAGGTTTAAATGGGACTGTAATGCATGAGTGTAATACCCCGATTCCTAAGAGCATTTTATTTAGCGTTAACTATAATTATTAAGCTAATTATATTTTGAAAATTCTTATTTTATTTGAGTTGTAGTATGAATTTTTAATTTAGATGTTTGTAATGTGTTAACTAATTTAATTTTAGGAAAATTTGTCAAAAAAAACCTTTTAAAGGTTCAATTTTGCGAGAAAAAACCCGTTTAAAGCATTCTTTGCGAAAAAAAACCACAAACTTAATTTTTCTTGCAAGATGAAACCTAAACCCATTTTCCAAGTGTGGTTTTTGAGATGCATAGGGGTGGTCTTGCAGTTAATGAAAATAGGGGGTTAAAGAAAGATAGAAGGGTCAGCATCGGAATTGAGAAAAAACACAGCGGAAAATGGGAATAGGTTTCTTCTTGCAAGAAAAATTAAGTTTGTGGTTTCTTTTCGCAAAGAATGCTTTATAAGTTTTTTTTTGCAAAATTGAACCTTTAAAAGGTTTTTTTGGTAAATTTTCCTTCATTTTATTAGGAAAATACTTCCTCCGTAACAAAAAAAAAAATGCAACATTTGTCATTTTGGGCCGTTTCACAAAAAATGCAACAATTGAAAACTTACTAATTTTAGTAAAAAAAATTCAAAATATTTACAACAATGCCATTACTAAAAAACCCTAAATTATCATTACCACTCCCTAACCCACACTACATTTCTAAACTAAATACACCCAACCCTTAATGATTCCCACCAAAATTAATCATCTAACCTACCAACCCCTCCTAAAATCATAAATTAAACCCCCTCCCTTCAACTACCATCATCTCACATTTAAGATCTTCAATTAATTTCCCCCAACTTCCCATATTAGAACCCTAAAATCTTCCCCCCTTTTAAAACACCCAAATTCTGATAAATGGGGAACCCTAAAACTTTCGTCTTCTCTTCTCCCTCGATCGGCGAATTCTCTATCTCCTTCTCCTTTCCATCGCACAAATTTGTTGTTTCTCGTAATTTGTCGCTTAAAATGGTGAACCTTCAGCCCCTTAGAACAGTTCTTGCAATGGAAACAGATCCTGATAGGAAGAATCTGTTGAATCTCTGTATTCAACTTTTTGAAGCATCGCATTTTGTGCACTTCACTCGCATGTACGAAAGTGGCGAGGCTGCAGAACGCATGAGTCCCAAGCGGTTGCGGCTTTGGGGGTTGCCGTTGAAAGCATTAAAGAGGCGAAGATGTTTGAGTGGAGTGTGGTTTGCGGTTTGCCTGCAGGGGGTCAGTCGGAATTTGAGTTTAGGGAACGCATATCTGGGGGAAAAGGCAAGAAAGCGAAAGTTGAGTCCCCAAAACCGACGCCAAATCGTTTTTCTAAGTGTTCGTACTTGAGGAAAACAAGAGGGGTTGGGATGAAAATTGCTGAACCGTCTTCACCGGTTAAGGAGAAGGAAAAGGTGAAAATTTTGGAATCAAGTGACGATTCCTCCATTCAAAGTATGGGTTGTACGGCTACATCTGATTATGTGGGTTCCGATTCTGATGGTTATGGAGGTCATGTTCCTGTTTATATTTTGTCATCTGATTCTGAGTCCCCCAACAAATCAGAGACCATCTGATTTACTTTGCTAGAGGAACCCATCTAAGTTTAAGGCTGATCTATAACTTTTGTCCTGTTTTTTGTTGTTTTTGTTGGTTTTTTTTTGTGAATTCTTGTTTCTAATATTTGCATGGTGGTTGTCATGTGTTGGGTTGCTGTGGGAATTATGTTTGGGTTGCTGTGGGAATTATGTTTGGGTTGCTTTGTGCTTACTTTGTTATTCCTGTTGGGTGTGTAGTTAATGGTGTTGGATTATTATTTGTTATGATGTTGGGATGATTTTTGTGGCTGTTGGATTCTTATTGGTGATGGTGTTGGATACATATTTGTTGGTGTTGGATTTGTAGTGGTGATGTTGTTGGATTCAGTTGTGTAGGTGTTGGATAGGATTGGAGGATGGAATTCGTTGGCTATTGGATTCATTTGGGTTCCTGTTGGATTATTATTGGTTCTTGTTGTTGCATTTTTGTTGTGACTGTTGGTTTGTATTGGTATGTTGGATATGTTTGTCATATGTTGGTGTTGGGGTTTACTTTATTGTTGTCACTTTTGCATATGTCCCTGTCCATTTGAATGTGTCCCTGCCCTTTGAGTTGGAGAAGCCATTGTTGGATGATGTTGTCTGTGTGTGCATGTAAGAGCACAACTTCAATGACCATAGGGAGAGGTTTTGCACTTGGGTGTCCCTGTTCCTTTTGTTGGTTTGAGTCATTTATGTGTTAATGTCCAAGTGATGAAGGGACTCAACACAATTGGTTATGATGTTTGAATTGCTCCGTTTAAGACAATGGACATATGATGGTGTTACACCATTGACATTAGTCATTGTTTTCAACATTGAGGTAACATACATCATAAACTTATTTGTGAAAACTCTAAACCTGATGGACCTAAGGCTGTCAAATGATAAGACTTATGAAAACAGTAAGCTTGCATGTAATATGATTATATCAACACATTCTTTTCCAATCATTGAGTCCCAATAAGAAGTGGCAAACATTGACATATGATAGCTTCCATTAAAGTTAAATTTTTACATTTAGGATCACCAAAATAAGTGCAACTAGTGACTGCCATCACATAAACACAAAAAGGACCTTCTAACCACTACAGTTAACTTAACAAAAAGGAATGTTTAACTAGAAGGCTTAAAATCTAGGTAAGTGAACAAAAAGGGGCTTACACATTTTAGCTTAACCTTCATCACAAGTGGTTAAAAGGGGAAGTCATGTTCATGCTTCATTTAATCTGCATCAACTTCTATGTCTTCTTCCATTGCTTCTGAAAAATCAGTTGTCACAACATTAAGATATGCAACAGCCTCATCAATGACTTCTTGTTCAACTTCAACATTCTCCTTTAGTAACCCCAACCTTTCCAACCTAGCCTTCCCCACATGTGGATTCTTGTAGTTGTTCCCTCCCTTGACCTTGAGAGCTTCTACCATTACATGTTGTAAATGTATCCATGTGTACCTAATCAGATTGGGATCAAAGTACAAAGGCTAGGTTGACTTGCTCAATCAACTCATCCACATTCTTAGGAAAGGATTGGTATTGCAAACTTGGGAAATCCCTAAAAAGAGCTAAATCTAGGATGTTGAAATCAGGAGACTGTGGTGGTTGGAAAATAAGGTGAATGTTAAACCCATTTTGGCTTGCTGCATTCTAAATTCTACATCTTCATCACTTAGGTGTGGCCTTGCATTGTCTTGTTGAATGAAGATGTCCCTGCATATCCCTTCTAGCCATTTACTCATGATGCTTGGTAGCACATTCCTGATC
Source organism: Beta lomatogona (assembly GCA_947646795.1). Taxonomy (NCBI): domain Eukaryota; kingdom Viridiplantae; phylum Streptophyta; class Magnoliopsida; order Caryophyllales; family Amaranthaceae; genus Beta; species Beta lomatogona. The sequence goes on along the minus strand of CANSNZ010000316.1, from coordinate 16,943 downwards.
AGCATATCTCTGATGACAGCCTTAGTAACATTTTGTATTGCCTTGGTCTCAAGTGTCCCAGCTTCTCTGTTTTTGCTTCTCTTCTTTGCTCTTTGCCTGAACACAAATGGGAAAATTCCAAATTTCCCATCATGTAGCATCACACCATGTTCATTAAAGAAGGGCCTTGATGTAACACCCATGAACATTGCCTTGATCCTGTACCTTTTTGACATGCATACTCTGTATGGATCAATTTCGATGGTAGCGAGATAAAACCTTCTCTTGTCGGGGTTTAAGTAAAACCATTTTTCATCAATATGAACAATGTTGTTCATAGGGATGAAGCATGGCTTGCTACCCTCCTGTTGCATAGTCAATGTGCTTCGAGTACCCACTGCATTCTCTCTATCTTATGCTTGTGCGTCACTTCTTTGGGTCGTTGTTGCTTGTGTGGACCCTTAGCTTTCCCGCCTTCAAGCGGCCTGAAAATCTTCATGTGTGAGCACTTTAAGTACCATGCGTATGCTCTGTAAGTACACCTCGAGATGAAGGGGGGCCGATTGTAGCCAATGTTCATAAACTTCTTGTGCTTTCCTCCCCGACTTGCCCTTTTTTTTTTTACCCGACATCAATGGCTTCTCCTCTTGCTCTTTGTTTTTCTCGCTTCTTTGAAAATTCTGGATATTGTACTTTTATGCACACCAATTTCTTTAGCAACCCATGAAATTTTCCCCCATGGTAACTTTCCATTTTCCATCATACCTAGGAGTTGAAAACCGATGTAACCTCTTTTATTTGTTTGTTAGATTTCCAAATTTTTTTTCTTATAAATGCATTGACCCACATTTCTTCTTCTCGTAGGTGTAGGTGCTCCTAACCCTTCTTCATCAAGTAGCCGATCTATTCCAAAGAATGCATCCGCTTCATCCATTTTGGCTGTTTTTGTGTTGCTAGGATGAGGGTGCTACTATTGTTCTTTGTTTATTTTTTTGGGTTGCAAGAAGATGAAGAAGGTGTACAAGTGTGTGCAGTGACTAGTTAGACAGTTAACTTAAGCCATGTGGGCTTATATTTTGTGTAATGAAACAATCATTTTCTTATGGGTTCCTCTCTTTATATAGAGGGATGTGTAATTAGGGGTGAAACAATGGCATTTGGTGGGAAACTTTGAATTGTTACTTAATGACTAAGGTCAAAAATTTGGGTACCTTCAATTTTTTCCTTGTTTTGGCTCCAAAAATGGCGCCTACATTTCAGCGACCAAGAAGTTTGGCGCCCAAATGAGGATGTTATTCCTCCTACTACGATCGGGAAAGGGGAGGAAAAAGGGGTCAAGTATGGGCCCTTTTTTTCTCTCTCCTAAAAACGAAAAAGGCAAAAAATTTCTCCCCAAAATTTGCTCCTAAATGCCCCACATAGCCAACTAACCAAATGGTCCCCTCCTTTTTTCTCTCTCCTACTTTTTACTAATTCACCCACTAACTACAATTACCAAATTTTGGCTAAGAGTCCGTGTCCATCCCAAATGTTGCAATATTTTTGTTACGGAGGAAGTATTATTTAATATATTTTGGGTTTTTAGCTATTTAAAATATGTTCAATGGAATTTGGCCTAAGTAGGAAACTAAAGTTGATTTCTCTCCTAACACCTTTCTCTCTCCTGATTCTTGATTCCCCTACTTCTCTCTCAAACCCGATCTCCCTCTTCTACCTCTCGCGGCTCCGCGCCACCACAACCAGCCTGCTCGCGTTGAACCACCACAGCCGCTCCGATCTATTTTCCATTTCCCCTGCTGATTCGTTGGTGGTACTACCCCTTCCTCCTAATTCTACTTTCTTCTCTCTGTATTTGCAATGCTTTAATGCTTATAATTGATAAATTGTAAAACTTGAGTTAATTAAATTGCTTGATGATATGACCGATTGCTTGATGTATTCTAGTCCTTGCTGCTTGAATTTTGGGATTGAAATGTATAAGCTCCTGGTTCATATAAACTTTGGTCATGACTAAAAAGAGCTCAAGTGCAAACTTTAGTTTTAGGAAAATATAAAATCAAGTGAGGGTTTGTGTATATTATCTCTTAGATTATATATGTTGGTTATTAAGCCAAGTAAGATGTGGAGTTGTCTAAAGTTACGTTGATTCAAATGTTTTATGATTATATATAGGAAAATTTGTCAAACAAAACCTTTTAAAGGTTCAGTTTTGCGAAAAAAACCTTATAAAGCATTCTTTGCGAAAACAAACCAAAAAGTAAATTATTTTTGCAAGATAAAACCTAATCTCATTTTCCGATATTGACCATAGACTTTCCGGCGTTGACCACTTCTATTTCCCTTCCTCCTCCACAATCACCACCTAGCCACCACTACCAACACTTGCCGCCAGACCCCAACCCACCCCTGTAGCCCCCACTTCACCCCCACCAGCAGCCCCCAACCCCTCCCTCCACCCCCTCAGGCGGGAGGGGTGGGTGGGGGGCTGGCGGCAGGTGGTGGTAGTGGTGGCTACGTGGTGATTATGGAGGAAGAAGGGAAATAGAAGTGGTCAACGCCAGAATTGAGATGGTCAACGCCGAAAAATGGTCTCAGGTTTCATCTTGCAAAAATAATTAACTTTTTGGTTTGTTTTCTCAAAGAATGCTTTATAAGGTTTTTTTTCGCAAAAATGAACTCGTAAAAGGTTTTTTTTGGCAAATTTTCCTTATATATATATATATAGCGTGTAAGAGTTAGTTTTTAAATTCTGATTTGAAGGGTTTTGTATTAAGTGATCCTTGTTAATATTGAAAAGATGATTTAAATGCCAGATAGACTTGGTATGGATAAAATTAAGTCCATTGGTTTACTTGACTTAAGTAATCTGGTTATCAGTTTTAGATGGTGGTTTATTGGGTTTTGGAAAAGTGATATACTTGTATTATAGTAAGAACCACAACTATAAGTTGCTAGGTTGCCAAAGTCTTTATTATGGTAATAAGCCAATAATATGTTGTCGGTATGACAAGGTCCTAATTATGATTAGAATAATCTTCTAAATTTGTTGAAGTATGGATATAAGAAGATGTTTAATTAGACGAAAGTCTTAAATAAGGCGTGTTCATGAATACGTAGTTTCTAAAAAGGGTATACAATATGATTGGAGTTGTGTTATGGTGTCATGGAGAAGAATCACTTAACTAGACGCTGGAAGTTGATAGCTTAGTTAGTCTCCTCACAAAAAGTTAGAAAAAGGGATTAACTACTTATCACTAGTATTAAGGAGGATATTGAAGATAGTATGACTTCTGTTTGCAATGGATCTCGGGATATGCAATGTTACTATGACGTATGCTCATGAAATTCCGATTATGCCAAAGTATGCTTATGGTTTCCGAAATGATATGAAAGTATGATGATAATGATGACGATGATTATGATGACAATTCTGTTGTATTCTGGAAAACACTTAAAGTTATGAGATATGTTTACAAATGTCCGATTATGCAAGAATATATGCAAAAATATATGTTATAATCACTCTGAAATGATTTGAAGGTGTGGAAAGTAACGTTTATGTTTTATGATCATGTTAATACCATGCTTTTGTATATGGATTGCGGGACATAAGATGTTTTATGATGATTATGATGATATGATATAATGTCATAAAACGATGATGTTATGAAAGTACGATGTTATGATATGAATGGAATGAAAGGAATATAATTACCCATGATGATTATGATATGCTTAAAAGAAAGAAAATATGATAAATTTAAGTGAAAGACGGTTATTGGCGTATTATGTGTGTGGGCGCGCAAGTGTCACCTTTGTTGTGACCGCCCTTCTGGTTAATGATTGGGCACCGAAAGTGTCACCTTTGTCGTGACCGCCGTTCTGTGGGCACAACAAGTGTCACCTATGTTGTGACCGCCCTTCTGTCAATGATGTGGGCACCAAAAGTGTCACCTATGTTGTGGTCGCCTTTCTGTATGTTCTTGGGAGACGTCTCTGGTTCATAATCTGGGCATCGAAAGTGTCACCTATGTTGTGGCCGCCTTTCTGTATGTTCCGGGGAGACGTCTCTGGTTCATAATATGGGCTTCAGAAGTGTCACCTTTGTTGTGGCCGCCTTTCTGTTGGGCACCGAAAGTGTCACCTATGTTGTGGCCGCCTTTCTGTAAGTTATGGGAAGACGTTCCTTCCGTTATACTTGCCAAGCTACCACTATGATTTAAGTAAGAAGGAAAGACAATGATGAAGCATATGATATGATTATGAAAGTTTTCTGACAGTGATTATGTTAATGAAAGATGATAATGATTTATGATCTCCTGTATGATTCAAACTACATGTTCTATAAATTTCTGATGATATGAAAGTATGTCTTCTGCTCTGATATGAAATAACTATGATGTTACGGCTCTGCTATGATTTCTGAAAGTATTTAAAAGTCATGAAACATGGTGAGTAATGTGAATATTGTTGTGACATGGTTATGAATGATGTGAACATGTTGATTACGTGAGAGTCGTAGATACCAAATGTGTTAAAAATGTTTTATGGGTTAGTACTCAGCATTGTCTGTCAATGTTTTATTTTGTCACTACTGTGGCCTGTCACTTGGTGGGTGGCAATGTTACAATGATTTCAGGTTGAGGTTCTGGAGCATCTTTCCCCAAGATAGAAGCAATTACGTGCTAAGAGTGCAGTTATGTTTTACGTTTCTTTTGAGGCGATAACGTCCCATATTGTAATAAATAGTCTTAATAGTTTAAGTTTTATTTCTGTTTCCTGGATGAGCGACAGTGCTCTTGATTCTCTCCTGTTGTTGCTCCGCGAAAGCATTGAGTTCTGGATTTGGGATAATTTTATTGTAACAGGTTTCCCAAACATTTTCCCAATTTAGGTTGCCCAATTTACAAAGGAAACTCTGCCGAAAGTCAACAACATAACCAACCAACAAAAGCCATAGTCAAACTTAAAACCAAAGTCAATTATGAAAAGTATAAACTCAAAAGTATTATAAATAAACTATATAATTTCTCCAATCCCGAATCCAATGATGCATCATCTTCAAACCTGTAGATGGACAATGCACTATTGATCCCTAGAGACTGCTCACCAAAATGGGTCATCATAGGATCAATAAGGCATAGCCATGATCAACATACACAAACAAAAGCACGTAATCAGCAAAGTTGAGTACTACATACTAAATAAATAAACAATCCTAACATGTCACTAATAAATAGTAAATAGGAATAGATAATAACATAATAACTTGCAGATAACTTTTACTGAACTAAACTTTAACAACATTCTTATTACTTTAAATGGAATAGTCAATGGACCGAGTTGTCTAACTACAACCAGCCTTCCCTTTGGAAGACGAAATACGGGCGCGACTCCGTATTCCCATGACCTACGATATCGAGGACCCTTTAAAATAAAAATAGGACACGGCGATCAATCCGGTCCCAGAATAAGCCATGGGCTACCACCATGTACTCCAATTCCTAATTGTCCAACACTTCAGGCGTGCACCAGTACTCTAAAGCTATTGCTATCCAAGTTTCACTTTACATGATTAACCAGTTATTACTTGTTATGACACACAAGTAAAACAAACATTATAATCACTCAACAATCATAACTTCCATTTTATCTTAGGTTTAGATAAGTGATCACACAACTTAACAACCCAAGATTAATTCCAACTTTAATCCAAACTTTCTTATTTATTGAACCTAGCCAACAACCGAAGTACCTTTCATAGATATAAAATATCAACTTACCAAATAAAGCCCTCGGTCCTTATAAAGCAGTGAAATACTCAAAAGGGAACAAATGATCAATCATGATCCAAACCAATATATATATATTAAGGGTCTGTTCTCCCCAGCTTATTTTCAGTTCAATTCAGTTCAGTTTAGTTCAGTTCCGTTCCTAAATGATAATCATTACTATTAATTAGTTATAATTTAATTCAGTTCAGTCCAGTCCAATTCAATTCAGTTCAGTTCAGTTCAATTCAATTCAGTTCAGTTCAGTTCCATTGTTTTATGCCGAAGAGAACAGGCCCTAATTCCCCCATGTGAATTAATAAAATAAAGTTCCCAACCATATGCTTGCATCAATCTTCCATACAAACATAATATAAATCTCATAATCAACATGTTTACACAACGGCATAAAACATGCAAATCCAACATAATAGAAATCATATATGAACTCAACATAGTTCCTATACATGATACGTACCTTGTGTAGACAAAATTCGAGGCTACTTTAACAAGCTTAAAAGTCGCCTAGAGAGAATTCTCCGCCTAAAACAACCAATATAAATTCACAATCAATCGTTTATGAATTTACAGCAATAATAAAATACTTTAAACTCTTCTTAAACATGTTTAAAAACCTTTCCCAACCTAAAACTTGATTACCAAACCTCCTAGTATAGTACTACTACACTAGTGGTTAAAATTCATCATAAAACTCCATAATAATACTCCCTTTAAATTTCCAGCAATATATTATATGTTAAAACTCCCTTAAAACATATTCAAACATATTTAAAATCATAAAGATAATAAATTTCATAACTTATAATAACTACTATGATTTTCCAACTTTCAAAACCCTAAAAATTCATGCTTTGATAATTAACAAACCAATTCAAACCTAATATGCAAATCTGAATTTTTATTTCTTCTATACATAACTTATATAAACTTAGATTCAATATTAAATCATCAAACTATAACTTTTAAACATAAACAAATTAAAACAAATCTTAAAAATATAAACTTTGAATAAACTTGAGGAGGAAGGAAAGTAATCAAACCAAATCAAAGGAAAGAGGAGAAGGAAACCCGCGGCAGCCAAGAAGTAGCAGCGGCGGCGGCGCACGGTCGGTGGTCGGCAGTCGTCCGCGAGCAGTGCTGGTCGCCGGTGGGGCGCCGAACCGGAGGAGAAGAAAACCGAAGGAAAAAGGAACAAAGAAGAAAAGAAAAAGAGAGAAAAAGAAATAGGGGGCCGAAAATATGGGAGGAAGGAGGAGAGAGAAAATACTTGTGTGGGAAAATTTGGGGTTAATATAGGTTCCCCTTGTGGGCTTAGGAATAGGTAATTGGGGTCAAACTAGAAATCATTTTCCAAGTCTAAGAGTGTTTGGGTTTCTCAAACCCATTTAGGAGTCCTTTTCCAAATCCAAAAAGCATTTCAAACATTTCAAATATTTTTCAAATCATGACTTTAATAAAATATTTCTTTAAATTATTAAAATAATTCCTTTGACTTTCAAATAGTCAACCTTTGAAGAAATAAATCATTAAGAACTAAAATATACTTAAATATAAATAACTATACGTTAAAATATATTTATAAAATCCATAAATTTACGGGGGATTACAAATTTACTTAATAAAAATGTATGGAAGTCGGGGAGTTACAATCAGATAGGAGATGCATCCTAGCCATTCCCTTGAGTCGTTGAATACAATGTGATGATTACTTGAGCGTTCTCGGATGATGGCAATTATTCAGTTAAAACATCATATATGTTAGGGAAGGGGGGAATTTTGGATACTCATCACACGGCCTTTGTTGATATTTAGGGTATGGAGGCGAGCCCGAAAGTGTGTCATTGTTTAAAGCTAGACATCTTCTTGATATTGCGGATTGCCCTTTAGTGTGGGGTAGAAGAGGCGACATCAGCCATGCTATCTTCTGTTGTGTGAGGATGCAGGACCTGTGGAAGGAGTGTGGGTGTGATTCAATGACAAAGTGGACTACTACTGAAGCGATGTGTGATCTAGTGGAGAGCTGGAAGGAGATTGATGCCAAAACAAAACAGTATGGCCTCTTTCTTGCGTAGTGCATCTGGGGTGAAAGAAATCGCGAAGTTTTTTATGATGATACAACACCAAATGAAGTCATCTTAGAGCATGTGAAGAGGCTTGTTGAACATAGGTTTTCCGCGTCGTTAAATAGAACCCCTAAATGAAACTACCTAACTAACCACTAACGGAAGTATAATGGCAAGTAAGGCTCATTCACCGATAATATTACGGTTTTTTCACATGATACCCCTGTGGGATTTTTAAATTCATGGGGTACCCCTATAGTTTACAAAACGCGCCCGGTACCCTTACTATTTAAATAAAATGCATGAAATGTCCTTAATCACTAACGACGTCAAGCATCCGTTAGATTTAGAGAGTTAATTCCTTTCTCTCATCTCTTCCCCTTTCTTTCTTTTACCCCAATTTTCCCTCTCTCTCCCCTGTTTTAGCCCACCTACCCTACACCACCACCTACCACACCCCTCTCCTCTTCTTCGCTGCATCCTCTCTCACCTCTCGTGCTCCCTCTTTTTCCCTCCTATGCTGCTACGTGCTTCACCGTTGCACCACCGTGGCCACGCTGCCACTGCCACGACCCATGTCGCCACCTACCGTCCCTGCTGCAGTCCGTTCTTCTCCCTCTGCTATGTCCTCTTCACACACTCTTCTTCTCTTTCTACTCCTCTGTCCCTATGTCTCTTGCGCCACCCTCGCTCGGCCCACTATGCCACCACACCACCACTTTTCGCCGCATCCCACGCCACTGCCGCCACATTCCTGCGAAAGCCATCCCAAAACCTGGCCATCGGAGACGAAGATCCCCCCTCCCCTCGAAAAATCCCCTCACCCACTGAAAAACCAGACCGGTTTAGTTTTTCGGTGCGTGGGGGAATTTTTCGATGGGAGGGGGCGGATTTCCAGGGGTGGGGGTGGCTTTTAGTGTGGTGGGGGAGGTTTTTGAGGATGAGGGGGATTTCAGCTATTTTCCCTGGTGGGGGTGGTTCTCCGGAGGCAATGTGGCGGTAGTGGTGGGTCGGGGAGTGGTTTTCCCAGCGGCAGTAGTGGCGAGGTGGAGGTGGGGGGAAGGGTTTTGGGTTTTTTTTCAATATAGTTAATTAGGATTATTTATGAATTAATTGGTATTAATTTAGTTAATTAGGAATTAATTAGAATAATTAGGTTGATTTGGCATTAATGACAAACGAAAACTTGACATGGTTAGTCATTAAGGGCATTTTATGCAAATTATTTAAATAGTTAGTGTAATAGCCCATATTTTTAAGCAGATTTAATTAAAGGCTAATTACTTATCTTAGCTTAATTATGACATTTGGTATAAGTTTGATGTATTTTATTAGACAAATTTAGTGTTTTAAAAAAAAATGAAGGAACTAAAATTGAGTCAAAATCCTCTTATTTTCTCCTCCTTCGTGTCACTTGAAAGAATTGCCACCAAGATGAATTGTTGTCAAATTCTCAAAGCAACACTTAGATATTCCTAAATGCAACCTGCAATATAATCATTTAGACTTCTCAAATCTTCAAACCATTCCCAAAAAGAGGTAGAGAACTCGGTGAAGATGAAACCCCATAGCCCAAAAATTCTCCTTCTCTCCCTCATCTCTTATGTATCATCTTCCTCTCAATTCTAACTATTTGTACGGCCACCAATGTCGGGCTAGTGGTGCAAGTGCTGTAGTAGCTGCCACGTGTGTGCGGTGCTACTTAGTGTTTTTCTCTCTCCTCTGTTTTCGTCAATCTGTTGCCTCAATTATCTCCAACATGCAACCAAATTTTGCTCTTTGTTTCTACATCAAAGTTGTAGATCTCTTCGAGTTAATGAATTTAAACCCAAAAATCACTCAATTTCGAGTCCGGAGCTATGAGTTATGCCTTCTGGAAGTTTAAAGCTGCTGCTACCCTGTTATGTTGCGTTCTTCGAATTTTGCTCATTTTCCTCGAAACCAAAGAGCCCAAAACTGATTTTTGGAAGGTAATTTGTTTAAATCCCAAATCAATTTTATGAAATAAGTTTTGTTATTGTTTTAAGTTGATTGATTTAGAAGGAATTAGTTTGCTAATTGTTTCCAAGTAAGAAATTGAGGTTGGTTTATGGTATGATATTGGTTAGGTCATGAGATTTGAACAAAATATTCATATCGAGGTTGCAACTTTCTGTTTTGATGTATATAATCTAATAATGGTCTATTAGTTTGATCGATGGGGTTTATTAGAGTTGTAGATTGATAATGTGAGTTAGTTTAGGGGAATGGCTTGAATATAAGAGTTTAGGAAGTAAGTAAGTCAATTTATTTATCTGAATTATGGTGGGTGGATATTAATTGTTGTTGTTATTGTTGCGAGGTGATTATCGGAGAGTTGCTATGGTTATATAAATAATTCAAGCTAAGATGAAAATCAAGTTATGATTCTTGGAGGTCGCGTATAAATGTTCTTGGATTTACTTTCAAGAGTATTTTATTGAGGTAACCTTTATGTTCAGCAAAATGTATTTATATGCATGTATGTATGTATTGTATTTTTATAAAGTTGTACATCGTTTATAGTCATGGCCATGGTTATAGATGCATCAGTATGTGTTGAGTTGTGAAATAAGAAAGGTTGATTATAAAAGTATGTTTTTGTTCTGTTATTGGAATTGTTCGGAAATACTATGTTTCTTGATATATGATTTGAGTATGATAATGTAAAAAGGATTTCGTATTTGTTTTAGCTGGCTTAGCTTATGAACGAAACTGAGATGAAAAGTGGGCAAGGTACAGGTGGAGAAAAATAATTCGGATATAAGTTCAGTTAAGACCAGATAAGGTCGAATATTGCGTTATGTTATGTTACGTTATGTTCTGCCAAAACCTGTACTTGCCAGCGATTTTGTGTTAAGTGATTAAGCTACGCCAGCGATATATTTTAAAGGATGAAATATTTTTCGAAAAATTACCAAGTTTATTTATTATATGAAAAACGTTTACGAACTAAAACCGTTTTGACGGGCTGAAGTAAAGTTACTGAGCTTTCCGCTCATTTTAGTTTTTGTTTGTTTTGTATTTTTCTTCTGTAATTTGCAGGTGTATGTCGAAGGCTCAGAGTGGATCAAGAGTAAGAGTTTGGTTATGAAATTGTAATTAGATTAGTAATTTAGAGGTTGTATTTGGAATATCAAGTTATTAGTACTCAAGTTCCTGTTTGAGAATTAGGTATTATATTATCTGGAATTTGAGTAAAGTATTTTATAGTATGATATTGGCTTTGAGGTTATTATGTTGTGGGCCCTAACCCACAGGTCCCAAGATCGATTTGTTGACTATGTTTCCGCTGCGAATAAATGTGATATGAGGTTATTAAGTGATAATTGAGATTTGTGTATATTAAGTGTGATTAGCTAACAGCTCGAAAGTGCGGGCTGTTACAGTTAGGGTACCAGGTGCATTTTTGAAACTATAGGGGTACCCCATGAATTTTAATATACCACAAGGGTACCATGTGAAAAACCCGAAAATATTAACTATAATAAGCTAAATTGTCAATTATCACCTAAAAACTATTAAATAAGAAACTAGGGTACGGGAATTCACCAATTACTTCAATCATGAAAACAATTAGGCAAATAAGAGTGTAGTCTAAAGAGAATGAATTAAAGGGGTGATCTAAAAAATCTCTAATTATTCTTTCAAGATAAAGAGGGTTACTCAAATTGGGAATTGTCCTATTTTTATGCAACAAATCCCAACTCAAGAACATGAATAACAAGATGACTAAATGAATCCCTTAACTAAAACCCCTAATTTCATGCAAGTTTAATTACGTGAACAAATAGGGAGTCAACTCTTCAATTTTCGTCTTTCAATCCTTCATTGAAGTGACTAATAATTAAGGCTTCATGGAGGCTATTCACAAAAACCAACAATAAAGCCCCTATTGTTCATTTGATTTCATTTTCCAAAATAACAGTACACCAAATATGATCCAAAGACTCATGGTATCATTAATGGCTCCATCCCCTTCCCAAGCAATTAAAACTACTCACAAATCATTAAACACTGATCTATGATAACAAGTAAATAGAGTGAATATGACATGAAAAATAAGTAAATAAAGCAACAAAAGATGAGTGAGAGTAAGAAAATCTCATTAAGTTGTAAGGAGCCTCCAAATCTTCAAGTTTCCTTCTTACATTCTTCAAATTCCAAACTTTTCAACAAGTTTATCTCACTTCTCTCTCTAAAAGTTAAGAGTTTCTCCCTATAAAAACTCTAATCAAAACCTCAAAGGAGGCTAACCCTCCTTCCTCCGATCCCCTCTTCAAAAAGTTAGGATATGCGCCCTTTAAAAGATTAAATAGTACATCATTAAATGGATCGAAAAACAAGGACTTTTCTAGAGGTCAAGCGGAGCGGACGCTCCATACAATTATGAGCAGGTACAAGGTTTCAGGTCTTCTGAAGCGGGTGCTCCATACATTTTGGAGTGGGTCGGGCCCTCCATTTTGACAAACGCACACGACTTTAAATAGGCATATTTCTTTCATTTTTCATCGGAATTGGGCTTGTGACCACTCGTTGGAAAGCTACAATCGAGCCAAAATTTCATCTTCAACTTATATCTCTTAAAAACCTTATGTGTGTTGAAAGTTGGCCATTTGACCCTTGTGCATAAACCCTTTGAAAATGTCTTATTTTTACCAAAATTGCTCCACCCTATGCTTAGTGTGCAGGATGGAGACCTTTTAGGTTGATCCTACAACATCAAACACAAATAAACAATACCAAACCCTATATAAAAGCCAAAATAACGAATATTCATAGATAAGCTCCATATAACTCAAGAGGAAAAATGACTATAAACATGAAGAAAATAAGGTATTTGAGTGACATAAATATCACTTGCCCTTGGTACGGAGTGGAAGAGGAGACAACAGGCCATGCTATCTTCAGTCGCGTGAGGATGCAGGACCTCTAGAAGTAGTGTAGGTGCGATTCGATGACAAAGTGGACAAATGTTGAATCAATGTGTGATCTAGTGGAGAGCTGGCAGGAGATTGATCATTGATGCCAAAATAAAATAGTGTTGCCTCTTCCTTGCGTAGTTCATCCAGGGTGAAAGAAATCGCGAAGTTATTGATAATAAAATAAGACCAAATGAGGTCATCTTAGAGCGTGTGAAGAGGCTTGTTGAAGAGCATGGAAATTAAAATACTCGTCATGGATTTAATCAAAAGGTGAGTAGGAGCCCAAATTCATGGCGTGCTCCAAAATTAATGTTGATACATCGCTGGTGGAGAAGGGTTGGGTTGGGTTGGGTTGGAGTTGTTGGCCAAGACCATGAAGGTTGTGTGAGGTTTGCAGTAACGAGAAAGGTTAAGGCCAGGCCCGGTCCTGATCTTTTCAGGGACCTGGGCAAAGTAGTAGATTGGGGCCCCTTAAAAAAATGCAATATATAATATAACAAATTAAAAACATATGATGGTACTTCTATTAAAATAAACTCGTTGTTTAAGCGAATGTAATTTTACAAATAAAATCCTCCTATTCAAGGAAAATAACTAAAACATCCACAAGATAAACAAAAATTCATAAATTCCAATAACTCCATTCACAATTCCTTCAGAAGCAAAGATAAACTAAATTGCAACAACAAAGTCTTCAAAATGCCCTAAAACAATTTACACTCAAAATTCACCATAAAAATGACAAATCTTAGAATAAAACAAACAATTCTAAGTAAACAATACAAAAGTTGGAAAAAAAATCTTTGTGACCAGGCAATTCCTTGCCATCCTTGGTGTAAAACTCACGAATATCAACAACTATTTTTCCTTGCCAACTCCTCATAGTAACCTCCGAGACTTCGAAAGCTAGGGTCTCACATTCAAAATGAAACAAATAAAAGATTAAAGTCAAAACAGTAGCAAACAAATTGAATTCAGTCGGTAAGGCAGAGAAAGTTCCAGATTAAAGTTCACTTCAAGTTTTCTTTTCTACAGAGAAATAGCATAATAGGTTAAACCTTCAAAAAAATACAAAAATCAGAGCATGAAACTTTAAATCTGGTAAAAAAATCAACAACTTCACTTTGCACAAACTGCTATGAAGCAAAGTATTCATTCAAATGAACCGATGGAATAAGAACAATCAATATCGCGAGAACGAAAAATTAGGTAGGAGATTTGTTAACATCAAATTAGGGTAAAAAATTGGATCTTAAAACAAAAATCGAAAGTTCAAGTAATGAATCGACTCACCTGCTCATGAAAATGAGCTTCTGGAAGAAGAAGATTTAAGAGCGCCGCCATGGAAACGGCGAGCGAAGGAGAATAAGTTGATTTGGAAAAGAGAGAGGAGAGAGAAACTGAGGAATATGAGAAATGGAGGGAAGAGAGAGAATAACTGAAGAAGATGAAGAAGCGTTTGGGGACGTTTCTCAGCACTGTCTCTTCCTTCCGTAGTTTACGCCCCTTTCCAAAATTATTGCCAGCGAAATTTTTTATTTTTTTTCCTACGACTGGGCCCCCTTTTAGGCTTGGGCCCTGGGCCATTGCCCCTTCAAACAAGGCTCAGGGCCGGGCCTGGTTAAGGCCCACTGGCCATCGGAGATTGCGGAAGCAAAGGCTCTTGCCATGGTTATAAGGCTTGGAAAGAGGTACAGTTTTTGGAGTCTGACTATCAGCTTTTGATCTACCGACTTTCAAGTGCAACGTGTTTTTCTGAGATAATATCTTGTTTTCGTGCTCTCATTTTAACACTATTAGATGGTCTCGTGTAAGAAGGGAAGGTAATTTTGTAGCTCATCATCTTGCTAAATAGAAAAATTCATCGAATTAGAGGAGCTCCGCTTGTTGGACGAAAAGATAAAACTTGTTCCTTTTATAATCGAACAAATTCGGGAGAATCATTGCCCCAATAGTATTACTCTGTATGTAAGCAAGGAAAATTTTGTCTCATAATAATTAATGTTAGCTAGCTTTTCCCCTTAAAAACAAATGTTTATCAACATTATAAAAAGAAAGGAATAAAAATTTGCACGAATCCCGACAAACCAAAATTAACCAATAGGATTACATCAAATATTTCTAACAACCAATAGAATTGCATCATTAAGAATACAAATAATCAAAATAGGAACAATTTTTGTAGGATACCCAAAAAAGGAATATAAACATTATATCATGGGATGGAAGAAGTATTAAATAATTAAGATAATAATTGTCAAATTTAAACCCATGCGACCATCAAAAAATTAAAAAACACTGGTGAGCACCAAAGTCAAAGTTTTACATGTATCTAGTTATCTAAAACTTCTAGAGCCATATAAGGAACAACAGCTAACAAACCCTAGCCCGTCTCTCAAACCCTATCCTCCATTATAGGGGCTTCCACCGGTTGTTATACAGGTGAAAATCCCTAAATATCGTTATTTTCATTGCTTTATTCTTAATTTTATTAGTTTGTAGTTTCTCTCTCCTATTGTTAGGATTGTCTCTCTCTTGTTGTGGGGTTGTCTCCATCCAAATGACGGTTCTATGTACTCTCTCCCTTGAGAGTCTTGGTTTATTGTTTATCTTCGAAGCTAGAAAATACTAGAAATCGTAACTATTGGTTGAAGATAAAAAATATCAAGATTAAATTTATATTTCAATTTACTATTACACCAGGCGTAAAAGATGTTATGTCATCGCATTTCGTCTTATGGTTGGAATATTACCATAACAGTAGTAGGTAGTTTCGATGCGTTTATATATTATTAAATTGGATGAAAAAAATCTCAAATTAATATTTTAGATTATCTTCAACATGAAAAATTATCATTATTGTAAATATCATATGATAATTTATTAATGATAGTTTTCCTATTCTCTTCAAAAGATGTAAAAAAGGATTAATTGACAGGAATAATCCCACATTTGTCCGATCTTCTAAAAATGGTCCCAACTTTTCATAATCTGAAAATAATCCTAACTTTAGGGTATATCTGCTCATAATAGGTCATTACCCGTTGGTAAGCTGTAAACACAGGTTTTATGTGATAAAAGACTTACATTAAACCCTAATTATAATTATGTAATTGAACACTTAAAAACTAAAGCACCAACCTCCCTCCCAAGTCCCACCACCACCCGTCCACCACCGAAAGGCGAAAGCCCTCCACTGATCTCCTAAACCACCACGGACCACCCCTTTCCTCTCTCACCCCTGCCACCAACAGTCCTCCCTTTACTATTCCTCCATCGAACCCCCTCCCCTTCCTCTCCCACATGCTCCACCCTCGAAACAGACCCCCACCCCAGCCACCGCCCACCAGCCCCCCACCTAAACCAAATCCGATGTCAACTCACCCACAAACACAACCCAAAAATCTCTTTAACTCATTAAACCCAAAAACCACATACATTTATGAAATTTTCCATAATTGATTATAATTACCGTAGTTCTTGTTGTTGTTTTTGTTTACCATCCGAGATTGGTGTTACGGATTTGGTCCTTTTAAGAACAAGAATTTCTACTTCTCACGGCACTTTTAGGTACCTTTTATAATCATCAATGTCAACCAACCTTTTCCTACATAATTATAAGCAATTTTTTCAAATTCTCTCCTCTCTTACAATTCTCAAACAATACCACAACTAAACCCAGAAAAACACAAGAACCCAGAAATCAACATCATGTCTTCCAACTGACAAAATCAAAACCCAACAAACCCATAAACTCAAAACCAATCTTACCAAGAAATGCCCCCAATTCGGGTAAAACCACCAGCTTCAAGCAATAGCATATCGTACGGATCACAGTTTCGATGCCCACTGCCACCGCGACTGTCGTAGCAGGCGAAACTCCGACAGCGATCACTGCGCATCACTGGCGTTCGAGTGATTTTGGCAGTGGGGTGGGTCGATTGGGTTGTGTTGATGGTGTGATTCAAGTGGTTGAGAGGCGAGAGCGAAGTTGACGGTAAAAATGAAAAAATGAACTTATTTAATAAAATTTAACTTGTTCAATAGGTATTAGGTAAAAAGGACCAATTTAAGAAGATAAAGTATCAAGGTGGGATTATTTTGAGATTATTGAAAGTTGAGACTATTTTGAACGGACTGATCAAAGGTAGGATTATTAGAATCAA
>CANSNZ010000315.1:2137500-2346359 GCA_947646795.1 Beta lomatogona | reverse complement strand
TCATGTCATTATAATACTCTTCCCCCGCCGTTATCGGTGTTTCATATCATTTCCGAAATGTTTTTTATGTCATTTTTTAATCTTGTTTCATGTCATTTATAAACATTTCATGTCATTGATATGTTTCATATCATTGTTGTTGACGCCTATGTCATTTTTCAAAGAAACTTGAATCATTTTCCTTGTTTCCTTGTCATTTGTCAACTCTTTATACACTTTATCATTATTATACGTATATATATAATTTGTTAGAAAAATGATATCATTATTACTCACTTTATGTCATTTTTTGGCAAATGAAACTTGTATTATTTTTCCTATTTTATTATTATTTTTCAACTTTTTATATACCTTTATCATTATTATTACACAAATTGATACCATTTGTAGGAGAAATGATATCGTTGTAAGTTGTAACTCACTTCTATGTCATTTTTCAGCAAACTTTTATCATTTCTCCTATTTCATTATTAGTTTTCAAATTTTTATATACCTTACCATTATTCTCACTTTTATGTCATTTTTAAGTAAACTTGTATCATTTTCCTCTATTTCATTATTATTTTTCAACTCTTTATCTACCGTATCATTATTACACAAAATGATATCATTGTTACTCACTTTTACGTCATTTTCAAAGAACTTGTATCATTTCCCTATTTCCATTATTATTCGTCAACTCTTTATATAACTTATCATCATTATACAAGTGATATCATTTATAAGACAAATGATAGCACACAAATGCATTCGCCTACAAAATCACCAATCAATTTAGGCATCAAAGACATCAAAATAGACTGTACATTGTCTATACTCGAGAAGTTCATCAGCAAGTGCGAGGAGCTAGCAAATCTAGGGTACCAACACGAAGATTAGGCACATTGAACTACAAAAGTGAAGGAATGACTTCAATTTGATAAACAAAATAATAAGAATATCGTAGAACTTGAATTGGACTTAATTTATAAATTATGAAAATCTAAGAAAGGAGAGAGATACTGCAAAGAAGAGCGCCGAAGGATTATTTGGAGGCGGCTTCTCGCAATTGAGACCATAAATTAGAGTGCGTATGGGATCGCATCGGGAAGAGACACCATCCAGTATCTCGTCGTTGTTGTGGCTTACTCGTTTCTCCTTTTCTATGTTATTGTTGTGTTGTGCATGGAGGGAGAACAGAGATAAAAGTCGAGCTTGATCTTGGAAATCTGAACTTAGTTTGGAAATCTGAAAGTGAATCATTGATATTAACTGAATTGCCATCGAATCTTTGAAATCTGAAATTGTTTTAGAAATCGAAGATGAATTTGTGGAAAATACAAGTTGAATTCCTGAAAAATTGAAGTTGAATATTTGAAATCTTCGACATTAACTAAATTGCCATTGAAGAGAAAAGTAGGTGAGAGGAAGAGAAAGTTGGGGGTTTCGAGCGGAAATGGAGAGGTGGTGAATGCGGATTGAGTAAAGGAGGGAGGAGGAGAGAGAGGGGGGTGAAAATGGTGGTTTATGGGTTGTTGCACCACAAGATATGGTGCAATGCTTACACAAAAATAATTTATATAATTTGTATTAATCCCGAGGCAAATTAAATCGATGTATTATACCAATTCAATTTTTATGCTTTTCAATTTATGTATTTTTTTTTTGCATGAAAAATTTATGTACTTTTATCTTATAGGAACCAAATGAGAATGAAAGCCTTATAATTCGAAAAAGAAGAATGAAAATAGACTAAAGAAATTTAAGAGGGATTTGAAGAGGGAAAGAATGAACACGAGGTGATAGAAATAGGCTAACTCGACAAATAATCGCAAAAATATTAGGGTAAAATGAAAATATGATCCCAATATTTGACCTTTCATCGTAAAAAGGATGAAATTTAATTAGAAAGCAGACTTTAAAAAATTATTTGGCAAAAGACTAAAATTAAGATACAAAAGGTTCATAATCAAGGCAATAGGCTAAAACTCGACAAATAATCGCAAAAAATTAAGGTAAAATGAAAATATGATCCCAATATTTGACTTTTTATCAGAAAAGGATGAAATTTAATTAGAAAGCGTACTTTAAAAATTTATTTGACAAAAAACTAAATTTAAGATACAAAAGGTTCATGATCAAGGCAATATCTGACAAATCTCAAATTAAGTGATTATTTTTAACAAGTTCTTAAATAACGTGTTTTTTTGACGATAAATCTTAGTCACATTACTTAATTCCTTTATTTCTTTCTGGTATTACTAACCTATGCACTTAGCTATTTATTTACATTTGCCAATAAAACTTATATACTTATGGTATAGTTAATTAAAGACATTAATCACATTATTCTCATAATTGAAATCTAGATACATATATCTTAATTTCATCTTGATCGTTATGTCCTTAGATATCAATTATGAGAATTGTATCTTTCATTGAGTGTGCCATATATATATCAGTTTCTTTGATCACATGTAAAAACAAAGCTAAACCTATCCACTTGGTGCATAGGTTAGAAAAATCCATTATTTTTTAACTTGCATTTAGTTAGGTTGACATCCCATATTAAGAGAGTGGATATAGAATAAGGAGAGAGAGTGTGTTATATTTACACCGGCATATTATCTTTCCATATTAAAATTATCATATTTGATATAATTGCAATTATTATGACATTTCCATTAAAGAAGAATATTTATTTCAATATATAGATGTGGAAAATTTTCCCCTCTACATAAACCCACATGAAACCTAGGAAATTGACAAATGGAGCAATCTCCAAAATTGGATAAGGCACATTAAAATAATTTTACTCAAATCTAGAAGAACATAAAAGTGCACCCCTAATATATTCACACGTCATAGGCTCGAAAAGAGAAGACAGAAGCCCTAACGTACTAATTTCAGACTCTCAGTCAATTTAATTTGTCAGAAACTCAAAAATCAAATCCCCTAACGAAAACTTTCGAATCTCCCCCTCTCTTTCTCTTTCTCTCTCCAATTTTCCCCCAAATTCTGAGTTTCTCCATTAATTTACAACCTCACATTCTCTCTCCAGATGAATGTGCGGAAGTTGCTGCTGCACGAGAAAGTTGAGGTGAGTGTTCAATCGATTTTTCGCTTCTTTAATTGATTGATTTGAATTTGTTGCGACTGAAATTGGAGCGTTTTTAGTCGATCGATACGAAGAACGACACAATGTCGGTTTTTGTTGAGATTGTTGAAAATTTTGAATGTGATTTTACTCTTTTAGTTGGTTTGACTGAAATCGGTTGTGTAATTTGCATCAATTACAGCGAAACTGCGTTACTTTTTAGTTCAGATCAGTGTCTTAGCGAATTCGAATTGTGTTTTTTGAACGTTGATCACGTGGTTGGTGTCTCTGTCAATGTTGCTCGTAATTATTGTCAATTCTTATGGTTAATTATCGTTTTGCTATTGCTGAAGATGTTTGTTTATTTTTTTAAGGGAATTACTGAAGATTATTGTTCAAGTGTAGAAAATAGGAAATTAAATTTAGGATTTTTTATATATATTTATGGGCAATTTCTTGCTTCACCTTTTTTTGTATATAAATTGTATTCCTGGCAAATTGGTGGGAGATATCAGATATATAATTATATATATATATTTTTCCAGTGTGTGTGTGTGTGGGGAGAGGTACATTTGAAGAAGATGAATAAGCCACTTCTCTAGTACGAAACCTTGAGTGATGGTAGTCGGGTAGTGGAGGAAGGATTGTTTGTTAATTCGTGACAGTGCGTTCTTTAGTAGACAAGGAACGGCTGTACAGTTGTATTGAAGTATGTGAACAGTCCACTTCACTCGCTGTTTTTTTTTTTTTTTTGGGGGGGGCAAGAGAGAGCCTTGTCCCTTCATATTTCATTGATACAAAATTGATTTGAATTGCATATTGGAGGACTGTGGTGCATGCATATAATAGAGTTGAACCTATAATCTGTCATCTATGAGTTGGATTTGCAAGGTTCGTCAATGGCACTGAGTTTAAATGGAGAGGGTTGAGCTTTGGTCTCCTATATGCCATTGATATATAGCCAAGTTATTGGAGAGTCCTGTGGCATGCAGCTATAGAGATGAACCAATGATTCTGCCAATCTTAGTTGGGTGTGAGCCTAAAATTATAGTCGTGCGAAATGTAAATGTTTGTAATGTGTACAATACCATCAGTCCATCACCTAAGCTAGCAGAAAGTTTTAAGCTTTCCATGGTTGTTTTTTTCTTGAAAATGAGTAAAATCTATTGCAACTCTTTTGATCTTTTATTGACCATCTATTTTTTTTACTCCTATTTTCTTGACTCCCAGATCTCTTATTTGTGTGGGTTTGTCTTGGATGATTGGAGATCAATATAATCGTTGCTACTTGGTTTTCTTTATTAATTATTGCCAATCTATTGAATTAGAAATGTGACCTGAGTGTTGCAATTGATGATAAGCATATGTTTGTATTCTTTTATGGTCATTAGGTGCGACAACTTGAGGATGGTTTGGGGGGGTCATGGCACCCTGGATTAGTTGTTGGTGTCTCAGATTTGTGCCGCAAGGTCAAGTATGATGAATTGCTGTGTGATTCAGGAAAGTCCAAGCTCATAGAGTCAATACCTGTCACTGGGGCGATCGAGGGTTTCTACCACCGTCCCTGTGTTAAAGCTAACTATCGTGGTCGCATTAGACCCATACCACCTCTTTCACAACCTTGTGCTGCAGATGCAAATTTAACTTTTGGAGTCTGTGTTGATGTCTTGTTTAAGGAAGCATGGTGGGAAGGAGTTATCTTTGATAGTGATGAAGGTGCAAAAGAGCGCCGTGTTTATTTTCCTGATGAGGGTGATGAACGTGTATTTAAGTTGACTGATTTGCGTGTCACGTTTGAATGGGATGAATTCACTGGTCAGTGGAGAGAAAGGGGTGTTTGGGTGTTAGTGAATCTTGCTAAGGAGCACAAAAAAGATGATCATCTATTGCGTCTTGTTAGGCGTGTCTGGTCCCGCTTGAAAGTACATTATGGGTTCCAGAAAATGATTTCGGATTGGACTTGTGGTGCATATTGTGTGTGGAAAGAATACTTTAGGGAAGTTATTGTAGATATGACCACTGAAGCTGGAGAAAAGGGCCTTGCTTTTCCTACTAATTCTCAAATACATACAGTGAAGAAAAGAAAGCGCAGATCTAAGAGGTCTCAAGTGAAGTTTCTTAATGCTTCTGTCCTCACTAGGTCAATGCAGAAAAGAAAAGAGAAAGAATTCAGTCTTGCAGTTAGAACACGGCGTATGTGTTTGAGTGAGGCAGAGGATTCTTTGACTGCTGCTTCCAACAAAAGCAGCCATTTGACAGATGGTCATTGCATGCAAAGTCAAACAGTGATAGCTGATGCTTATGTAAATGCTGAGGATTTAAAGGCTGTTAACAGTGGTGTGTTCGGAGAGGTACCAAGTGATTGCTGTGGTCTGGTAAGTGCTAGAGTTCTGGATGAGGGATGTCATCATGGAAGGACGTCTCAAAAAGACAGTGTTCCTTCCAGAAGCCCTCGCATGTCTGAAAATAGTACAAAGATGTTTCAAAATAATCGTTTTAAAAGGAAGTGGCAGTTGGCTGAAGACAAATTGGCTCCAAGAAAATTGATACCTTCACCACTATGCAGTCACAAGTTAGAAAGGCATACAAGCTGTGCCTGTAGAATAACAAGGCAGGTACATGATAAGTTACCCTTACAGTTGCAAGATAATGATTCCGTCTACAAAAGAAGAGAACTGATGTTACCAAAGCAAAAGAAGAGTGGCATTGTTATGAGATATCCTGTTCGTAGAAAAGGAAGAAAAATTACAATTGGTAGACGCACTATTGTGAAGAAAAGAAGTCCCAAAAGGATAAAAAAATATATCCAAGGAAGACTCAAGAGTCTGATGTTAAATCTAAACCCACTTTGCAGAAGGGATTGGAGGCCTCAAAATCGCAACATAACCAAGCTAATGTATTGGGCCGTCTATGTGAAGGGATTCAATCTGTCTCAGCCTCTTGTCAAGAGCATGGGTCTCAAGATACTTTAGATAGTCCTCGTAAACAGAAGGGTAAGAAGGGTAGATGCCATGACTCAGTTTGCTTAGTTTGCCAGTATGGAGGCGAACTACTTCATTGCGATCACTGCCTGTCTTCATATCATTTGACGTGCATCGACCTTAAGGTGAAATTTCCACTTCTTGTAATATGTACCTAATGAAAGTTTGATTTTAGAAATCTCTTGGGCTTGATTCATGTCAATATATCATTCTGCCATCTATATTTCTCTTGTGATTTGGGTGGGTGTAAAACAATATTTGTTTTTAATTTTGTATGTAAAATTACTTTTGAATGTGGTGAGTATGATGATAAGTCAAAGTGGTCGTGAAACTTCATTGGAATGCAAAAGTGAAAGCACAATTTTAGTTTCATTTGTTTTATTAATGTCATCTTGCCATGTTAATGGTCTTTTGTGGCCTGGGTGGGTGCAACAGATAATTTTGTTTTTAATTTAATTCTATGTATAATTATATATTGAGTGTGGTGAGTACGTAGATAAAAACTTAAAGGGTAAATTAAGTATTCCTGACTTTAGTATCTAAATAGGGTTTAAGGATGCCTGACTCTGTGATCTATAAAGGGTTCAAGCATGCCTTACATATAGATATTAGTAACCTGGTGAGGTGTGGTCTTATGCCACTTAGCAATTAATAAACTGGAGTTCTAGGTACTTCATGTGTTATTTAAAAATCAGTATGCAGCAAAAATGTTGGAGCTCAAACGAATCCAAGTACTACAGTGAGCATTCTAGTTTTCCAAGTATTCAGTTTGTTTTACTGTTTAAGTTGAATTAAGAGGTATGAAAAAGTATGTTGATATACTTTATAGGGGTTGACTTTGCCATTATGTAGGGCATATGGTAAAATTCAATGCCGTTTTTTAGGAATCCCGCACCTCTGCTTAGCGCAGTTGGGAAGAAAGTCATTGTCTTGGATGCTTTTTGGTTGTTTGCTAGCAAAGCTTTTCAAGGACTTTTATAAAACTACCAAAGAAAGTTGAAGATGTTTCTCCAATATAATTATACCTTTTCTTTTTCTGTTATACTTTACTTAGAGGTCTTCATCTCAATATTTTGTTTCTCCCCGTCCCATGTATTGCATCTTTTCTTGTTTAAATGAAAATCATTTTTTTCTGTAATTACTAAAATTCTTAAATTTCAGATAAAGGAAACTGCAGAATTGAATGCTGCTTGAGGTGCATCCTGTCATTTACCGTTTCATAAGTGTTAGAGATGATTTTCTTTATGTCTGACTTTTTTCCAATTTCAATTGATCTTATAACTATCAAGTCACCTTCCACTGCACTTGTCCGGAAAGACAAATTGTGATTTTTGGGTCCTTTAATGTTCCATCTCTTATAGGACCTTGAGAAATATGCACAAAGTCTAGGATGTTTTACAGACTATACTTTTTCTTTTTCGTCAGATGGGAAGTACATTTCACACCCCTCCTTCCCCAAAAGGAAATATAGTTTACTGTTCTTTAGTAGTTGATCTACTACTTTCCTGGGAGATGGGGAAATCTGATTGATTTTTCTGGTACCCTGCTATTTAAGGAAATGTATCAGCTCTTAATAACGGATTTATCGGGCTTCTATTTTCTTTTGTATTGAAGTTACTTGAGTGAAATCTGTGGTTGCATAATGCACAACTGCAAATGGTAGCCTTCTTCTGAAGTTTATATACTTAGTTAGTCATGTACTTAAAGAAGCTCAGCATATAATACTTGCAGACATGTACCCTTCTTTTTAAGTATTGAGAACTAAAGTTGTAATTGAAACTCATTTCTATACAATTATGGGATTTCATTTGATTTGGCACCCTCACATTGGATGAAACAAGACTACAAGAGTTTTATTTGATTTTAAGCTCATCTTTTCGGGTTTATTACCCTGGGCATGATGTGATACCATAGTGTTCCTTTTGAAAGTTTTCCCTCCTCTTTGCACTCTCATTATGGGGGGTAGGGTGGATGGTTTCATTTGTTAATTATGAGATCTCAACTTCAGGTAGAAAAAGTTTTCATTATAACTTTGAGCTATGAATCATATACAGTAATGCTTAGTCTTAACTCTTATGTTCCTTGGCCACCAAGATTTGTTTATTTGTTAGATTGTGTATACCAGAAAGGCAGAACGATAATGCCAGTAGACAAATTTTGATTATTCTTACTGTTTTGTGTTGCATTTTTAACTTCCAGCTTCATTGATAAAAAAGTTAGTATTATCAACTTGCCTTGGTTACGTATATCTAGTGTTTAACAATTATATCAAATAGGATGCAGAGTAGAAATTGTACTTGTTATGATCCAGTCCAAATCTGACCCTGCATTTGCTTTGACATAGTTAATTTGTCAGTCTCTATGCAGGATAGTAATCACCTAGAAAGTGTATTCCTGGAGGATTTCATGAGTTACACTTCAATGCTCCATGCATGTTAGGAGTATTACTTAAGCTTAACTGCCCGCCTTTCCTGCATATGCCATATGTGAGATCTGAAAAGCAAGTATTCTCTATGATCACGTGCTCTAAAATTTTAGTTGCATTTTGCTGTATATGATATGATGCATTGTGTCAATTATGGACCTTGGGGTTTGCGTTTCTTGATATCAGTTGTCTCGCTTTTTCAAAAAATAAAAAACGAAAACGAAACTGCTACTTCGTTGGCGATTTCAAATCTTGTGGTTACACTGAAGTAGTAAAGTGTTCTCTTCAAAAAAAAAAAAAATAGTAAAGTGTGCTGTGACTGCTATCACGAACATGTATTCTTCCTCCTGCTTTTTTATAACAAAAGATGGTTCACTTGCTGTTAATTTTCCTTCACAGCTAAGTTAATGGACTTCCTTAAATCTCCTTATCTTATTATGATGATTTTGGAACCAAAGAAAAGGTAATATGACACATTGGGCAACTTTTAGCCTAGGGTCCACTTTTCTTTGTCTCATACTTTGTCCAACTTAAAATTACTTATTAAGAAGTCTAGGATTCTATTTTCTTATTGTCAAGTAGTGGGAAATTGTTGCATGTTCGGAAACAGCCTTCTATGTGACAGTGAGCGCAGGGGTAAGGCTGTATATCTGACCCTGCCTACCATGCACAGGAGCCTCATTAACGGCATTAAGGTAATGTTGATGTTGATTTTGAATGGTTTATGTTGTCTTCTGTACATAATAGAATGACCTGCCTCTCCAAGCATAAAAATTTGTGACTGTTCTAGCTTCTTTATTGTAATTTTTCTTCTGGTGACGCTTGGGCATGTTATGTCCTTTAGTGGTGTGTGCAGTTCCTGTCTCCCGTAGTAGGTGCTTAGACAGGTTGGTTTACTAGGTGTTTATTTCTAAGAGAATTACCAATGGTCTTTGATACTCAGTTTAAGTTAATTGGCCTCTATGCTTTGGGAGTATTAATTTATGTGGCCTAGGTGTAGGGAAAGTTGACCCATAATGTGCAGTTCCATCCTTCTGTGTAAGTGCTTTAACCATTGTATTGCTTGTTGATGACTTACTCCTGCAGATGGTATCGACCTTTGTTTGCTTGACATGGCTCCTGATATATGGCTATAATAGAATTGATGCACTGTTGATCTGATCTTCTATGCTTTCTTGTTGTTTTCTGAATTTCCTTAGTGGGTTAAGCTTCAAACTGAATGCAGCAAGAAAATTTTGGGGCGATTAACTTCTTGTTATGGTCATTGCAGGAAGTTCCTGTTGGAGAATCATTCTGCCCATCTTGTCATTGTGGATTATGTTGCTTGGAACATCCTGCCAATGATGATCAAATATATACTCAAGTGTGTTATCAGTGTAGTCGCCGATGTATGTTTCCGCCTAATAGTTTATATCTCTTTGTCATCCGTATTGTATAGCTCAAGGATTTGTTCCATTATCTAATTAATGTTTACGTTGTAGATCATGTGGCTTGCCTAAACAAAGCAGAAACATCATCCTCTGATGACTCTTTCTTGGACAAATTTTGCAGCAGAAGCTGTTTTGAGGTATGTTTATCTGAATTTGCATTGGCCTTATTGAAATTTCACATCTGTGTGCAGAACTGCTGTTTAAGAACTAAAGGGGGAAAATTAAAATCCTGAACAATGTTTTTCGCTTTGATGGTTAGGTCAATCACCAAGGGAAATTTAGTCAAATTGAACATGTTGAGGAGATAACGGTGGATTAGTGGGTGCATTTAGTGAATATTTCAAAAAGATAAAAGATCTTGCAATTCAAGTTTCTGGAATAAGTTATCTTCTCTTTTTTATCAGTAGCTATTTTACCTGTGATATGAAGTCCTATTTTTAAATTACTGTTGCCTTTTTTTTGTGTGGAATTCTGACAATATATCCTCGAGATTTGGAATGTTTTAACTGATTATCCTCAATGACTGATAGATGGAACCTTCTGTTGGCATGAAAAGACAAATCTACCCGAAAACATATAAAATAACGTTAGCAATCTCAAAGGACAATTGTGTGGCATTGAAAAACATCAAAACCTAACGCAACAAATGACATCCATAAATCACTAAAACTCTTTAAGGTTAAGTGGTGAAAATGTTCAACCTCATGGGTATCTGAGTGAATTTTCCTAAACCTCGGGATTTATTATGAGAATACCCCCCCTTTTCATTATCATTTTGCATATAATTTTTTTTCCTTCTGTTATAACTACTCATTACTCAGTAATAACCCATTTGACCTGTGCTGCTAGATATGTGTTCGACTTCATGAACTCTTGCAAATTTCAAACCCAACAGCGGTGGAAGGCTTAACTTGGACGGTTACAAGATCTAGAAGAAATGATTGTAATGTACACAATGAACGAGTTCATCCTCTCATTCAGGTGTCTCAAGTTCTAAATGTATTCCATGAATGCTTCGAACCTATAACTGAACCCCACACTGGGAGAGATCTAGTTGCTGATATAGTTTACAATTCTGGGTGAGGCTTCTTCACTCTCCCTTTGTGGCTATTGTTTATCTTGTCTTCATATTCTTGGACTGCTAAGAGTTTCATTTTAGCCTTCATATTTTTGTTTACAATATATTGAATGCATTCGGGTGCTTTCTTTTCTGTTTGCTATCTTCAAAGGCACACTTCTTCTATTGGCTTGAGTAAATTGGTAACGTATCTCCAATATTCTCAAGCATGGCCGATTCACCTTATCCCTGATAGTTATTAGTTCTTTCCTTCCTCTTATATATGGTTACTCACATATACTTGCCATTCTAATTATGTTATTTATTTATTTGTCAACTATGCAATTGATTGCCTGCAAGCTTCAATGATATTGGTTGAATCTGAATTATTGTTTTGGTGTGGAAAGTAATGATATATAGGCAAAATGGTCAACATAGTAATTTAGTAATTTTATACCTCCCTCTTCCCCCTTTCCCTTTCTTTTTTCCTCTCTCATCTCCTCCACCTGCATATGTGATACTGGTGTTTGGCTTAGCAAATATGGGAATATATCCTTATACCCCCTGGTTTCACATCCCCCCTCTCAATCGCTTGTATTTCATCATTTTCATGCTCATCATCGCATTGGTAGGAAGTTTAGACTTTAGTGTCCCAAGGATATCATGTATATGTGGTTTTATTTTATTTATGGTTAGCAGTATTTCACTCTGTCAATTTTTTTTTATAGGTCAAAATTCAGGAGATTGGATTTCCATGGATTCTATGTAATAGCTTTGGTTGATGGCAACGAACTTGTTTGTGCTGCTACTATCAGGTAATCATAATTTAGGTAGTTTAGATGTTGTTGCTATCTGCCAAATCTCTTAATTTTCGTAAATATTTAATTCAATGGCTGGTCTTTCTTACTGAATTTGGTGCTTTACTTTCCTTTCAGAATCCATGGCCAGAAAGTGGCAGAGATGCCACTGATAGCTACACGTTTTAAGTATCGTCGAAAGGGTATGTGCCGGCTTCTTGTGGATGAGCTAGAGAAGGTAGTTTCTATCAACAATCTTGCTTTTCTTACTGCCTAGGGGCTAGGAGTATCCATAATGGAGCATAGGCTTAACTTTCCTTGGCCTCTAGCTTGGTAGAGATATGTTTCTTTGGGCTTTGCTTATTTTATTTTATGCATATTTCAGTTGTTTTTTCCTAGGGTATGTGCTGGCTTCTTGTGGATGAGCTACACGTTTTATTTTATGCATACTTCTTTTGCAGATGCTTGTTGAAATGGGGGTTGAAATACTGGTCCTGCCAGCTATTGCTCAGCTCAGTAATACTTGGGTTTCGTCATTTGGTTTTGCGGAGATACCAGCACCTTCAAGGAGAGAATTGCTGGGGTATCCATTTGTTGTTTTCCAGGGAACCACGATGTTTCAGAAAATTCTCAGAAGATCGGCATCAACAGGTTGGTACTTGGTAGCCAGCTGAAAATTATAGGAATAACATAATGCAGCTGAGGTCTTCAGATGTTTCTACTGAGTCGTTAGTTCTGCTCATTGTTTCATAAAGCATAACAGACCACCTTCTTTTTGCTCTCGGGCCTCGGCCCTCATTATACCAGGATATTTTTTCTTACAATTTGATTTCATTAGCTACACCTCAGAATTTTTTAATTGAGTCATTAGTTTGGTAATTGTCTTCATTTGGTGTGTTCCACGTAGATGTTTTACCAGAAACAGGAAAGGTGAAAAGGACTCGACCCAGATCTGCACAGGTATCTGTCAAACCTGGATATCTTTCACTGGTTTGTAATAGTTCTTTTTTCTTCATGGTATCCTCTTCATACTAGAATTAGATTGATACTCCTTTTCTAACCTAACTCTCCCAGGTAAAGGGAGCCAACTTCATATACTGCTATTATAAATTTATAATGCTTACATGTTAAAAAATTTAGACAATGTAAGACTTCCCTCAATGGCAAAGTCTTGTAACAGATAGGTCTCACTGTAATAGAAAAATAAATTAGAGTGACATCTAATCTTTTAAATAATTTTTGGGAGGGGAGAAAGAGGGGGGGGGAACAATAACATAGCATGATCTCTCACACTGTCCTTGTTCACATCATTTGAAGTGTAATCAAGAAATTGGGTTCCTCGATCCAACAAAATGTTGGTTAAGGGTTTTGTTTCCGCCTTTCTTTCTCTAAGGCAATTATAGCTCAGATCTGTTATCTTTATCGTACTTGCCACTCCCATTCCGAGAGCATTTTGTTTGAGACTTTTTATTATTAAGAAGCTCATATCTCGAACGTACTTTCTCTAAAGGTTGTGCTTGCTTGAGAGACCTGTTTTCAACCTTTTGTGCTAGTACCCTTCACAAATTTCCAATTTGATGTCAGTAATGTATTAGCTATTAGGATCCCTATATAATCAACCATGTGTTATCCTATTGTTTCTGGATATTAGTGATGGGCGTAATTTGTTTCTATAATATCTTTTAATACGCTTGCATGACCTTCAATCATATTGTTGCCTTGCTTCTGTAGGATTCCCTCTCAGAGCATGAGCTCAACAGCAGGTTCATTCTACAGTACAAGCGAAGAGGAAAACCAGGAGCTCCTGGAAAGGAGAAGACAGTGATGGATAAATCAGACAGGAATCAGTCCACTACATACAAGTGTGTATACAAGCGGCGGAGGATTCAAGCAAGCAGAGATGCTATTATTAGCCAATAGTTGAAGCTTATAACTCCAGCGAGAAATTGTATACTAGTAAAGGAATTAGTCCTCAGTGAATGTTGCCTTTGTCCTTCAACTTTTTAGAAGATGGCAAGGGGAAATAGAAAATGCGTCAGGCAACTGTTTTTTTTTTTTCCGCACGAAAATAGACTCAGAGAAATAATGCATAGATTAATCCCACAGAAAACAGATTGTGGGAGAGGATTAACTTAGTCAAGGTCATAATCGCTCTTGTAACTTGGAATAATTCATGTAAAGGGAAATAAAGAGAGCAATTAAATGGGTGACTCAGGTGAATATGAACTTCCTTAGTTCCTTTATAGCAGGACTGGCATGTTGCTAACTTGGTTCTTGATATTGCCGAAAAAACTAAACATGATTCTTGATATGGTTGTTGCTTGAAAAGGTAACCTGGTCCCCTTTCTTCGAACAGAACGCAGGACGAAAAATAGGTATTAGGTGCTTCTGACAAAACTTGATTCTCGGTCTCGGCAGCCAGTGTTTTGTGTCACAGGGAGGCACGTCGGCCAAATAGACGAAGACAGGGTATGTCAATTATTTTTCTTTTGCAAATGGTTGGAGTATGAATCTGTTCTATTCACCTTATTTTTAGTTTTTATACGAAAAAATAAGTTATAGTAAGGTTTAATAAGGACTAATATGATCTAATAAGTTTTAATAAGTTAAGTAAAAATAAGGTATGATACACTCACAAAATAAGGTATAATAACTCCAAATAAGGTCTAATAAGGATTAATAAGGTGTAATAACTAAAGTTAAGTTCTAATGGAGAGTTTTTCTACCCATATATTGGGTTATGTCTACCCATATATTGGGTTTTATCTCTCTCCATGTGAGAGTTTAGAGAATTTGTTTGTGGGTTTTTGTGTAATTCAATATGTTGATTTGTTTGGAGTTATTATACCTTATTTTGTGAGTGTATCATACCCATATATTGGGTTATGTCTACCCATATATTGGGTTTTATCTCTCTCCATGTGAGAGTTTAGAGAATTTGTTTGTGGGTTTTTGTGTAATTCAATATGTTGATTTGTTGATCGAAATTTATGCGGAGTTGCAACAGATGTCAAGACTTCGTTTACAATCATTTGAATTGAATTCGGTTCTACTTCAAAACTACAAAAGATCGACAGACTCCCTTGCAGAAGGCTGCATCAGACAGCGATGTGAAAGACAAGGGTTTTCAGAAGTGTTAGATCTACTCAACGATCGTGGTTTTATCATATTAGAATTGTATTTATTTCATTTTGATATGTGTTTGTTTAGTTTTGACTTCTATTGTAGATGTCGTATGAGTTTGAATCAATGAATTAATGTTAATTTAAAAAAAAAAAAAAGTTCATACAAATTTAATGGTTGGAGTATGGATCTGTTCTATTCACCTTATTTTAATTTTTATACGAAAAAATAAGTTATAGTAAGATTTAATAAGGATTAATATGGTCTAATAAGTTTTAATAAGTTCAGTTAAGCAAAAATAAGGTCTAACACACTCACAAAATAAGGTCTAATAACTCCAGATAAGGTCTAATAAGGATTAATAAGGTATAATAAGTTAAGATAAGTTCATACAAGTTTAGATTAACAAAAATAAGTTGAAAAGAAATGACTTGTTTTATTTTAGTAGGAGAGAAAAATGCGGAAAGTGTTGCATGCAGGATTTTGACTGATAATAGCGTGGAGATAAATTGTTGCATGTGGATAAGGTGTAAGGTGGATATAATGGTATTTTTCTACTATGTAAGAGGAAATCATCTTGGTTGTCCTCGCATAGGGCCACCACCCAAAGGAGCATTACAAGCCAGACACGCCAACCTCCCCTTCTCCCCAAATTTCAAGCTAATTGCTTGGGGTAGGAATTGAACCATAGATTCCTAGGGGAGATGGGAAAACTCACCTCTTTAGGGTGCGTTCTCTTCACCTTAATAAATTAAGTTTCAGGTCCAATCAGTTCAGTTCAGATAAGTTTCAATCAGGTCCAATCAGGTCAATAAGTTCAAATCAGGTCCAATCAAGTCCAATAAGTTACAATAAGGTGCAATAAGTTTCAATCAGGTCTAATCAGGTCCAATAAGTTCCAATAAGGTCCAAATAGTCAATAAACTTAAATTAAAAATTTAATTAAAGTACCACTATGATCATTAGGTGATTATATTATTATTATTGTTAGTTAATATTGTCTTTTATTTTATTATTCATATTACTATTAGCTGATTATATTATTAATAATTTTTTTAATTAAAATACCACTATGATCATATAATATTATATTTGCATTATTATCTATTATTTTATTATTCATATTACTATTAGCTGATTATGTTATTATTAAAAAATATTATAATCATGGTCAAACGAGGTTAAAATTAATAATCATCATAATTATAATATTTTGCAATGCGTCTTTCAATAATTAGAGATAACATGTTTTGTTTACTAATAACAATGAAAGATATAAATGTTATTATTTGATTTCCTAATAGTGCTTTATGAAATCAAAGCAAGACTATTAGATATATTAATGGTGAAAGTTGTGTATAGACAAGCATATAAATAATATTTTTTTTTGTTAAAATGTTTATTAAAAGAGATAATTAATAATTACTATTTTTTCGAAGGATGTATCTTATAACTATTATGTCATAATAAATTTTGAGGGATAGTACTTATGTTTGGGGTTATATATTTATGTTACTCATCAATTTTTTTGTCAAATTAGGTCACTTAAGTTCCAATCAGGTCCAATAAGGTCTAATA
Organism: Beta lomatogona; assembly: GCA_947646795.1. Lineage (NCBI taxonomy): Eukaryota > Viridiplantae > Streptophyta > Magnoliopsida > Caryophyllales > Amaranthaceae > Beta > Beta lomatogona. The sequence continues at coordinate 2,329,892 of CANSNZ010000315.1, read as the reverse complement.
AGTTTCAATCAGGTCCAATCAGGTCTAATAAGTTCCAATTAGGTCAATGACTTTCAATCAGTTCCAATCAAGTCCAATAAGTTGAATCAGGTGCAATCAGGTCCAATAAACTCAGTTCAGGGTTATTCAGGTGAAGAAAACACACCCTTAGGGTGCGTTCTCTTCACCTTAATAAATTAAGTTTCAGGTCCAATCAGTTCAGTTCAGATTAGTTTCAATCAGGTCCAATCAAGGCAATAAGTTCCAGCCAGGTGCAATAAGTTTCAATCAGGTCCAATCAGGTCTAATTAGGTCCAATAAGTTCCAATAAGGTCCAAATAGTCAATGATTAATAAATTTGAATTAGAATATTAATCAAAATACCATTATAATTATTATATAGTATTATATTTGTAATATTGTCTATTATTTTATTATTCATATTACGAATAACTGATATGTTATTATTAAAAAATTTAATTAAAGTACCGCTATGATTATATAGTATTATATTTGCATAATTATCTAGTATTTTATTACTCATATTACTATTGTCTGATTATGTTATTATTAAATAATATTATAATCATGGGCAAATAATGTTAACAATAATAATCTTCATAATTATAATATTTTGCAATTCCTCTTTAAATAACTATAGATCTAACATGTTTTCGTTATTAATAACAATGAAAGATATTAATGTTATTAATTGATTTCCTACTAGTGCTTTAATTATGAAATCAAAGCAACACTATTAGATATATTAATGGTGAAAGTTGTGTATAGGCAAGCATATAAATAGTATTTTTTTTTGTTAAAATGTTAATCATAAGAGATAACTAATAATTACTATTTTTTTGAAGGATAAATTTTAATGATTATTGTGTTATAATAAATTTTGAGGGATAATATTTATGTTAGGGGTAATATTTATGTTATTATACATCAACGTTTTTGTTAAATAAGGTCAACTAAGTTCCAATCAGGTTCAATAAGGTCTAATAAGTTCCAATCAGGATTAAGAAGTTCCTATCAGGTTAATAAGTTTTAATCAGGTCCAATAAGTTCCAATCAGGTTCAATCATGTCCAATAAGTTGAATCAGGTCCAATCAGGTCCAATAAGTTCAGTTCAGTTCAGGTCCAATAAGTTCAGTTCAGACTAGTTCAGTTTAGTTCAGGGTTATTTAGCTGAAGAGAACGCACCCTTAGTCAACCCAATTCTTGGTGGGTCACTGGGTATAATGATTTGCCAAAAAAAGACATAAAATAAAGTGGGTAAAACAAAGCTTAGCACTTAAAATGGAAAGTGAACAAAAAAAAATTAGGAAAAATGGATCAGAATACCCCCAACTTTGGCCCGTCCGCTTTTAATACCCCCAACTATGGGTTATTTTTAAATACCCCCAACTATTGAGGAGGTCCGCCAAAAATACTCCATTTACCTATTATGACCGGATGAACTGGTAAACCAAAACTCCCACCACCCCCACCCCCTCGCCCTCCTCTGCTTATCTCTCTCCCTCTCGCTCATCCCACCACCCCCCACCCCCCACCGCCACCTTCTTTCACACCACTACCACCCTTCCCACACCCCCCCCCCTCCCCTACCCCCAGCGGCCCCCAACCACCCCGCCGCCCCCCTTCCCCCACCACCCCGTCGAATTCCCCTCCCCCTAACCCCCTTCGAAACCCCTCTTTTTGTCTTTCTCCTCCCCACAACTCTCTCCCCTCCCGTACGTGCTGCTTCTCGTTGGCCTTGTGGTCGCCGGAACTCCTTTATGCGCTGCTCTCTTCTCTCACCTCCGTTTGTGTTGCGAGTCTTGTTCTTTTTGTCGTGCGTTCGTGGTGCTTTGTCCCTCTTAATTGTCGTCGTCGTGCATCGTTGTTGCTTTGCTCGCCGCTCCCCATGCCCTTGTTGTGTGCTGGTGGTCCCGTTCTTCTCCTTGCTCGTGTTCTCCTTACGCAAACGGAGGTGAGAGAAGAAAGCGACACGGGGGCCAAAGAGAGGGGTTTTGGGGTTTCGAGGGGGTTAGGGGAGGGGGGGAATTCGACGGAGTGGTGGGAGGAGGGGGGCTACGGGGGGTGGGGGGAGGGAAGGCTGCGGGGGTGGTGGAGGTGGGGAGGGGGGGGGTTGGGGTGGCAGGGAGGGATGCGGCGGTGGAGGGGAGGGGGAGGGGCTGGGGTGGAGGGGGAGAAGGTGGCTGAAATGGTGGTGGGTGGGAGTAGAAATTGAAAACAAAAATAAAAGATAAATAAAAAATAAAAAAATTACCTTGCTAACAGGTTACAAGTCATCTGGGTGCATTTTTGGCGGACCTCACCAATAGTTGGGGGTATTTAAAAATAACTCATAGTTGGGGGTATTAAAAGCGGAAGGGCCAAAGTTGAGGATATTCTGATCCATTTTTCCAAAAAATTAAATACAAGTAGTATTAATCTACTTTCAAATGAATAGAATGCGTCCCATTTATAAAAGCAACACTTTTTTTGGATTAATAAGATGAATTGCCCTACTGGATCGGAGCCTTGCACAGGCCAACCCGATCCACGTTAGCAAGCTAGACACTCTGAGAGTAGGGGGGAAGGGTAAGGGAAATCCCTATCTTCGAAGTGCTCCTAGTGGGAATTGAACCCCCAACCTTGAGATTGGAAAGCACAATCCCAACCACTAGGCCAAGCTACATAGCTAACCAAAAGAAACCCGAATTAAATATACACATATGCAATGTAAATACTACATTACATTCATATTAATATATATATGTTTTTTGGGGCCCCATCTCTGGAACCCTATGATAAGAAGAATTTCCTTTGAACTGCTCTCGCATATGACACTCACCCAGAGGCCCAACAAGCATCCCAACCCCCACACCACACCCCCCCACACCACACCCCCCACACACACACAATATTAAAATTTACTTTCACCAATATTTGAACCTTTGATCTCCCATATGAAAGATAGGAAGCGACGATACTATTGGACTTAAGGGTTCGTGGTACTAAATTCATATTAATATGCAACTACATAATGCCATGATAAGTATTTGTCAAGTATTCTCTCCGTTATTAGAATTGTCTGCAGTGGTTTTCATTTTGTGTGTTCATGAAAGTAGATAGGGCTTTGGTTTAGGTAGCCAATGCCTTAGCTAGCTGTAAAGGCAAGAACCAAGATAGGGTATAATGTTGTAGGTTTTCTGTTTTTAGGTTGTTTGTGTTTGTTGGTAAAAAAAAAAAAAAACTGTATTTGTCAGAAAGATAGGAAGATTTTTTGAAAACGGAAGAAAACTAGCAGAACCAATGAGTTACGAGAAATGATAAACAACTAAACATCTGCTAGATGTTTGTAAACATCTAGCAGATAGATGTTTATCATTTCTCTGAGTTACTATAAAAACAAATTAGTACTTAATCTAGTGGTTTGGTTTATATCTCACATCTTAATGTTGTGGGATTAAAGTCCCCCCACTAGAGACACTTTAAGGGTGGGATTTTCCTTTACCATTTCCCCTTACTTCCAAAAGACCTTGCCTGCAAAGTTGGGTTAGGTCCCATAGAACACATTCTCCTTACAAAAAAAAAGTTTACTTTAAAAGTTATTTCGTTCAAAAGCTGGAAGAAAAATGGATATTTTTCTATAGGCTTTGTTTGGTAGGAAGGATTTGGATGGAAAAGAAAGGAAAGGAAAGGTAAAAACAAACTTTCTCATGTTTGGTAAAAGAAAATAAGAGGGGTTTGATTGGAAAGGAGAGGAAATGGAAGGAAAAGAATACTCATAAATCCTTGCTTTTCTTTCCTCCCAAAATCGGAGGAATTTGACGGGAAAGAAAGCTAACAAGCTTTTACCTATGTTTTCTTTATTTCCTTCCTTTCCTTTCCTTTACTAATGACAACCAAACATGTGATTCCTCTCAAATCCATCAATTTACCAAATATTGGAAACTACAACTACCTTCTTTTCTCTTCTTTTCCTTTCTTTTCCTTTCCAAACAAAGTGATAGAGAAAATACGTACTTGTCGGTTTCAAAAAAAATCAAGAAAATAAAAAGACAGACGTGTTTCGTCTTTGTCGATTATGATGGGTAATTGTGCTTTCTATTCTGTCCAAGCAAAAGACTACACTTGTAGGAGTAATATAGAAGTCTTCATATTTGATGGCCCCTCATTTATCATTTATGTGCTCATTTGCTAAACGACGCCATTTTTTTACTTACTAACGCCCTAAATACGTGTATAAAAATACGGCTTTGGTATATTTCCATCTCTTTTCTCATTTCACCCCTTCCTTCTTCACTTCCCCTCCCTATCATCTTCAACATCACCACTGCCTCCGACACACCACCACCGGCGCCGGCACACCACCACCACAGCCGCCGGCACACCACCACCACGGCGCGGCGCACCACCATCACACCACCCTTCTTCTCTCCTCTCTTTTTTTTTTTTTTTTTTAAAAGAAGGCAAAGTGGCGGGCGCCTAATTTAGGTGCTGCACCATTGGTGGGGCGCCTAAATTAGGCGCCCGCACCATTGGTGGGGCGCCTAAATTAGACGCCCCACCAATGGTGCGGCGCCTAATTTAGGCGCCCCACCAATGGTGCGAGCACCTAAATTAGGCGCCGCCAGCCTTTTCCTTCTTTAAAAAAAAAAAAAAAAAAAGAGGAGAAGAAGGGTGGGTGTGATGGTGGTGTGCCGGCGGCCGTGGTGGTGGTGTGCCGGCGCCGGTGGTGGTGGTGGTGGTGCCGTCGAGAAGAAGATGGTGGTGGTGGTGCCGTCGAGAAGAAGATGGTGATGGTGGTGGTGGTGGTTGTGGAGGAGGAGGGGTTAGGGAAGTGAGTCAAGGGGAGGAGAGAGAAAAGAATTGGATGTATAGAAATACAGTATAAAAATACTGTATTTATGGCGTTAATAGGAAATTTTAGGGCGTTGTTTAGCAAAACCCTTTATGTGGCTTATCCACGTGTGTCAAAGTGAGAAGTGAGAAGTGAGAAATGAGAAAATTAATATCAACAAATGTATCTACTATTTTCGTCTCACAGTTGTGACTATGTTTAGCTCACTTTAATTTTACTTATCTGATTTGATTTGATAATTTAAACTGAACTTATTTTTTCTAATCAGTTTGAAAAAATCAAGTCTCTAAGAAAAATTAGGTAAACCATCAAGTATTTTTTTTGGCGTGAAAGTTGAAATTTGAAATAATCAAGTCTCCAAGTGCGAAGGAGGGACATATAAAACCAAAGCAACTTTGTCCAATTTATTTTTGGGAAATTCCCACTGGTAACCCTGTACTATGGAACATTTGCAATGGTGAACCTTTTTTTTCCAGTTTCAAAAATAACCCTATACTTAGTAATATTATACAAAAGTGACCTTAATGATGGTAAAACCGTTAATTCAATCGTTAGTTTTATTGGTTTATCTAACCCAGGTTAACCCCAACCCCCAACCACCACCCAGCCCACTGACATCTCACCCAACCACCACAGTTTTTACCAATAAAAGTAACGGTTGAATTAACAGTTTTACCATCATTAAGGTCACTTTTGTATAATATTACTAAGTATAGGGTTATTTTTGAAACTGCAAAAAAAAAAAAGGTTTACCATTGCAAATGTACCATAGTACAGGGTTACCAGTGGGAATTTCCCTTTATTTTTTTTCTTTTGCGTTCTGAAAACCAGTACTCTTTATCTTTAAGTGGTAAAAAACATTGAATTTTTTTGAAGGGGTCAAATACGTTGACCTAGTTAAATTTATTTTCATGTAAATTGTTAAATGGTAGTATAAGAACTTCATAAATGGTCAAAAATGTAATTAAGAATATAAATGGTAAAAAAGGTGTATGAGACACCATGAATGTAATCAACTCAAAGAAAATGAGGGACTACGACATATAAATGGTAGTATAAGAACATCATAAAAAAATAAAAACCTTTCTTAGCCTGTTAGCAGTAAAACCCTAGCCGTTTTTTTGTCTCTCTCTTCTTTTCTCTGCCCTCTATCTTATTTTCTTCTTTGACAGGAAACTTTCGGGGGGCTTGCCCTACGCCCCCGGAAGTCCGGCAAGCCCCTCTGTCTTCATCAGGCATAATGGTCGGGCTGGCTTTGAGTGGTCTAATCTATTTTGGTTTAAAAAAAATTATTTCGCTTTCTGGCTTTCGATAATCCTCCGTCCATTGCCACAGTTGTAGTCCCCTGTATGGGGTTAGTTTGTTCCCCTTGGTGGGATTTTGTTCCTCCATGCTTATCATGAGGGATTTGTTTGTTAGGCGTGCTTGTGTGTCTATTTTGAATCTGAGTTTCAGAGTCTCAAGTTGAAGGTTGTTTTGTTGATCGGAATTCGTGCGGGGCTACAACAGTTTTCATTATTTCGGTTACAATCAGTTGAATTAAATCCAGTTCTACGTTAATACTACATCATATCGTTAGACTCCCTCACGGAAGGCTGCAGCAGAGAACGATGTGTAAGCCAATGATTTTCATCAGTGTTAGATCTACTCAACGTTCGTGGTTTGACAATGTTAGAATTATGTTTATTTCAATTTGATATGTACTTGTTAGTTATTGACTTTGTTGTAGATGTTAAATGACTTCTTATTAATGAATTACTTTTCATTTTAAAAAAACTTCATAAAAAAAATCCAAAGATCCTATGGTAGTATAATTAATAATGTCATAAAAAAAAATCTAAAATCCATGCATATAGAATAATAACAGTTTCAAAAATACTAATGGTTAATTAAAGATATGAATTAAACCATAGATATTTATTTACATAAAAGACCGGCAACATTATACGTGGTCCAAACGATAGTGGAGTTAAAAAAAAGTGTTTTCTATTGGACAGTTACTGATTAACTAACCCATATTTGTTCCACAGGAGCTAGGACGCATTTGAAAGTTTAGAAAGAGAGTAAAGATGTCAATTAAAATCGTGGTGAATTTTTGACTTGCATACCTTATCAACAAGTTCATTATTTTTGGATGGCACCTTAGTCAACAAGTTTGAGTTTGACTGTTTGAATTTAGAATAAGAATTATGTGCTGCTTCTTTCTAGAATATGAAATACCCCTAAATAGAGTTTGAGTTGTATTCACAACCTATATACAAGGAGTATATAGAAAGAATAAAAAAAAACTTTTCAAAAAAAAAAAGGAAAGAATAAAAAAAAGGTACAATAAAGATACCTAATAATTAACATATACTTCCTTTACTTCTTTTTCTTATAATATATTTTTGCATTATTTACTTAATTCACTTTGACCATTGTAGGCGACTTATGGACAAGAAAAATCATGTGGCCAGTCCTTATAAATTAAAATAATATGTACTTTCATAATATCAACTTTTTATAGTTTTGACTTATTGATAATTACAAATATCAATGGTCAAATTTTTGTATTGAACAATGTGAAAGTCAAACAAACTTTTTACCATCATGTGGCATATAATAGGAGTACGGTAGGAGCACTGCAATATCTTACCATATGATGAGATCAAAGATGGCTTATTTTACCATCATCATGTGTCGAAAAAAAATAAGTTTCAAATATAATAAATTTAAATATGTTTAGATATGTTCCAATGTATTTCAATGAGTTCAAATTGGTTTCTTTTTTAAAGTAATTTGAGATTAGTTTCAATAAGTTCCTATAAATAAAATATAATAAGTCTAAATCAGAAAAAAAGTTGAAAGAACGTACCTAAATTTCCCTCATGAGGAATGGATACAAGAAAGAGAACTGTAAATATAATTCTTAATTATAAGCTAATGACTACTTTTGTGTTATATATATATATATATATATATATATATATATATATATATATATATTTGTGTGTGTGGTGTGCGCGCGCTATTGCTAATTGTAGGAAATATAATGGTTGAATCCAAGGAATAATAATAATAATAATAATAATAATAATAATAATAATAATAATAATAATAGGTAAAGGGGGCCACCTCCTCTCCTCTCCCTCTTCAATTCTCTTTTTAGGGTTTTTAATTTTCTTAGCCTCTTATGCCGAAAATAGTCTAATTTCTCGAGAATTAGACTATTTTTGACCCTTTTGCCTTCGTTTTTAGGGTTATTTTCTTCTTTAATGCTTTCTTTTGTTTTGTTCTCTCCATCTGTGAGAGTTTTTCTCCCCCCTTTTCGGTGGATTGCTTCTCATCTTTGTATGAGTTTTTTTTTTGTTTTCACGGTGTCAATAATTTGGAAGATGATCTGGATATATGAGGGTTTAGGTTTTTACAGCAATTTGTCATTGGGAACAATTATATCACAAAATCAGATTGCGAAGATCTCTACTTGGAAAGATGCAAAGACATCGGAATACACTGCTCGCGTCAAGCTTGAAGATGTGGAGTTGGAGCTGTGCTCGAGTATGCTTATTAAAATTAATTGGTTCTTTTGTGAAAATTGTTGTCATTTGCTAAATCTGTATTTTTCAAATATTAATTAACATTGTATGTGCCGTATGGCTTGTTATTAATGTTATATTTTCTTCCCGTCAAAAAATAATAATAAAAATAATAATGATGATTAGGGATGAAAACGCAATGCCCAATTATAGATCTCAATAAATTGCCATGCGTTTTACTGCCAGTTCGTGGTCTCCAAGTGACGAACGCCCTCCAAGATAACACAACTATCTCCGATAACACGAACCGATACTAAAAATTGGAATTACTATAAGAATTGCTCAAATCTTAATTGAAGGTTAGAGTTTGTGTTTTACGGTTTTTCTTGCGAGTGAAAAGAAAGAAAAAGGCCAAAGAATATTATATTTATACGGAACGAAAATAAACTCCGAAAAATATTAGAAGTTTGAGACTACATAATCCACGAGTCGCGGCTCTCACCGGGAGGCCAACGCACATCCCGGCGAGCTCTCGACAAAAAGGAACGAAGAAACGAAGAGCACGACCACCACGAGCCACGACTCTCGCAAGTCTATTGATACGGACGGATCTATTGGTCAAACTTCCGAAGCATTGCATTGAAGAATTTCTACAATATTAACTACGTATGTTTATACAAACTCTTATATGCATATATAATATGAGCTTAATTTGAAAGTTCTTTTGTTCAACATCTGGAAGATTTGAAAAAAAAGATACTTTCTTTTCTGAAGAGGAAAACGAAAGAAAAAAAAAAAAGAGAAAACATAAAAGAAAGACATGCCCTTTTCTTTTCGGGCCGATTGTGAAAGGTTACTTGTTCTTTACTATCCAGCCAAAGGCCTATCATCTCGTGGGACAAGTGGACAACAATAAGTGATGGGCCCCTTAACTAATTACATGGCATATTCATGTGTGAGATTGAGAACCATGATATCGACACACACATACGCGTGTGTGTTGAAAACCAATCCAAGCTTGAAGGCCAGAAAATACAAATTATAAACAGTATTAAGATTTTTTATTTAAGAAAAAAAGACATATATCTATTTAATTATATATATGAAGTGGGATAAGTTTACCAAAGAATCGACACTTAACACTTTTTTTTCACGCATATATGCATCTTACATGCTTAAACGCCACCAAAGCACGCAATAACGCGTACATGACATGCATTGTCACATTTTTTTGATGTACGCAAGTGTATTATATACTGCAAGAACACCCAAATGTAAGGTAGCTTGATATTGTTAAGCTTTTGAAAATATGTTCTTACACACTCATTAATATATATATATATATATATATATATATATATATATATATATATACATCAAATAATATTGATATTTATCTTGATATATAATCTCTAAATATTAACTTATATAATTTTTACAAACACATAATTAAAGTTATTAGTAGACAAAAATAAGTCAGGGATATGTAAAAACAAACATTTATACTAATATATTAAAAGACGTGCCTGACAACGTACACACGCCACGTTTTTATTGTTTTTATTTAAAGGCTGTTTTTACGAATTTTAAAAGATTGGACAATCTGTTTAATATTTGAGCTGAAAATCCACCCAAATAAAAGGCGGCCAAAAACTGAAAAGCATGATTGTCATTTGTCAATACACAATATAGTAGTTACTAGTAGTATTAAACATTAAACATAGTGTTGCTGCCTGTCTTCTCTTTTGTTCTATTCTGAAGGCATGCTATCAATCATCATCACTCATCAATATAGATGGGCCTACGTACCTAATAGTATAATGTGGTGACCCCATATATAAAGGTTTTAGGAATTCTTTGTAGATATCAAATCTATGAGAACTTGTACTATTAAGCAAAAAGTCATGGTATAAGCGAATAATCTATTTATATAATAAGATGATTGTTCTATACAATCATGAATTGTTCTATACAATCATGAATTGCAACCTTGAGTTAACTGTTAAGATATCATGTACGTCCGTAGCATACTCGCATATTCCGTTTAGTAATATTAGTCATGGCTAGTGAGTGAGAGTCAGTGAGACTGAGGCTGAGACACCAAACCAAAATGTAATATTTTTTCTAAAGCAAGTCTACCCAAAAGAAACATGCATTGTGATCAAACTCTAATAAGACAGGTGGATGATTTTCCATTGTTCGATAAACAACTAAATAGTAGAAAGCTCGAAATGAAAGATTCTTTCAGATATACATTATCCATCGATTCCTTTATCAAAACAAAAATATGGATTAAGTGGCTATAAAAAGTGCATGGTCATGGAAATCAAATAAATAAGAGGCCATATGTTGTAATTAATTAAATTCATTTTTATTAATGATTATTAGCCCTTTGGATCGAAGAATAATGGAGAAATAAAAAAAGAAAACCAAATCAATTGAGGGTACCAAAGGATACACTAAATCATTGATAAAGAGCAAATACACTACAAAGTAGATAGCTCAGTTTAGGCTCATTATGGGAAAGTTTGTTCAATAACATTAGTATTGACCAATCATTTCCCATCTACTATATATACAAATTAAGCATAAACTAGATGGATGAGCTAAAGATCAAGACATATTATTATATACATACTATATACATAATAAAGTACATAATTCTTCCTCTAAAAAAAAAGTACATGCATAATTCTTCCTCTGATCCTCTTCTTAATTCTTGCAACATATTCGTTTTTGGAATATTCAAACCTTATTTTGTTACCAAAGCACATGAACCATGTTTTACATGGATCTCTCCTCCATGGTTCATGTGCCAATTAGTAGTGTTCCAAGTATTGAGGAACAGATAAACTAAATATTTTGTGGTTACATTTTTGAAAGCTTAAGTAAAAGTTACTTGAATTGGAGACTAATCTACTTTTTACTTACTCCAAAAATACTCTTCATGATGTTGTTCTTGGTCTCCCCACGCGGCTGTGGCAGATTAGCTAAGGTGCTAGGTTTTGGCTTTGGATAGCCAGTTCCTGATGAGTTTGATGATGGTGAGCTCATTTTTATTAGGATGAAATTTTTACTACAATTTTTTTTCCTCCCTCTTTTCTCTCTTCTTTTAGTATTTGAAAGGGTATTTATAGTAGGACATTTGTGGTGTTGATCCACTTGATTATAGTATGTTACGTCCTAAAAGTGATGTCATCATATGCATGTATGCGATCACATACATCACGTCATCACCCAATTAAGTAATAATTAAGGAGCGAGTGAATTAAGTAATCAAGAGTGTGTGACCTCTATGAACTATCTCTAGTTAATTATATAGATCGATATTATTGTCTAGCTCCTCTATGCTATAATAAGTTAGATTAGAAAAAGCTTATCAGTAAACATCATAAGCTAGAATATGATAATTATTATTTTTGGTTATAAAGATCTACAAATTAAGGACAGTGTAGACAAAATTCTTTTCAACAATCTGGGTGGCTTCTGAGCTGGATAGAGGAAACTCTTGGATTCAAAACCCACGAGGTTTTTACTCAGTTAAGTCTGGGTATGAATGATTAGGAGGTGATATGGTTAGATTTTCGTGACAATGATGGGTTTGGTGCATGTTTAATATTTTTAAGCATATAGCTTTGTTTGGGCTCATTTAGCCAGGACCCTTATGCAGGAGCACAAAATCCTACTAAAGCCAGGGACAGGTGGCAGCTGTGGGTCCCACCCGAAAGTTGACCTAATCACCAGCATCTGGGGAACTTCTAAAGGGATGAAATAATCATTGCCCGAAAAGGTAACATGCCCATTGGTACCAAAAAGGCCCATCTGAACAATGTTTCCTGTCTGGGAAATCCCCAACACTATAAAAACCAACTGCCTCATCAATGAACATGTATTCAATTCTCACCTAACAAAACTAGAGCATCTCTCTCTAGACTTGACTTCTCTCTCTACCACAATCACATCTGACTTGAGCGTCGGAGGGGCGATCCCGGAAACACCCCCGGGGTAGTCTAACCTTGCTTTGCAGGATTCCGGCGTACGGATATCGGAGCTCAGACGATCGCTCTTGGGGCCCACATCACATATCTCAACCAATCACAATCCTCAATTTCTTAGCAGAAACAGTTTGGCGCCGTCTGTGGGGAAGTTACAATCAAAGTCGCTTCGCCACCACTTAGTAAGATCAATTCTGCAATGGCCCCCAGCCAAAAGCACTCGCACTCGCCAGCCCACGGCACAGGCTCAGAGGTCCGAGAGGAGTCCATCCCCATCTCTTCAACGAAGGTCTGAACGGCCCAAAACACCGACCGTTCAAACCCTTGATCATGAAGAAGAAGAGCATTCCATAGAAGACATGCGGGGACCCCCCCGCGTCAGCTACAGGCCGCTGACCCCCAACCTATAACCACAGCGGATATAAACATGATAGCCGCTCAGCTTCAGCAAACCTTGCAACAGAGCCTGACAGATATGCTGGCCAACTTGCAGCAAGGACGCCCTCTTCAGTCCCTGAAAGACCAAGCCCTGGTCCCTTCCCTTCGGGCGGATAACCATGGTCAGCCTAGCCGGCATCCATCGGGGGCAAGAGAATACAGTCAGCCTGGTCAGCGCCGATCAAAGCAGGGGGAAGGTGACCGACGCGAGTCTAAGGGAAGATCAGTTAGAGCTGCTGAAGAGACTCACATATCCAAATCCCCTCGGGGCAACGCGGGTCACAAGCAAAACGATGCCCGACACTTCCTCAACGAGAAGCGCCTCAGCAAGGGTTATGATGCGAGGCACATATTAAACAAAAAGGCCGCTCAGCGCGAGGGCCATGGTGATTCTGCTCAGTCGAACCCCATTCGGATCAACAGCGGGGCACTCAAGTTCATGGTCCCATTCAGCCAGGCCATACTCGAGGCACCCAACCCGGGAAAAGTCAAGACCCCCTCTGTTGAACCATTCACGGGCCTAACCGACCCGGATCACCACATGGCAACATATAAAGCTCAAATGAGCGTTCAGACCGGATGTGAAGCCACTTGGTGCCGCTTCTTTCCAACAACACTCAAAGGTCTGGCCATAAGTTGGTTTCAGGAGCTTCCGGCAGGGATCATAACCGATTTCTCGATCCTCGAAGACCTATTCATTCACCAGTTTGTTGCGGGAAAAAGACAAAAGAAAACAAGTCTCCACTTGATGGGGGTCAAGCAGGAGAAGAATGAAAGCCTGGCCGACTATATTAAAAGATTCAACGAGGAGTCATTGAAAATTTCGGATCTGCAGGGTGCGGTAGCATTCGTTGCCCTAATGTCTGGACTCCAGCCTGGTCGGCTAAGGTGGTCCTTGGCCGAAAACGAAGTCAAAACCTTCTCTGAGGCAATAACTCGGGCTCAAAGATTCATCCAAGCAACCGACATATGCCGTCACTCAGACGATGGGAGCAAAAAGAGGAAGGATGAAGGAAATCACAGGGATCAGTCGAAACAGCAAAAGACGGGTGGTCGGTCAGACAGATTCAACGACCATGGCATCGACCCCCGGTTCAGTAAAAACAGGAGAGAGATATACTTGGACATAAAAGACAAAGTCGCTCTCCCCCGCCCACCTCCCATCAAAACATCAGCTGCTCGAAGAGATAAGAGCCTCTGGTGTGAATATCACAAAGAATGCGGGCACACCACTAAGGATTGTAGGGAACTCAAGAAATCCCTTAACAACCTAGCTGATCAGGGGAAGCTGAACCGATACCTCAAGCATTCTAGTGAAGAGAAGGGCAAGCAGAAGGTCGGTCAGTCCAACAGTGGAGACACAGAGTGATTCATTGGAGTCATAGCAGGCGGCTTCGCGTCGGGAGGCCTAACCGGCCGATCACGCAAAGCCCACCTCCAAAACCTAAAGCATCAGGTACTCGACGTCAACCAACCGCGACCCGACTGCCCCATAATGACATTTGGGGAATCCAGTCGGCCACTACACACGCCCCACGATGATCCCTTGGTCATTGAGCTCAAAGTGGCCAACACTAGAGTCAAATGGGCCTTGGTGGATAGCGGATCCTCAGCTGATATAATCACGCTGGAGTGCCTCAGGAAGCTGAAATACACTGAAAGGGATGTAACCCCACTCAATCAACCACTCATAGGCTTCGGGGGAAACTCGGTACACCCTGTCGGATCTATAAAGTTGCCTACTCGGATTGGAGAGAAGGGCAAAGGAAGAAGCCTACCGATTGACTTCCTAGTGGTAGACATCCCTCTGCCATATAACATTATAATGGGAAGACCAACTCTGAACAAGATCAAAGCCGCAATTTCCATTTATCAGCTTCTTATGCAGTTTGAAACCGATGAGGGTAAAGTCGGAAAGATCCAAGGGGATCAACAGGCAGCTAGAGAATGCTATGTAAACAGCTTGAAAAGTAAGAGCGACGTCCAAGAGGACTCGAAGAAAAGAAAGCGAGAAAATGATCAGCCGTCAAATGGCCTCGGGTTTACGTTACCGAAAACTCCAAGCAATACGAGCGGCCTCAGCCAGCCGAGGAGGACGAAGAAATCACCATTGATGAGGAGCATGGTCGGACTCTGAGAGTAGGCAAGGCCATGGACCCTCAGACAAGAAGCGAGATCATTCAAGTTCTGACAGAATACAGAGACGTATTTGCCTACGAAGCCAGTGAAATGCCCGGACTCGACCCTAATGTGATGTGCCACGAGCTTAACATTAAAGAGGGTTTTAGGCCGGTCAAACAAAAGCTGAGGCATCAAGGCCCCGAAAGAAACACCGCAGCAGCAGCAGAAGTCAAGAAATTGCTCGAAGCAGGATTCATTGAAGAGTGCCAGTACTCAGAATGGCTGGCCAACGTGGTCCTGGTCAAGAAGCCAAGTGGGGTGTGGAGAATGTGCGTGGATTTCACAGACCTAAATAAGGCCTGTCCAAAAGATAACCACCCTCTGCCCAAAATTGATAGGCTGGTCGATTCAACTGCAGGTCACGCTCTTCTAAGCTTCATGGATACAAATGCGGGATATCATCAAATCCCGATGGCTGAACCGGACCGAGTCCATACCGCGTTCATCACCAATCAAGGGGTGTATTGTTATAAAATGATGCCCTTCGGGCTGAAAAATGTAGGGGCAACATATCAGCGCACCGTCAACAAAATCTTCAAGGACCAACTTGGTCGGAATATAGAGGTATATGTTGACGACATGATTGTTAAAAGCAAAGCACACAGCCATCATCCCTCAGATTTAAGAGAGACCCTCGGAACATTGAGGCGCTTCCGCATGATGTTAAATCCGAAGAAGTGTGTCTTCGGAGTAAAAGGGGGAAAGTGCCTCGGATTCCTGGTTGATGAAAGGGGGATCGAGGCCAATCCCGACAAAATCAAAGCTGTAATAGAAATGAAGTCCCCGAGGAATGTGAGAGAAGTACAACGCCTGACCGGCTGCCTGGCCGCCCTCGGTCGCTTCCTATCCCGCTCAACGGATAAGAGCTTACACTTCTTCAAGACTCTAAAGAGAAAAGAATTTACTTGGGATGATGAAGCCGAGCAAGCCTTCACCTCTCTAAAAGAACATCTTCTTACCCTCCCAAAACTGATCTCCCCCTTGCCGGGGGAGACATTGTTCATTTATTTGGCTATCTCTGAATACGCGCTCAGCGCCGTTTTGATAGCCGAAAGAGAAGAGAAGCAACACCCAGTCTACTTCATAAGCCACGCCTTCCGAGGAGCAGAGGCCAAGTACAGCGAAGTGGAGAAAATGGTTTTTGCCCTAGTAATGGCTAGTCGGAAGCTGAAGCCCTACTTCCAGGCCCATCCTATTAAGGTCCTCACGAGCCAGCCGCTCAGAAAGTTCATTGAAAGCAGGAACCACTCTAGTCGGATGTCCGATTGGGCGGACCAACTGGCTGATTTTGGGTTAGAATATGAACCCAGGAGGGCGATCAAAGCCCAGGCCTTGGCTGATTTCATAACAGAATGCACATCCGGACCCCCAATCGGCCAAGATAGCTGGGAGCTGCAAGTGGACGGCTCGTCTACCAAGACAGGTTGTGGAGCAGGGCTGGTCATCAAACCCCCTGTCGAAGAAAAGATGGAATACGCAATCAAATTTGAGTTCTTAAGCTCCAACAATGAAGCGGAATATGAAGCCCTGATCCTTGGATTGGAGTTATGCATCTTGGCCGGGGCAACCGTGATCAATGCTAAATCCGACTCGCAATTGATAGTGGGTCAGGTATCGGGGGAATATGAGGCCAAAGAAGACAACATGAGAATGTATTTGGCCAAGGCCCAGAAAATAATCGGGCAGCTATCTCAGTTCAATATCATCCATATACCCCGGGTCGGAAAATCGCCAGGCGATGCCTTGGCGAAATGGCCGGTTCGGCGAAGGGTCCGCTCCCGAACAATCATGTGGGAAGTCCTTCGGCAGCCCAGCATCAACGCCAAACAGCAGCTTGTATTGAAGCGGACATCCGAATGGATGGACTAGGTAGTCGGATATTTGAGAGACGGGAAACTACCAGAAGATTGCAAGGAGGCTGATCGGATCAAACACAAATCCGGATGGTTCCTATGGCATGAGGATCAACTCTACAAGAAATCCTTCACCCATCCCCTGCTTAAATGTGTCACCCCTGAAGAAGGAAATTACATCCTCAGGAAAATCCACCAAGGGGCCTGTGGGAGTCACCAAGGAGGAAGAACCATAGCAGGAAAGGCTCTCCGAGCCGGATACTACTGGCCTACTCTGAAAAACGACGCCCAGGAGCTGGTAAAGAAATGTCCGTCCTGCCAGATCCATTCGGACATTCCCCGAGCACCGACCACCCCCCTAACAACAATTCAAGCAGTCTTGCCATTCGACAAGTGGGGCATGGACTTACTCGGACCATTTCCCCCAGCCTCAGGACAGAGAAAGTTCCTAATAGTCGCCATTGACTACTTCACCAAATGGACTGAAGCCGAACCACTCTCCTCCATTACGGATAAACAAGTCCAAACGTTCATTTGGCGGAACATCATCACCAGATTCGGGATCCCCAGAGTACTGATCTCCGACAATGGGCTCCAATTCAACAGTGGCCCGACCAGGGATTACTGCACTAGGTTCGGAATATGTACCAAGTTCTCTGCAGTCTCAAGGCCGCAAACGAACGGGCAAGCTGAGTCGGCCAATAAGGTAATCCTCAAAGGAATCAAGAAGTCTCTGGAGGCCGCCAAAGGTGCATGGGTCGACGACCTACCAGGAGTCCTCTGGTCAGCAAGAACCACTACCAAGGAGGCGACGGGGTACTCACCGTTCAGCCTTGTGTACGGCAGCGAGGCGGTCTTACCAGTAGAGATTGGCATCCCATCTCCACGAATGACGTTCTACGAGTTCGAAAGGAACGAGGAAGAAAAGCCGGCCAGCTTAGACTTGCTGCCAGAAACGAGAGGCAACGCCCTGCTGAGATCCATCCAGTACAAACAAAAAATCACTCGGATGTTTAATCGCCGAGTGAGAACTCGCCCAATTCAGCTTGGCGACTGGGTCGTTCGAAAAGTCGAGGCCACGGGGCTTGCACACTTGAAAGGAAAGTTGGGACCAAACTGGGATGGCCCATACAAGGTCACAGAGGTCATCAAACCAGGGACATTCCGACTAGAGTCCCCCGAAGGCATTCCCCTTTCCCGACCCTGGAATGGCGACAACCTTAAGAAATACTATGTGTAAAGTTTTGTTGCCTGCAATAGGGGCATACATTGTAAAAGCTTAGCTGGTCGGCACTTTGTTAACTCAGACTTAACCAGTCAAAATACGTTGTAATAGCTTAGCCGGTCGGCACTTTGTTAATTTAGACTTAACCAGTCAGAACAGGTTGAATTTTTAGCGGAAAAGTAGTGTCGGTCGGCAATTTGAGTAATCAGTCCAATTTATACTTAACCAGTCAAAATAAGTTAGCATTCCGCTTGGAAATTACAAATTGATCGGCGTTTTTACAGCAAGTCAGACGGAATTAAAAAGATGGACAATATTGCAATCAACAAATGAAAGAGACAAAATGACCAAGTTTTATTAAATAAGGTCGGGCAATACAGAGGAGGAGCTGTTACAAAAAGCTAAGTACAAAGAGCCCTCTAAGAGCTAGGGGGAGGGGGAGGGTCGGTCACACTCTCGGTATTGGCTTCCGTGTTATCGCCGACAAGCTCCTCCCCAGGTCCGACTTCCTCGGCCACATCAACATCATCGTCAACGTCATCGCCTTCGACAACGTTAACGTCCACACGACCCTCGTCCTCCTCATCTTCATTGGAACTAGTCCCCTCAGTCAGAATCTTGGCGTTATCAGCATCGACCGACTCCTGATAACCTGACCAGATCTCGGCCCAGACCAAATGAGGATGTGAAGTGGCCAAGACATTCTTCAGTCGGTCGAGGGCTTCGTCCTCCCCCATTTTATGAGCGACACCGCCGACCTCGTTGGCGTACGCCTCGGCAGCATCAGTCTTCTCTCACTCGGAGAACCATTGCTCCTCCGTCTTCACTTGGCCCTCAAGCTCAACCAGCTTAGCCTCGAGCTCCGCCACCTTCAGCTCGGCCGTTGCCTGCTTGGCGAGAGCATCATCACGAGCAGTCCGAGCCAAGTCCCGAGCAAGTGTGAGGTCGGACTTCTCCTTCTCCCACTTCGCCCGCTCAGAGGCAAAGTCTTCCTGGTCTTTCTTAATGGCGGCCAGCGCATCCTCGAGCTTGGACTCGGCAATCCGCTTGTCCTCCTTAGCCTAATAGACCTCATCGAAGTGCTTCTTGGCCTTTTCTTTGAGCTCTTTGACTTCCTCGGCCAAGCTCACCCGATTCTGAGCAACGTTGGCCATCCGAGCGGAAAACTGAAAAAAAAGAGAAAGAAGTCAGGAAGAGCAAGGTAAAGCAAAGAACAAAATAAAAAGGAACACTTACGTCGAGCCAGGCGCGAAAGAGCTCATTGGTTTCGTTCGGCCCATGAGTAGCTTCAATATACTCCCGATCGACAGGAGTATAAATATGCTCAATGGCCGAAGTCCAACGTTGGTCCTTCTCCTTCCTGCTAAGCCCGGTAAAAGGGACGGCCGGCGTCATAGCACCCCTTGAGCTATCCCCAGGCAATTCCTCAAAGGGGGATAGGGGGTATATTGGGGACTCCCGACGGGTCGGAAATCGGAGGAGTGGAGAGATATATCGCCTCCGTCGGCCTGCTGCGCAGGGCCCCTCGGGCTAATGACTTCCACCGACTTGCTCCTTTTGGCATTCTCAAGCTCGGCCTCGGCCCTTTCCCGCTCGACCTTGGCCCTCTCCCGCTCGACCTTCACCCGAGCCACCGCCTTCTCTGTCCGAGCCACTTTGTCCGAGGATCGCTCCTTCCTCTTCTTGGTCTTTGGTTTAGCGGGGTCCTGCGACAAGAAGTACACGTTTAGTCAGCATCCTGAATGGCCGGTCAGCCAAAAATAGGAGCAACTGGAAAAGGGCACCCACCTTTGGAGGAGCGGGGACCCTCATAGATTTAACCGCAATCTCGGCCTTCAGCCGAGCCGCCCTCATAACCGCCACGTTCAGCCTATCCGCCATAACTGGGTACCTCGTCGATATATGCTCGGGCGGGTTCTGTAAATCAAAAACAAAGAGATGGATTAGAACACAAAGACTATAAAAATTCTAATACCGATCGCCCCAAAGCCTCCTCTTCGGCAAGATTACCCTTTGGGAAGGTCGTACTTAAGCCCATGGCCGAGAGAAAGTGTTCATCTCGGAAAAGCTTGCAGTCGGGCAGCCATTGCCCAGGCACGAATATCTCGCCCCCATCGACAATCCTCGACTCGGTCTGCATATAGCAGGCTGCGGCTCTCTCCTCGTCGTCCAACTCACCCACTCGGTAATTCAGGGCCACGAGGGGTTCGTCCGAGGGTGGAACCAGAGGGATCCCCCAATCTCCGCCGAAGTACACGAAGGCGAACTCCCGGCGGAACCCCTTCTGAGAGGTAGGGAGGTTGAGGACGGTTCTGTACCCTGGTCGGACCTGGAAGCTCCACCAACCAGGTCCGTTCTTGGCCGCCATAACTTCGACCAACCTATACAAATGCCTCCATAGTTTGAGGGTCGGTCGGACATCCATCAAGTTGCAGAGGACCTGGAAGGCGTTGATCCCGCCCCAGGAGTTCGGGGAGACTTGACAGATAGCCAAGTGATAGGCGTTCAGCAGCTCTTTGACGAACGGAGTCAAGGGAAACCTGAGCCCCATCTCCATTGACTTATAGTAGACCGCAACGCATCCAGGCGGAGGAGAAATAACCGTGTGATGGGCTTCTGGCCGAACCAGGTAAAACGGGTCCTTTATCTGAAACCTGGTCGCCGTCCCCCTGAGATCCTCCGTCAAGGATTTTATCACCCCGGGCTCGGGAAAGAATGACCCCGGACCCCCTTTCGGATCAAGGTCGGGGCATTCTAGCTCCCGACCCGAAGTTGACGCTTCTCCTGCTCCCCCCGGCATTGCCACCCGCACTACATCATGAGACAGATATTTGTCTAAGTAACTCCTCGAGGGGGGGTATGCTAAAGACACCTCCCAGGGATACGGGATGAGGCCCTCTGCCTCCTCCTCCACCGAAGAGGATGGGCTCGGAAGAGCAACCGCGTCGGGCACAACCGAGGGGTCGGGACAACTTATTACAGTCGACACCAACGTTATTCCCATCCCCCTCACCTCCTCGGATAAATTATAGGGAGGTGAGGTCGGGGGTGTCGACGACTCGGACGAATCTCCCATTATTTATAGACAAGGGAGTCGGCCGAGATTATTAAGAAAGGAAAGAAAGAAAAACTTAAGAGAGCAAAAGCGTACCTGGTCGGACGAAGAAGCTTGAAGGAGAACTTGGGAAGATTGAGGGAATTTGGAGATTTTTGAGAGAGAGAGAATGAGGAAATGAGCAAATGATCCTCAACTTCTCTCTCCTCTCATACATATATAGGAATACCTCGGGGGATGTGCAACGCAAACCCCCCCGCGTCGCCTAAATGGGCCTCAAATTGAGGCCCAACTGGACCTACTTAGCCCATTTCGCGAAGGGTCCAAGCAACTCGAGCCAAAAACGTTCCGAACCCAAGGAAGATGAAGCGTTAAAGGTACTCAGGGCGCCCCTCTAGCTCGGCCAATACCCAAGGTCCCAACATCCCAAGCATCAAGAGGGGCCATGTCGCATCTCAGGGCAGGCATACACGGTCGGGCAAAATGGGCACGGCCATATCACCCGAAGTGCAGAAACCCACTCGGACCATTTTGGGGCTCATTAGCCCCTCATCCGAGTGGCACCATTCCCTACTCGGCCAACATGAGCCCTCCTCCTTTGCCGAGTCGCTTCTATACTTGGTCAAGTATGGCCAAGTATCACCTAGCACTCACTCGGACCATCTTGGGGCTTATTAGCCCCTCATCCGAGTGGCACCATTCCCTGCTCGGCCAACAGGAGCCCTCCTCCTTTGCCGAGTTGCTTCTATACTTGGTCAAGTATGGCCAAGTATCAGCTAGCACTCACTCGGACCATTTTGGGGCTCATTAGCCCCTCATCCGAGTGGCACCATTCCCTGCTCGGCCAACATGAGCCCTCCTCCTTTGCCGAGTCGCTTCTATACTTGGTCAAGTATGGCCAAGTATCAGCTAGCACTCATTCGGACCATTTTGGGGCTCATTAGCCCCTCATCCGAGTGGCACCATTCCCTACTCGGCCAACAGGAGCCCTCCTCCTTTGCCGAGTCGCTTCTACACTTGGTCAAGTATGGCCAAGTATCAGCTAGCACTCACTCGGACCATCTTGGGGCTCATTAGCCCCTCATCCGAGTGGCACCATTCCCTGCTCGGCCAACAGGAGCCCTCCCCCTTTGCCGAGTCGCTTCTATACTTGGTCAAGTATGGCCAAGTATCAGCTAGCACTCGCTCGGACCAACTTGGGGCTCATTAGCCCTCATCCGAGTGGCACCATTCCCTACTCGGCCAACGGGGCCCTCCTCCTCCTTGGCTAAGTGACGCTTCTATACTTGGTCAAGTATGGCCAAGTATCAGCTAGCACTCACTCGGACCATCTTGGGGCTCATTAGCCCCTCGTCCGAGTAGCTCAAACACCCTACTCGGCCAACAGGGGTTTCCTGCTCACCCTCGACCTATGTATCGGGAGAGCCCCGGTCGGCGCCATCCCCTTCAAAAGGGAGATGACCGGGTCGGCTCTCTCCCTTCACCAGGGAGGGACCCGGTCGGCATCACCCCCTTCCAAGGGGAGATGACCGGGTCGGCAATCTCCCTTCACCAGGGAGGGACCCGGTCGGCATCACCCCCTCCAAAGGGGAGATGACCGGGTCGGCACTCTCCCTTCACCAGGGAGGGACCCGGTCGGCAACACCCCCTTCCAAGGGGAGATGACCGGGTCGGCATTATCCCCTTCAAAGGGGAGGTGGGCGGGTCGGCACTCTCCCTTCACCAGGGAGGGACCCGGTCGGCAACACCCCCTTCCAAGGGGAGATGACCGGGTCGGCATTATCCCCTTCAAAAGGGAGGTGGCCGGGTCGGCACTCTCCCTCCGCCAGGGAGGGACCCGGTCTGCATCACCCCTCTCAAAGGGTAGGTGACCGGGTCGGCGTTTATCCTTTAGCAAAAAAGGGACACGGTCGGCGTTGCTCCTTCCAGCAGGGAGGAAACTCGGTCGGCGCCATGGTCCATTCCACCTGCCTACTCAAGGCGGTCGCTAACCAGTCAGGGATAAGACGACCGTTATTCCGCCACAGACGGGCTCCCATCTAGTTTGGTTTCCGTGATCCCCCATCTATGGCGTGGGGCTAATTGTTTGAGCTCATTTAGCCAGGAGCCTAATGCAGGAGCACAAAAGCCTACTAAAGCCCGGGACAGGTGGCAGCTGTGGGTCCCACCCGAGAGTTGACCTAATCACCAGCATCTGGGGAACTTCTAAAGGGATGAAATAATCATTGCCCGAAAAGGTAACATGCCCATTGGTACCAAAAAGGCCCATCTGAACAATGTTTCCTGTCTGGGAAATCCCCAACACTATAAAAACCAACTGCCTCATCAATGAACAGGTATTCAATTCTCACCTAACAAAACTAGAGCATCTCTCTCTAGACTTGACTTCTCTCTCTACCTCAATCACATCTGACTTGAGCGTCGGAGGGGCGATCCCGGAAACACCCCCGGGGTAGTCTAACCTTGTTTTGCAGGATTCCGGCGTACGGATATCGGAGCTCAGGCAATCGCTCTTGGGGCCCACATCACATATCTCAACCAATCACAATCCTCAATTTCTTAGCAGAAACAAGCTTCATTTAATTTGTTGGCTTAATGCTTTAGGAGGATTAAACACAAAATCGAGGTTGCTTTTGTTGGGTATCATCAATGATGATTTGTGCATTATTTGTGCTACCAATTCCGAGTGTAATACTCTGTATTTTTCGACTATTTTAGAATATTTCTAGGTGAGTTGTATTTTAGAGGTTTAAAGAAAATAGGTGTTTTGATAAGGAAAAAAAGGAAGAGTTTTTACCTAGTAGGACTTAGGCTATGTTTAGTTCACCTGAAATTTTCTGATCTGAACTTATTTGATCTCAACTTATTTTTTCTGATCTGATGATCTGAACTTATTTTTTCTGATCTGATCTGATCTGAACTGATCTGATCTAATCTGAACTGATCTGATCTGATCTGAACTTATCTTTTAAAAAAACATATTATTACTAATATTATTATTACTTTGTATTTCATTACTAGTATTACTATGACTATCATTTTATTACTATGCACAACTTTCAATAATAATAATAATAATAATAATAATAATAATAATAATAATATAATAATAATAATAATAATTTTATAATAATAATAATATAAATAATATTATAATAATAATAACAATAATAACAATAATAACAATAATAATAATAATAATAATAATAATTATAATAATTATAATAATAATAATAATAATAATAATAATAATAATAATAATTATTATTATTATTATGTTATCTATTATTATTATGTTATCTATATTATTATTATTATTATTATTATTATTATTATTATTATTATTATTATTATTATTATTATTATTATTATTATTATTATTATTATTATTATTATTATTATTATAGCATAATTAGTTTTTTTTTTTCAGAAAGAGCACATTAGTATATGAACATGCAATTAAAAATAAAAGACTAAGGACTATTGGGTCTAATGGTATGGCTTCTTACCTCCCACATGGGAGACCAAGGTTCAAATCTTGGTGGAAGCATATATTTCAATATTGTTGTGGGTGGGGGAGGGGGGTTGGGGCTTGTTGGGTCTTTAGGTGATCGAGTGACCCTGTGCGAGGGCAGTCCAGAGCTAATTCATCTTACCACAGGATTCCCGAAAGGGGGCCCAAAAAAATTAAAAATAAAAGAACACTCATGTTCAAGGTCCGTTAATAATAAGAATTTAAGTAGTAATGAAAAGAACATATAATGATATTAAAAAAAGAACATATACTGAAAGAGCATACAAGATCTATTTAAAGAACACATTTAAAAAAAAAAGATAGATGTTATTTTTATATTGATGACATATTTGGATTTAACTAACAGCATGTCCGTATCTTTAGGTAGAAGACGAATTTGATTTAGCATTGTTTAATTGTATCATGTTTTTCTTTAATACCTATTGTAGATGCCGTTTGGCCTTCAATTAATGAATTTTCTCTTTCAAAAAAAAAAAAAACTAACATGTTCTTTGTTATATCTATAAATTGTTCTTTTTTATTATAAATAAACCTATAAATATATATAATCATATGATCTTGAACAAAATGATTAAATATTCTTCTTATATCGTTGTCTTGTTCTATATAAACTTTGTTTTTAAAGATAAGTTGAAATCCTTTGTAGGGAAAATTTTGAACGTGATGACAACACCATTAGGTTATCCCATGCTACTCATGTTTTATATAAACTAGTAATATATAATTTATATTATTCTACCAAAAATTCTTTTAAAAAATAAACATCATATACTATTGTCATGTTCGTTACATGTACAACATCAAAAAGAACATCACATATCAAAATTATTAATTAGAATAAATATAAAAAAGAACACTTACAAATGCCAAAAGAACATTCTTCTTCTTGAACACAAATAGCTTCAAATAGTGATATCAATAACATTTATAATAATAACAACGACATTAATAATAATTACCAATATTAATAATTAATAAGTACAACAACGACAATAATAATATCTTTTTGAACAAATGTACTAGTAAATAGTAATATTAATAGTAATAGTAATTGTATAAAGTAATAATACTAATAATAATAATAATAATAATAATAATAATAATAACAACAACAACAACAACAATAATAATAATTATTACAATAACAATAATAGCATTAGTAATACTAATAATCATAATAATCATGATGATAATAATAATAATAATAATAATAAGTTTTTAAATATAAGCATAATCTGAACTTATTTGATCTGATCTGAACTGATCTGAACTGATCTGATCTGATCTGAACTTATTTTTTCTGATCTGATCTGATCTGAAATAAGCAAAAATAAGGTGAACTGAACATTAGTTATCCCTTTTTAATTAGGGTTTGACTAAACCTAGATTTAATTAGTTTTATAGACAAAACTATCTTACCCCTCTCTCCTACTGTAACGTCTGAAGAAAAACACAAAAACCTAGAGGAACTGTTTTCCTCTTCCTCTTGAAATTGCTACACCTTCTTTGTTTTTCATCTTGTTATTTATCTCATTCAGGTGCAGGTGTTGTTCACTTAAATTAGTTATTTTATTAAATTCAGTTTTTGTTGTGTTTTGTCATCAATCCTGCTGGAGCATCACTTTCATTAGCAAATCTTTAGTTAAGTTGATTGGATTCCATGATTTTGTTGGTTTGATAAAAAAACAAAAAAAAAAGAAAGAAAGAAAGAAAATCATGATCTAGGCACGCAACAATATTGTTGCTGTTGTTGTTTGTCATGAAATAAATTAAAAAAAGAAAAAAGAAAAGAAAGTCATGATCATCATAACATGATCAATAGCACGCAGCAACATCTTCAATGAACTTTCAAATTTCGGCAAATCACAACAGTTGATTGCCATTTGTAAAAATAAAAAAACTTTTCTTGAGCCTTTTTAAAATTTTGGTTAAAGATTTAATTATTAAAGTTTGAAATAATTGTTGAATGTATTATAGCATTTAAAGGAGTTAAAAATCAAATTATAGTAGGGCTTTTTAATCTGATTTTCAGGTATCTAATTAAGTAGTAATTTTATGTGAATTAGTATTAATTATTACTCAATATATCCCACCTTAGATGCAAGTAATTCAACCTGTTGAAGGAAAGAAAAAATGGAACTAGAGAGAGAAAGAGGAATTCTAGTGAGAGACCCCAAGAGCCATGGATCACTGTTCGCAAAAGAAAACAACCCTCTCCAAAAACCCATCTACAGCAAGCCTCCAAAACCATTTTTGTCGACTTCCTCCCAGCGAACTCCACGCCATATGATGTCTCAAACATCTTCTTCCCCTATGGAATCATCTCAGATATCTCAGTTCCTGAAATGTTAAGGAAAAACTGCAATCACAAGTACGCTTTTGTTAAATTCCACTTTTCCCATTCCATGTATCAGGCTATCCAAGTGGAAAATGGAAGAAGAATTGGTAGATTCACTTTGAGAGTATGCCGTGCAAAATATGATAGAACCCCTCCCCGCACTCACTCTCCGCCTTCAATCCCACAAAAACACTCCACCCCACAGCCCCAATCTAACAAAATCCGAAAACCACAATCTCAAAAGCTTTTCGCTAAATCATCCCTCCGAGATCTCCGATCATACAAGGAAGTCTCTTCGCCGTCCCCCACAAAAGATCAAAACCAGAACCAACCTATTAATCGCCATCCCAACCCAGCAACACATAATACCCCCTCACCTCTCCAACCACATCCAGTCCAATTACCCAAATTATCAACCTATCTCCTCCTAATCGAACCCCAACCTGATTATGTTG
Organism: Beta lomatogona; assembly: GCA_947646795.1. NCBI lineage: Eukaryota > Viridiplantae > Streptophyta > Magnoliopsida > Caryophyllales > Amaranthaceae > Beta > Beta lomatogona. The sequence continues at coordinate 2,302,467 of CANSNZ010000315.1, read as the reverse complement.
TTCGAGAAATGAGCCAACACAGAATCATGAGCTCCCGAATTCTTGGAGCTGACACAGAAGCTACCTGGGAAAAAGTTGAAATAGGGATTTCGGACGGAGAGCATATCCCGGTAGTAAAAGAACTAAGAGTGAGTGTAATGGTGATTTTCTTAAAAGAAGTGTAATAGGTATTGCCTCCTCCTCACTACCCTCTAGTAACATTCTTGACTGCATCCTAGCGGAGGGGGTAACATGCCTAGAAATCAAACCTATGGGGGGCATGATGCATCTCATCACATTTGAATCTCTAGAAGACAAAATTGCCCACATGGAAAGTAAATGGCTTATGAACTGGTTCATAGAATTACGAAATGTCAAGAATAGTAGTGCAGCCCTTTGAAGGGAGACTTGGATATCAGTATTTGGTGTCCCACTTTCGGCTTGGACACATGGAAACTTCTATAAGATTGGTTGTATATATGGAAGGGTACTATCTGTTGATTATTCTGGTTTTGATTATGCCAAAGTTATGATCTTTACAGATTGTTTATTCAGAATTAACAACCAATTACTCTTTGACATTGAAGATAAAAGGTACACAATCTTTGTCTCTGAAAATGTGAATCATGGTTCTCCCATGGCCTTTTCCAATCAATGCATGAACAAACAATCATCTCCTATTGTACCTGGCATTGATAAGTCAGATGATGATGACTTCCTTAGTCATGAAAATAATGACGATCAGTCTATCCCTAATGAAGGGATTGGTCAAAAACTTCCTCCGGTCTCCAGAAACTTATGTGGGGCCAAAAGCTCTCATGATGCTGACTTACCCCCTCCCAAAAACACCCCCTCAACTTCCTCCTCAAAAAACCCACCTCCAGAAAAAACCTTTTCCCAAACTAATAACTCTCATCATCATTTCTCATCATCTCCCAATGGAAAATCAACTGGCAAAAAGACAAAAACCCCTTTGTCTTCCAATAATTATGGCAGTCACCTAATTTTTCTGAAATCCCCACCAGATGATCCATTAAGCCCTCCTCTCATACTAACTTCGCCCAAGTCCATCGTAAAGCCCAGCCCAACGCCAAAACCCCCGAAACCTGGACCTCCACAAAAAGCATCAGCCCAAATTTTCAGTCTCCTATCTCCCCAAAAAAACATCAACTACTCTCACTCCTCCCATAAGGAAGGTGGCCCCCCGATCCAAATAAATAATTTTTTTCGGGCCATTGGCTAGAAATTCAAAACCCACCTCCTCAATCTCCTCTCTCTCTGAGTTACCCTTCCCACCAGGTTTTGAAGCCACTATTCCTTCTCATCTCAAGGCAAAACATAAAAAAAGAAGACAGAAGAAAATCCAGAAAATCAAAAAGAAAAAGGCAAGGAAGATCCTTTTTGCCCATGATTCATTGCCCTCCTCTCCCCCAGTTCAAGCTCCTTGCCATAATGTGATGTGTGCAACTGACATAATTGAATTAGGAGAGCAATTAGGCCTCACCTATAATGGGCCGTTGACAGAACTTTATGATAGAATCGAAGATATTCTATCGAAACAGCAGGCTGACTGGGCTGCAGGGCCACAACAATAGCTTTTGGCTATTCATCTCATATCTTCCCACATCTGATAATGATCCTATTGTCATGGAATATTCGCGGGCTTGGCGCAAAATCCAAGCGCATGGTTCTTAAGAAATTAACCGAAAAATACGAACCTTGGTTTACTCTGATCCAAGAATCCAAACTTGACAACCTCTCCACCAAAACACTTCAATCTTTCTGGAACTCTCCAGACATAGATTACAGTCTCAGCCCTTCAGTTGGTAACTCTGGAGGCCTCATCACACTTTGGAAGATACACTACTTTCACATAGATTTTTGCAGAATCGAAAGAAACTGGATCGCAATAGAGGGCACCCTTTCGAACCTGAATTTTAAATGTATTGTATTAAATATTTACAATCCTTGATGTGTCTCTCTCCGTGCAGATGTTTGGAAGGAAATCATAAAATTCTGCTCTGAATCTCAAGCTCCTTGCCTCTTGCTTGGCGATTTCAACGAAGTTCTTGCTCCTGAAGACAGAGGCAGCTTGTCTCTTGATCCTTTGGGTTCTCATGACTTTAGACTTTTCATTCAAGACCTTCATCTAATTGAAATCCCTGCAATGGAGGGCTGGTTTACATGGTTTAGAGGTGCATCAAAGAGCAAACTTGACAGATTGTTTATTCAATCTGAGTGGCTCTCTCTCTTCCCCTCTTTGAAGGTGTCATTGTTAAAGCGAAGTATCTCTGATCACTGCCCTCTCCTCGTCACCTCTCAATGTATTGATTGGGGCCCGAAGCCATTCAGGTTTTATGATTGCTGGCTTACTCATAGTGGATGCCTCGACACAATAAAAGCGGCCTGGGGAAAATAAAAAAACTTGCCTATCATGGAGAAACTTCATACAGTTAAATTTGATCTGAAGTCGTGGAATCTCAAGGATTTCGGGAACATTGACTCAAATATCCTGAGACTTGAGAATATAATACAACACTGATGCAATTGCAAATTCCAGAATGCTTTTGGATGATGAATTAAATCAGAGAAATGAGGCCCAAACTGACTTGTGGGCTTGGCTAAAGAGGAAAGAGCTCTTCTGGGCTCAACACTCCAGAGACCAGTGGTTAAAACTCGGAGACAAAAACTCCAAATATTTCCATACGGTTGCATCCATCAGGCAACGGAAAAACAGCCTCCACTCCATCAAGTGCAACGGTACTTCTCTCGCAAGCCAGAAGAAATAAAAAAGGAAGCTGTAAAATTCTACAAAAACCTGTTCAAAGACGACTTTCAGTCAAGACCCACCTTTGAAAACTTAGGTTTCAAGAAATTAACTGAAGCGCAAATTGATCTCTTAACTGCTCCTTTTGAGCATGAGGAGATTGACCGAGCCGTTGACTCTTGTAACCCATCAAAGGCCCCCGGGCCTGATGGGTTCAACTTCAGATTTATTAAAGCATCTTGGCCCATCATCAAACATGATATATATGATGTGGTAAAGACTTTCTGGGCAACTGGGAAACTTCCTAAGGGCTGCAATGTAGCGTTTATCGCTCTTATAGCAAAAATCGAGTGCTCTGAAGGATTCAAAGACTATAGACCCATCTCAATGGTTGGATCAATCTACAAGATAATAGCAAAACTGCTCACCCTCAGACTCAAGAATGTCATGAATGATATTATTAGCCCCTATCAATCGGCTTTCATTGAAGGACGTCAAATTCTTGACGGCGCTTTGATTGCGGGAGAATTATTTGATACATGTAAAAGGAAAAAATTGAAAGCTGTTGTTCTCAAGCTTGACTTCCACAAAGCGTTTGATTGCGTCTCGTGGAATTTTCTTGACTGGGTTCTATATCAGATGGGTTTTCCTGCTACTTGGCGCAATTGGATTTCATCGTGTGTTTCCTCTGCATCTGCTTCCATACTCCTCAATGGAACCCCCACTGCCCCCTTCAAGCTTCAAAGGGGTCTCCGACAGGGAGACCCCTTATCCCCCTTCTTATTTGTTTTGGCTGTCGAAGCTCTGAATCTTCTGATTAGGAAGGCCACGGTCAACAGGTTATGGGATGGGATTGAGGTTTGTACCAATGGTCCCATTATCACTCACTTACAGTATGTCGATGACACTATCTTGTTCTGTAAACCTGACATTCAATCCCTCATGAATATCAAAAAGACTCTCATTCTTTTCCAATTGATTTCCGGGCTTCAAATCAATTTCTATAAAAGTACGATTATGGGCATTAATGTTGATGACTCTTGGATAAACTCAGCTGCCCATGCCTTACACTGCAAAGTGGGTCACTTCCCATTCACATACTTGGGTCTACCAATTGGAGGCAATGTTTCTCGTATTAGTAATTGGGACCCCATTATTGACGGAATGAGTAAGAAACTTGCATCATGGAAAGGGAAGCTTCTCTCTATTGGTGGGCGACTCACTCTAATCAGAGCCACACTCTCTAGCCTTCCATTATACTACATGTCACTCTTTCCTATCCCTTGTGGTGTCATTGAAAAAATCACCCGCATACAGAGAAATTTTTTGTGGTGCAACTATGAAGGGAAAAATCCCTTCCCTCTGGTTCGCTGGGAATTAGTCCAACTTCCGAAAGCCTTTGGAGGGTTAAACGTCTCCAACCTCCTCTTCCGAAATCTTGGGCTTCTGTACAAATGGCTCTGGCGCTTCTTCATTGAGCCCTCCTCTCTTTGGAGGAAAATAATCCAAGTTAAATACAGTTACTCTCACTTCGTCACTATGGCTGATCTTGCCCCTATCTCTTATGGGGGCCCGTGGAGAAATTTATGCAATGCTTTATTATCCAACCCAGCAGCAGCTACTCTTGTTAAAAAGGGGACTAGAAAATTCATTGGTGATGGGGCAAGTTCCCTATTCTGGCATGATTCCTGGTTAGGAGACTCCTCTCTGAAATCCTCTTTTCCCCGACTGTTTCGTATCTCTCTTCTTCCGCATGGCTTTGTGAAAGACATGGGCTTCTGGGATCATGGAACATGGCTTTGGTCCCTCTCTTGGGCTCGACCTTTTAGGCCCCGAGATAATGAAGACTGGATTGCTTTAGACCTCCTTCTTCAAAAAGCGGTCTTGGTCCCTGAGTCTTCGGACAAACTCATTTGGTCCTCGCACAAATCTGGCGACTTCTCAGTTGGCTCTTTCTACTCTGAACTTATAAAGCAATCCTCCCCAAGCATCATGGCAGTATCCCAGAAAATCTGGAATGGCCTTGTTCCATCGCGCATTGAGATCTTTACTTGGATTGCTTGTTTGGGGAAGTTAAATACCAAAAGCAAACTATCTCGTCTGAATATCATTCCTAGCTCTGAAGATGTATGTGTGTTATGTAACCATTTTTCAGAATCATGTTCTCACTTGCTTCTTCACTGTCAATTTTCTTGGCATCTATGGTCCTGGTGGTGCAATTTATGGTCTCTCTATTGGGTAAGCCCCTCGTCAATTGAAGCTACCTTTGAGCAATGGTATCTTCCGAGTAAATCTGACTTCTCCAAGAAGGTATGGTTAGCTAGTTTTATGGTGATAGCATGGCCAATCTGGAAAGAGAGGAACGCAAAAATTTTCAATAACAAATCTTGCTCCCTCTCCGAAATTCAGGATTTGGTTTTACTCAGATTAGCATGGTGGATCAAAGCCTGGAAAGATCCTTTCCCCTACTCTCCAAATGAAGTGCGAAGAAATCCCAGTTGCCTTCAACTTCCTATAAAACCTCCCATCTGTAAACCCCTGCAGAATCCTTCTCAATGGGTGCCCCCCCATTAACTCTCATCTCAAATGGAACGTTGATGCTTCCTTCGACCCCGCTCTTGGTCGTTCAGCTATTGGTGGAGTGCTGCGAGATAACAAAGGCATTTTCAAATGCCTCTTTTCATGTCCCATCCCCCCGATGGAGATAAACTCAGCTGAAGTTCTTGCAATTCACAGAGCAATCCAAATCTCTCTCAACAATGCCACCTTCAGATCATGCCAAATCGAGGTTGAATCGGACTCCATTAATGCAGTTCGATGGTGCTCAATGTCTAGTGGGGGACCATGGAATCTCAACTTTATTCTCAACTTCATTAGATCAGCATCCTCAAGGGGTCTCAACATTTCCATTCATCATAAAGGAAGGAGCTCCAACTTTGTTGCAGATTCTCTTGCTAAGCAAGGTTTACATAGAGGCTCTGACTTCGTAGCATGGCTATGATCCCATTTTGGTGTCCTCTCATGTTTTCTCTCATATTGGCTAAGATGTAACCAGGTGATCTCATGGGAGATTTGTTCCTCCTCCCCTTTCTAGATCTTTGAATCATGCTGTCTATGATTTTGATGCACTGTTGTAACATTGATAGAGTGTGATGGTCTCCTCCTTGCCGGGTGTGATTTATGAGACACCTTGCTTGGAGTAGATATCCTCATCCTCTTGAATTTAATTGAATGCAAACAAATTATCAAAAAAAAATTATTACTCAATATATCTTTTACATACCCATTTCGTAGAAGGGAAATCTTAGTGTGTAGTTGTGTGGAATTCACGCTTTAGAGGTACGTACTAGTACTAGGTATTACTAGTAGTATTAGTAGTTATAGTTAGTATGCTTAGTTATCTATTTCGGAGCATGATGGAACTTAGAATCATGATTAGAGAACAAAAATTGTGTGTTATAATGTGGTAGTACTTATAATACATACGATTATATGATCTTTATTCCTATGAAAGAATAGTCTTGCTATTATATGTGAAGTAGTAATTTTTATTTGCAGTGGACATGTTATTTTACGTAGCATGACTATTTGAGCTAGTATCATGAGTAGGGTATTTATGAGTTTACTCTATGACCTATTCATGTTGAAAGTGCAAAGTTTTACTATTTCAAGTTATCTTTATTGTTGAACAATGTTCAATTCTTTTTAGGGAGACTTTCTAAGTTCCCAATTCAAGGTTTAAAGGTTTAATAAAGGTGAGGTTATTATTGTGTATCACTCTCTATCAATAAGATGAAAATAAATTATAAGTGTTTAGATTTGTTATTATTTTTCTTCATACTAGCTTGTCGGACCTAATAACAATTCAGTTCAATTGTTTTATGCCGAAGAGAACAGGCTTTAACTTGTATGACGATACAATTAATTATTTTATTATAATCGAGTTAGATAAGTTATTTAAGCTTCCTGAGTAAAGTTAGTCAAGGACACTTCTCGGGGGTATGATCATATTGATTTTAAAGGTTATCTGCTAAAGGCAGTCAAGGACGCTTTAGTTATTCAAGGTGTAGTAGCCCTCTGATTCCAAAGTGAGGACGGTGCTCGGTCCATGCCAGATCAATATTAATAAACGTTATGGAGTTATCATTTGTTATTTATTTCTAAGTCAAGCATGATTTGTTGCTTACAGTTTTCTAGTATCATGTTTAGGATTTATATTCTATTGATTTGGTTATATGTACGTACACAGCAATAGCTGACTTGTTCTTTGTTGTTTGGTTGCATGTTCTGTAATGATCCATAATTTCTTATAAATTATTGGGAGCAGGTTTGTAACAGGATTTCTAGATTCATGCATGGAAGTTAGCCGTTGGAATTTGATTTCATTTTTATTTCTATCACACATTATGAAATATTTCTTTCTTAAGTTGAGAATTATGGATATATGAGATTTTAATAAGGGGCCTTAAATGGTTTCCAACTTGTTATTTAGTTGTTTTCATTTAAGATCTTCCACTGTGCTATTTTTTAAGGTTAGCAAGTTTGATTTCTAAAATTATTATTCAGCCGTATGCGTATCACCGTGGCGGTAACACCTTTAGATTCCTCTAATTTAGTTATATGGTATTTATTGTAGTATGGAGGAATTTGGGGGTGTTACACCAAGTCCAGCTCACACTCGTTCTTTGAGTGTGCTTTTAGCAGGGAATGCCTGAAGGAATATTAAGCAGTGGTTTTCTATTTCCTGTACCACCTTGCACTTGCAGTATGAGATTTTATGTAGATGCATTGCAAGAAGGAAGACCTCAAAGTTCAAGAAAGATTGTCCTTTAGGTTGTTGCTAATGCCTGTTTGTATAGAGTGTGGAGAGCTAAATGAAGAATATTGGAACCAAAGTATACCTTCTATTCAAGCTACAATTAAAGTCATCCAAGAGCATGTTTAAGATTCGGGATAGAGCTATAATGCCGAAATTAATTTCTGCTGCTACCGAGATGGTTTCATTCATTCTTGTTAGATCATAAAATTTTGCCTTGTATATAAATTATTATAGCTTACTTTACTTGTGTACAAATTTGGTTGTAAATTATCGAAAGGTGTCTATTTGAGCCACAACTTTGTAGACATGCTTTAAGTTTTGAGCTTTAACGAATTTTTACTTTTACCAAAAAGAAAAGAAAAAATAGATCGTTTGGAAGGCGATAAGAGGAACCTCCAAGATCTCATATAAGGTGGGAAGTGATGCCACTACTCCACCACCTCAGTCTCGTATTACCTACATATATGCGTTAATTATATACCTATATGTAACACTATAACCTTATTAGCTCATCATATATTCATATTACAGCTGATAAATGCTTTTCGTTTAAGTGACAATGCCATTATTTCTGATTATATAAAAGTATATATCTGGGAAGGCAAATTGTTTTTATTCTTGAAGTTAAAATCACTATCAGGTCCAGCTCTACTTAAAGTATTAAAGAATTATTGATGGATAAGAACATACTTTTAATTGCCTTTTGGTGGTCGTTATTACACCTAGAAGACAGCAGTTATGCAGTAAGCAAAATGTATCACGTTTGATTATATTACTTCATCAATCAACACATAGTAACTTAGTAAGCACATAATAATTTATAATATGAAATAGTGAGAATAAACTTTGTCATGCCTTCATTGTCTCTCCTTATTATTAAAAAAACATCTTATAATTAATTCATGTGATACGTCAAGATCGTTTCAATCGACATTCAGTCGGTCAGTCCTCCATTATTATTGTTTGGTTGGCTTATTCTTGGCTGCTTGACCACTTAAAGCATTCATGAAAAGTATTCCAGTGAAGTTGAATAAGGAGAGCATTGGGGCCATGTGTGCAACATAATTCATAATGGTCACCCAAAACTATGTAGAAGGCGTTTCTAAAATATTACTCCTATTTCTTTAAAAAAATGTCTTCTTCTACATTGGTTTCAACTTTATTTACCTAAATAAATTTCTTTTGACGGGTACCTAAATAATTATGTGGTCTTATCCTTTCAAAAAAAAAATTTACAATGTAATTTTTCATTTACTTTTTGAGGTGATACAATGTTATCTTAAGAAAAATCATAATTTCCCCATAATTGTTTCTATTTAAAACCTTTTTAAGAGATAAAATAGTCAACAAGCAAGAATAATACAAGTTTATTTTTTTGTTGTACAAGTAGGATATCAGTTTCACATAAGTATAAACTACTACTACTACAGATAGCAATTTACACATTGTTTTTTTTTTTTTTGGATTTAGGAAGTATTTAGTTTGCCTCTTTTTCCACGTGATGTGCAAAAACATTTTTTCCTCATGCGTTGCATGGCCCTAGTGCAGCCACATAATTACTAAGATGAATATATTTTTTTGAACAAGGAAAAAAAAAAGGTTAGGCAAGCCCCCTATCAGGACGGCCAACCTAAAATATCCTTATGGACAAGAAGGGAAAAATCAATATCAATATCAATATATCTTTTACGTACCCAATTCGTAGAAGGGAAATCTTAGTGTGTAGTTGTGTGGAATTCACGCTTTAGAGGTACGTATTAGTACTAGGTATTACTAGTAGTATTAGTAGTTATAGTTAGTATGCTTAGTTATCTATTTCGGAGCATGATGGAACTTAGAATCATGATTAGAGAACAAAAATTGTGTGTTATAATATGGTAGTACTTATAATACATACGATTATATGATCTTTATTCCTATGAAAGAATAGTCTTGATATTATATATTGTCTGTGAAGTAGTAATTTTTATTTGCAGTGGACATGTTATTTTACGTAGCATGACTATTTGAGCTAGTATCATGATTAGGGTGTTTATGAGTTTACTCAATGACCTATTCATATTGAAAGTGCGAAGTTTGCAATATTTAAGAGTCTTTTGTGACTATTTCAAGTTATCTTTATTGTTGAACAATGTTCAATTTTTTTAGGGAGACTTTCTAAGTCCCCAATTCAAGGTTTAATAAAGGTGAGGTTATTATTATGTAATCACTCTTTATTAATAAGATGAAAATAAATTATAAGTGTTTGGATTTGTTATTATTTTTCTTCATACTAGCTTGTCGGACCTAATAATTTTTTTTAAACACTTAAAAAGAAAGAGAACGGCATGAAAACTTATGGGATGGATCCCCTATTGAGTATTAAACAAGCTGGGAGAAGTAGTCTTTGAACTACCTTCTCCTACACATATTATAATCGAGTTAGATAAGTTATCTAAGCTTCCTGAGTAAAATTAGTGAAGAACACTTCTCGGGGGGTATGGACACTGATTTTCAAGGTTTATCTACTAAAGGCAGTCAATGACGCTTTAGTTATACAAGGTTTAGTAGCTCGTATGATTCCAAAGTGAGGACGGTGCCCGTTCCATGCCAGATCAATATTAATAAACATTATGCATGGAGTCATCATTTGTTATTTATTTCTAAGTCAAGCATGATTTGTTGTTTACAGTTTTCTAGTATCATGTTTAGGATTTATATTCTATTAATTTGGTTATGTACGTACTCAACAATAACTGACTTGTTCTTTAAGTCTTTGGTTGCATGTTCTGTAATGATCCATAATTTCTTATCAATTGCGGGGAACAGGTTAGTAACATGATATCTAGATGGGAGTTAGCCGTTGGAATTTGATTTCATTTTTATTTCTATCACACATCGTGTTATATTTCTTTCTTAATTTGAGAATTATGGATTTATGAGATTTTTATAAGGGGCCCTAAATGGTTTCCAATTTGTAATTTAGTAATTTTCAGTTAAAGTCTTCCGTTGTGTTATTTTCAAAGGTTAGCAAGTTTGATTTCTAAAATTATTATTCAGCCATCTGCGTATCACCGTGGCGGTAACACCTTTAGATTCCTCTATTTTAGTTAATTATATGGTATTTATTGTAGTATGGAGGAATTTGGGGGTGTTACACCGAGTCCAGCTCACACTCGTTCTTTGAGTGTGCTTTTAGTAGGGAATGCCTGAAGGAAGGCTATTAAGCAGTGGTTGTCTATTTCCTGTACCACCTTGCACTTGCAGTATGAGACTTTATGTAGATGCATTGCAAGGACGAAGACCTCAAAGTTCAAGAAAGATTGTCCTTTTATGTTGCTGTTAATGCCTGTTTGTATAGTGCTTGGAGAGCTAGAAATGAAGAATATTGAAACCGAAAGATACCTTCTTTTTAAGCTGCAATTGTTTAAGATTCGGGATAGAGCTATTTTAATTATGACTTGAAATCTTGTGAATGGCATAAGGGTGACTTTGAATGCACATATCTTTCAATATATAAATTGTTTTGATGTGATTCAAATTGGAGGTGATAGCTTGTTCAAAGAGCTTTCCAACGATAGGTCATATGCCTAATTCCGATGAGAAACGAGAAAGTTACGCCCGTTTTACGAAGAACTGCAGAGAGTGTATCGCAACACGCGACATACATCGCGACTCGCGACAGCCACCGCTGATCGCGGTTTGCAAGATACGTTTCCGAATCAGTTTTATATTTTTAGGGTTTTTTGTACGGAGTATATTCTAGGGTTTTGTGCGGGGTTCCTTATGTTATAAAAGGACCTCTTGGTATTCATTATTGTACACAACTTATGAAACACTTATAGCCTCTAGAATTTAGGACTCCTTGTATTATTCTCTCTGATTTTCTCCATTATAGTGAAGAAGCTCTAATCCCCCACCTGTGGACGTAGGTCAAATTTGACTGAACCACGTAAATCCTTGTGTTATTTGTTTGTTCATCTTTATTGTTTTCTCACCTTTATTATTTCATTGATTTTCTGTTCCGCATTAATCAAACTACAACACCCAGATTCCTAACAAATTGGTATCAAGAGCTTGGTTGTTTAAGATCTTAGGTGTTTATAGAACGAGTTTGATTCTATTATGCCAATGAAATTCGATATTGAGAAATTTGATAGGCAAGTAAATTTTGGCCTATGGCAATTGAAGATGAAAGCCATCTTGGTTCAAAGTGGCTGTCACAAGGCTCTTGAAGGTGCATCCAAAAAGCCTTCGGGTATGACGGATGACAAGTGGGAGGAGATCGATTTGAAGGCACTCTCCGCGATTCATTTAAGCCTATCTAATGAAGTTTTGAGAGAGGTTGCCAAGGAGACGTCTGCTGCGGGTTTGTGGTTGAAGTTGGAGTCACTTTATATGACAAAGAGTGTGACCAACCGTCTACTACTCAAATCTAGACTTCATGATCTTAGTCTAGAAGAAGGTAAACCGCTTGAGTCTCATTTAGATGAATTCTTCTCTATTATTATGGATTTGCAAAACATCGATGTTGAGATCAATGATGAGGATATGGCTAGTAGGTTGTTGTGCTCTTTACCACCTTCGTATAAGCATTTTCGAGATACCTTATTATATGGTAAAGATGATTTGAGTTTGCAGGATGTTAAGGATGCCTTAACTCAAAGAGATTTAATTGACAATAAGTTGGTTAATAAATATGCTCAAACTAATGCTTTGGTTGCTCATGGTGGAAAGAATTTTGGTAAGAATAAAATCTGTAACTATTGTCATGTGAAGGGTCATATCAAAGCTGAGTGTTGGAAATTAAAGAAGAAGAATGGGGAAAAGTCCAATGAGGACCAATCCGCAAATATTGTCAACGATGGCTTTGATGATGATGTTGCACTTTAGGGTTACAGATTTAGGGCTGCGGTTTCTACGATCTCTTTATGATTGATGCCCTTTGAGATCTCTTGGTGAAACGAGAAACCGTGTGGATTTTTTGCTATGGAGTCTATGATAGATTGTTTTTGAGTTTTTTGTAACAATCTTGGTTATACATTAGATTTTGTTCTAGTTATGCTATTTCTTATCTCAAATTTGGTACTTTTGTGTTTTGTTAAGTACAATTGCAATTTAGAAGTTATTGATGTCAATTGGTTTTCTAGAATTGCTTGAGTTTGTTGTTGAGATGAAGAAGTGTTTGAAGAGAGTTTGGTCAAGGTGACTTTATACTCTCGATCTAGGCCATGTGATGGTTTTGTATACGGATTTTGTGTTCGAAGACGCATCGGTACACAATTATAGAAGATGTCCGTTTTCTGGGTTGCCTAAAGTGAGTAGGCTTATGGAATTTTGTTTAAGGTGGAGGTTCTATGGTGTTTTTGGTTGAGCATCACTTCTTGGTTCAAGGTGGAGGTATCTTGATTGATTGGTTTCAAGTCAAGGTGGAGATTGTTAATTATGACTTGAAATCTTGTGAATGGTATAAGGGTGACTTTGAATGCACATATCTTTCAATCTATAAATGGTTTTGATGTGATTCAACTTGGAGGTGATAGCTTGTTCAAAGAGCTTTCCAACGATAGGTCATATGCCTAATTCCGATGAGAAACGAGAAAGTTACGCGACATACATCGCGACTCGCGACAGCCACCGCGGATCGCGGTTTGCAAGATAGTGGATACGTTTCCGAATCAGTTTTATATTTTTAGGGTTTTTTGTACGGAGTATATTCTAGGGTTTTGTGCGGGGTTCCTTATGTTATAAAAGGACCTCTTGGTATTCATTATTGATACACAACTTATAAAACACTTCTAGCCTCTAGAATCTAGGACTCCTTGTATTATTCTCTCTGATTTTCTCCATTACAGTGAAGAAGCTCTAATCCCCCACTTGTGGACGTAGGTCAAATTTGAATGAACCACGTAAAATCCTTGTGTTATTTGTTTGTTCATCTTTATTGTTTTCTCACCTTTATTATTTCATTGATTTTCTGTTCCGCATTAATCAAACTACAACACCCAGATTCCTAACAAGCTATAATGCCGAAATTAATTTCTTTTGCTATCGAGATGGTTTCATTCATTCTTGTTAGATCATAAAATTTTATTATAGCTTACTTTACTTGTGTACAAATTTGGTTGTAAATGTTCAAAAGGTGTCTATTTGAGCCACGACCTCTTAGACATGCTTTTAGTTTTGAGCTTTAACGAATTTTTACTTTTCCTAAAAAGAATAGAAAAAAATAGATCGTTTGGAAGGCGATAAGAGGAACCTCTAAGATCTCATATAAGGTGAGAAGTGATGCCACTACTCCACCACCTCAGCCTTGTTTTACCTACATATATGCGTTAATTATATACATGCATATATATATGTAACACTAAAACCTTATTAGCTCATCATACACTCATATTATGGCTGATAAATATTTTTCGTTTAACAATGCCACTAAGTTCTGATTATATATAAGTATATATTTCTAGGAAGGCAAATTCTTTTTATTCATGAAATTAAAATCACTATCAGGTCCAGCTCTACTTAAAGTATTAAAGAATTCTTGATGGATAAGAACATACTTTTAATTGCCTTTTGGTGGTCGTTATTACACCTAGAAGACAGCAGTTATGCAGTAAGCAAAATGTATCACGTTTGATTATATTACTTCATCAATCAACACATAATAACTTAGTAAGCACATAATAATTTATAATATGAAATAGTGAGAATAAACTTTGTCATGCCTTCATTATCTCTCCTTATTATTAAAAAAACATCTTATAATTAATTCATGTGATACGTCAAGATCGTTTCAATAGACATCCAGTCCTCCATTATTATTGTTTGGTTGGCTTATTCTTGGCTGCATGAAAAGTATTCCAGTGAAGTTGAATAAGGAGTGCATTGGGGCCATGTGTGCAACATAATTCATAATGGTCACCCAAAACTATGTAGAAGGCGTTTCTAAAATATTACTCCTATTTCTTTAAAAAAACGTCTTCTCCTACATTGGCTTCAACTTTATTTACCTAAATAATTGTTTTTTTGACGGGTACCTAAATAATTAAGTGGTCTGATCCTTTCAAAAAAAATACAATGTAATTTTTCATTTACTTTCTGAGGAGAGACAATGTTATCTTAAGAAAAATCATAATTTCCCCATAATTGTTTCTAGGAAAATTTGTCAGAAACCACCTTTTATAATCATTTTTTTGTGAGAAACCACCTTTTAAAAAAAATTGGTTAATTAGCCACTTTTTTGGTTCTTTTTTTGTTGGAAGCCACCACTTGCTGGAATCCGGTGTTGACCTCGATTTTCCGGCGTTGACCATCAGATTTTCGCCATTTTTTTCCAGTATTTTCGCTATTTCTTCCACAGGATGCCGGGAGGATGCGAGGGGGGAGAAGGGCTTAGGGCTGGGAGGGTGGGGATGGTCTTGGGGGGGGTGTTTACCGGCGGGTTGCAAGGGAGGAGGGGGGTTGCTTTGGGGGGATGGGAGGGAGGGGGGTTGCCGGGGGATGCGAGGGGGACGGGGGAGAAGGATAAAGGGGGAAGAATGGTGAAAACCTGATGGTCAACGCCGAAAAATCGAGGTCAACGCCGGACTCCGACAAGTGGTGGCCTCCAACAAAAAAAAGAACAAAAAAGGTGGCTAATTTTTTTTTAAAAGGTGGTTTCTCACAAAAAAATGATTATAAAAGGTGGTTTCTGACAAATTTTCCTTGTTTCTATTTAAAACCTTTTTAAGAGATAAAAAAAGTCAACAAACAAGAATAATACAAGTTTAATTTTTTGTTGTACAAGTAGGTGTTGGAAGTTCAACAATACTCTAAAAGTTTATCCTCAAAGGGAGGAGTGGAAAAACAAGTAAAAGGCTCTTGTCCCACATTGGAAAAATAGCTTTGGTTCACCTTGTTTATTAATAGGAGTTCCTTAGCACTTCTTGTTTGATAGAGTGCTAGATGGATGGATGCACCACACGAGCGCGCCGGCCGGGCCGGGCTCGGGCTAGTGGCAAGCGCGGCGGGGGTTGTGGGTCTGCGGTCCGTTTTAAATCTCCTTCATTTATTTTTGGCGTAAATCGCAAAAATCTCGGATTTTATTCTGTAACCGTTGCTAGCAAGATTTTCGGAGCCGAATTGATTGCCATCCCTTATTTACAGCCTTCCGTTTTTCTCTTTGAAGCCAATTAAAAGGGTTGCTTTCTTCTGAAAATCATACACACAGATATTACTCTCCTCTTTTCTTCTCCACAAAAACTCTATGGTTTTGGGCAATATTCTGGTCTCCATCCGAGGTGTGTGAGTGCACACATATCTTGGAGTCGTGCTAATCCTGGAGGACGATCGCCTGATTTCTACTGCACCGGGGTAGCGCGAAATCGTCTTTTAGGACAGTGGTCTTCCACGTCACGGCAAACTGTTTTCGTTCACGCTTCAACAGATAAGTATCATTTTATTGTTTTATTTGTAACAATCAAAAAGACGATTTTATGGCTTCCAAACTTATGATTCCTGATATGTCTAAGATGGAACCCCTAGATGGGAAAAACTATAAACGTTGTGCTGTTAGGATGCGTTTTTATTTGGAACAAATTGATGTTGCATATGTTCTTGATGATGTCGTTAAACCTGTTGATGAATCTGATTTGCCTGCCTTTGAGTCAAAGTTTACTAAGGATGATAGAACTTGTAAGGGTATGCTACTGCATCATATGTCAAATGCTTTCTTTGGATATTTACATCTTTGTTTGATCATGCTAAGACTATTTGGGATGCTTTAGAAAAGAAATATGGGACTGATGATGCTGGAACCAAACGTTATTGTGTTAGTAAGTGGTTAGGCTTTCAAGTTGATGATGAAAAACCTATAATTGATCAAATCCATGCCTATGAGAATATTTATCTTGCTATGGCTGCCGAGGGACTATGCATTTGTGATATTACCCTTGCTATTGTGTTGATTGAAAAACTGCCTCCTTCTTGGAAAAATTTTCGCAACCAGTTAATGCACAATAAGACGGACCTAACTTTAGAGGAACTGATAGGTCACCTTAAGATTGAGGAACAGAACCGAATTAAGGACAAAGGTCATTCTGTTATTCGTGATCAGTCTATTTTTCCAGTTTCCTCTAAAGCAAATCTGGTAGAACCAAATAACTCTGGGAAAAATAAGGGCCCTAACAATTTCCATAGGCCTCAAGGAGGAGTTCAGAAGTACAGGTTTAAGGGAAACTGTAACAACCGTGGGAAACCTGGTCACAAGGCTATTTTCTGTAGAAGCAAGAAGCAGAATCACGCCAACCTTGCTGAACCTAATGATAACATCGTTGTTGTTGTGTCAGAAGTAAACTTAGCTGGTAATATTGCTGAATGGATTGTTGATACTGGGGCAACCAGACACATCTGCACCAACAAAGACATGTTCACAAGTTATGGTAAGGTTGATGGTGAAAATGTCTTCATGGGTAATTCAGCATCTGCAAATGTTCAAGGCAAAGGGAAGATTGTTCTAACTCTTACTTCTGGAAAATTGCTTACTCTTACTAATGTTTTGTATGTTCCAGAAATGCGCATGAACTTAATTTCTGGAAGTCTACTCATGAAAGCTGGACTCAAACTCTCTTTTGATTCTGATAGACTTATTCTTACTTGTAATGGGGAGTTTGTAGGGAAGGGGTTTTGTAATGGGGGGCTTTTTACTCTTGATGCAAAAGTTGAAATTATGAATAAAAGTGCTAGTACTTCTTCCGTTTATATCGCCGAGTCTATTGATTTATGGCATTCTAGATTGGGTCATGTTAACATTGCTTCAATCAAAAGGCTTAAACATTTGAATTTGATTCCAAGTTTTTCTAAAACTGAATTTTCAAAATGTGAAGTGTGTGTTGAAGCCAAGTTTGCAAAGAAACCATTTAAATCAATAGATAGACAAACCGAAGTACTAGAACTTGTTCATAGTGATTTGGGAGATTTTAAAAATCATGAGAGCAGAGGTGGGAAAAGATATTACATTACCTTTGTTGATGAATGTTCTCGTTTCACTATGATTTATCTTCTCAGATCAAAAGATGACGCAGAAGAGATGTTCCTCAAATACAAAGCTGAGGTAGAAAATCAACTGGACAAGAAAATCAAGAGACTTAGGAGTGATAGGGGTGGTGAGTATGACCCTAACACTCTTAAGGCTTTCTGTGAATAGAATGGAATAGTCCATGAGGTAACTGCTCCCTATACACCCGAACAAAACGGTATTGCTGAAAGGAAGAACAGAACTCTTAAAAATATGATGAACTTTATGCTTAATAGTCCTGGACTTCCTGATAACATGTGGGGGGAGGCTATTCTTTCTGCTTGTCATGTTTTAAATAGAGTACCTCATAAGAAACTTGATAAGACCCCTTATAAACTGTGGAAAGGTCGAACGTCAAACCTGAAACATTTGAAAGTGTGGGGGTGCTTGGCAAAAGTTGGGATACCTAGCTTTAAGAGAGATAAGATAGGCCCTAAGACTGTTGATTCCATTTTTATTGGCTATGCTTATCAACGTGCTGCTTATCGCTTTCTAGTGAAATGTACTAACAATTCTTATGCAGGTGGTACTATTGTTGAATCGAGGGATGCATAATTCTTTGAAAATATTTTTCCTTTGAATTCTTCTTGCTGTAGTAATGATTTACCATCCTCTAGTACTGCACCTGTTTTGTCTGTTGCTTCTTCTTTAACTAACAATGATTCTGTTTTGGAGCCAAGGAGAAGCAAAAGGGCGCGAAAGGAAAATAGTTTTGGGTCTGATTTCATTACTGCCTTTCTATCTGAACCACTCTTGATTGACGATGATTTTGTAAGTGTGTTCATTTTAGAAAATTATCCCAAAACTTATGATGAGGTCAATTGATGCAATTTTTTGGAAAGAAGCAATTAACAGTGAACTAGAATCAATTCTCAACAATAACACTTGGGAATTGGTTGACTTGCCTAGAGGTTGCAAGCCCATTACTTGTAAATGGATCTTTAAGAAAAAATTAAAACCTGATGGATCCATTGACAAGTATAAGGCTAGAATAGTAGTGAGGGGTTTTACTCAAAAACAGGGAATTGACTATTTTGATACTTACTCCCCCGTCACCAAAATTGCAACCATTAGGACCTTAATTGCTCTTGCTTGTATACATGATCTCATTGTACATCAAATGGATGTAAAAACTGCTTTTCTAAATGGAGATCTGGAAGAAGAGATTTATATGGTTCAACCGGAAGGTTGTGCAATTTCGGGTCAAGAAAACAAAGTTTGTAAACTGGTCAAGTCATTGTATGGACTCAAGCAAGCTCCAAAACAATGGCATGACAAGTTTGACAAGACTATGACAGGAAATGGGTTTCATGTCAATGAAGGAGACTCCTGTGTTTATTTTAAGCATGATTCAAATGGTTGTGTGATTATTTGTCTTTATGTGGATGATATGCTAATTTTTGGTACTAGTCTTGATCGAGTAAATGAGACAAAGAAATTTCTAAGTTCTAAATTTGAAATGAAAGATATGGGTGAGGCAAATGTGATTTTGGGAGTCAAAATTATAAGAAATCAAAATGGCATCTGTCTTAGCCAATCTCATTATGTTGAAAAACACTTGAAAAAGTTTAACTCATTTAACGTCGATCCAGTTAGAACCCCTTATGATTCAAGTGTCCACTTAAAGAAAAATAAAGGTGATCCAGTTTGTCAATCTGAATATGCTAAAATCATTGGTAGTGTGATGTTTCTTATGAATTACACTAGACCTGACATTGCTTATTCTGTAAGTAGACTAAGCGGCTACACTCATAACCCAAACAAAGATCATTGGGATGCTTTAAGGCGATTGCTCAGGTATTTGAAAGGTACCATGGATTGGAGTTTGCACTACTCCAAATCTCCAGGAGTACTAGAAGGTTTCTGTGATGCCAACTGGGTATCTGACAATGATGAGAACTCCACCAGTGGTTATGTTTTCACCCTAGGGGGTGGAGCTGTGTCTTGGAAATCTTGCAAGCAATCTTGTACTGCTATGTCTACTATGGAATCTTAATTTATTGCTCTTGAATTGGCAGGTCATGAGGCTGAATGGTTGAGAAATCTGCTTGCAGATATTCCAATGTGGGGGAAGCCAGCTCCTTCTGTTGCTATCCACTGTGATTCGCAAGCTGCCATAGTTGTTGCAAACAACCACGCCTACAATGGGAAAAAGAGACACATTCGTTTGAGGCATAAGGCCGTCAAAGATCTGTTGTCAAATGGAGTGATATCACTGCATTTTGTTAAATCAGAAAAGAACATCGCGGATCCGCTAACCAAAGGCCTGTGTAGAAAACTAGTTTTGGAAACATCGGAAGGGATGGGCTTAAGGCCCATTGGATGAATTGTAACTAATGAACTCCTACTCACTATGAGTTCAAGGGAGAACATTATGAATAATTCAGAAGCACAAACTTTTATTTTTTCCATCCCTAGATGTTTATGATGTAATCTGCTTGCTACAAATTGAACTTTAGGGTGAGCCAAGGCTCTTAATAGACCCGTATCCATATGTTTGGAGGTGTGATGTAGCTCACACTTGATGGATTCACCTACTTAGGTGTGGAAGTGTGGCCGCTTCCTATGAGAATTGCATGGGCTAATTCTCTAGAGCATCTATGAGCATACAGGTCTGGACGTATGACCAGTATAAGGCGTCACTATTATTCGCGGAGAATCAGAATATTATACATGTTCAATTGTGTGCTCTAAGTGATGTATCTTTTCCTCCCTATTAAGTTCAAGACTCAAGTCACTTGATAGGAAAGAGATCCTAGCTTAAAAGCACTAAGTGTTAATTCAAGTCGCAAGACATTGACACTAATGCAATTGTTTTGTTTTGCCCAAAGCCAATTCTCATTCCTTTTCTTTTCTCGTTTGTTGACCCTGTGGGGGATTGTTGGAAGTTCAACAATACTCTAAAAGTTTAACCTCAAAGAGAGGAGTGGAAAAACAAGTAAAAGGCTCTTGTCCCACATTGAAAAAATAGCTTTGCTTCACCTTGTTTATTAATAGGAGTTCCTTAGCTCTTCTTGTTTGATAGAGTGCTAGATGGATGGATGCACCACACGCGCGCGCCGGCCGGGCCGGGCTCGGGCTCGTGGCGAGCGCGGCGCGGGCTGTGGGTCTGCGGTCCATTTTAAATCTCCTTCATTTGTTTTTGGCGTAAATCGCAAAAATCTCGGATTTTATTCTGTAACCGTTGCTAGCAAGATTTCCGGAGCCAAATTGATTTATATCCCTTATTTGCAGCCTTCCATTTTTCTCTTTGAAGCCAATTAAAAGGGCTGCTTTCTTCTGAAAATCATACACACATAAATTACTCTCCTCTTTTCTTCTCCACAAAACCTCTCTGGTTTTGGGCAATATTCTGGTCTCCATCCAAGGTGTGTGAGTGCACACATATCTTGGAGTCGTGCTAATCTTGGAGGACGATCGCCTGATTTCTACTGCACCGGGGTAGCGCGAAATCGTCTTTTAGGACAATGGTCTTCCACGTCACGGCAAACTGTTTTTGTTCACGCTTCAACATATAAGTATCATTTTATTGTTTTATTTGCAACAATAGGATATCAGTTTCACATAAGTATAAACTACTACTACAGATAGCAATTTACACATAGTTTTTTTTTTTGGGATATAGGAAGTTTTTAGTTTGCCTCTTTTTCCACGTGATGTGGAAAAACATTTTTCCCTCATGCGTTGCATGGGCATAGTGCAGCCACATAATTACTAAGATGAATATTTTTTTTTGAACAAGGGAAAAAAAAAAAGTTAGGCAGGCCCCTCTATCAGGACGGCCAACCTAAAATATCCTTATGGACAAGAAGGGAAAAATCAATATCATAGAGAGGGAAGAACTCGAAGATGAATATGATTATAATCAATATGATAGGGAGGCTGGGAGGGGAAAATCAATTATCAAGATGAATATGATCTCAAAGAACTCCTGCTTAGACGAAGTTATGATTATAATTAAGAGCTATCCATATTAATTTAATGACTAATAATGGACTTGGTCCTTGGAGCTGTCCAGAAAATTTTAAAAAAGTTTAGTCCACTTGTTAATTGTTCCCTTCATAAAAATTAATCCTTTTGATTTAGCAGAACTTTTATCAGGCGTGCGTGGCCCTTGTCAGGCGCAAATATGTAGTTGCACCCACTGATAAAGTAGCTCATAAAAAAGAGCTCGCGCGAGAAAGATAAAAAGCTTAGGAAAAAGGTTTCCTTTAGGGTAATTATGAAATTTCTTGCAAAATACAACCTAGCGTTTCGTGGAAGTAATGAAAGATTGTCCTAATGTTGTAGCTCCATATGTACTCATGGACATTTTGTCCCTTGATTAATGCACTACACTTTTCCCTTCAAAAAAAGTAATGAAAGATTGTATCATAGTAGCATTGTAAACTTTTTGGTGTAAATTGAAATGCTAGTCGAGTTTCGACGTATTACAAATGATGATATTCATAATCATTATCTTGGTCATAAGATTTGAAGTGAGTTAATACTATTGCTTGCTTGTACAATTACATTTGAAATTATACTAAGATAAAACAAGTATTTCTTGATCACTAAGAATAAATGTCTTTGACATAAAAGTATGTGGATGTTTCTTCAAATAACATTGATGAATTCTATCTAGGATTTTTAAATGTGAATAACGTAACTCGTCAAGGCCTTTTGAAGTTTTGCAAATTGAATTGAAAAATCTTAGTCTTGAAATAGATAACTTGAGAGGGCAAGGTTATAATAATGGATCAAATATGAAATGAATACATCAAGGAGTACAGAAAAACTTTTAGATGTAAATCCTAGAGCATTATATACTATACTGCTTATGGATGTCATCTTACTTTAAACTATGTGATATGGTAAACTCATACTCTCGAAACTGAAAAGATGGAGAGAGAAACTGAAAAGTACGTAAGAGATAGAAACTAAAAAGGTGGAGAGAGAAATTTTAAGATGGGTTATTATATTAAAAGGTGGACCACATGGGTGGAAAGAAGGAGAAAATAGACGGGACATGTCACATGTTACCAAAAATAGATAAAGCAACGATATGTAAATTAAAAAAGAGGATCAAAAAAGAAAGTGTGTAGATTAAATAGAAATGGAGAGAAAGTATGTACTAAAGAAAGTTAGAGGCTTTTGGAGTTATTCCTCAAAGGCGTGAAATTCTACGATATGGTAATCACACGTCGGGGTAAATGAATTTTACCATATGCTATTCCACCAAGGCGTGAAATTCCTCCATTCCAAAAAGATGTTCCTATTTCTCATTTTCTCATATAATGCATATTTTAATTTGAATCGTTAATATGCTTAATTACATATTAATAAAAGCTATAAAAGTTTGATTTTCGTAATGTATTCGTTGAGAAGAATCAAACAAGACCCCACATGAAAATGTTATTCTTATATATTGGAAAAAATATAGAAGATTTTTTACTTATGAATAATGCCAAGATTGTAAAAGAAAACATCTTTTTTGAGACGGATGGAGTAACTTTCACACTGTATCTTCAACTAATCGATAAACGTCTTTGAAGATTCTATTAAACTTTGGCATCATATTCATCTCTTTCTTTCTTTTTTTTATAGGAAAAAAATGGAGCTCAAGCATGATCCTTTTGTTGTTTATAGTTATGCCCAAACATTAAATTCACCAAGGAAATTTTACATTAAAAAAAAATCACCAAGGAATCTCACGAATTGAAGTCACTTTTATGGGAGTCTAAATCACTTATTGTTTAGATTTGAGTACACTCAAAAAGAGATGCATGCATGATGCATCTATCCAGTACTTGCTATCTGATCTAATAATTTCTGGTGCTTTTTTTATATTTAAAAAGTTGCATAAATTCAAAAGATAGATCCCACATATTTTTTTTTTGCTCCCACTGGAGACCCATGGTAATATAAAGGACCCTGCCAGATCGGAACCTTTCGTAGGTTTACCCGGCCTGGATTTGCGGGCAGAGACTTTGAGAGTTGGGGGGATGGTAAGGGAAAACCCTCTCCCAAAGTGCCCCTAGTGGGGATCGAACTCCCAACCTTGAGGTTGGAAGGTTCTTTCCTTACCACTAGGTCAAGCTTAGCTTGGTGAATCCCACATAATTGTATCTTTCCTTACTTATAAGGTACAATTGATGGTCAAAATAGTGACGGTTAATATTGTAAAAATATATTTGTGAAACGAAGGGAGCATATAGCCCCATAGTTAATGTAGGCCCTGTTCTTTTGGACTTATTTTCAGTTCAGTTCAGTTCCGTTCAGTTTCTCTCATTCCAAAAGAACGGGGCCGTAATCTATTCTAATTACCAGCCCATGAGGCTCTGTTCTTTTGGATTAAATTAATGAAAATTCAGTTCACAGTTCAGTTACTTTCCTCTCACAGTTTTCATTCACTTCAGTTTAGTTTAGACAAATTAAGTTCAGTTCAGTTCAGACAAATTCAGTTCAGTTCAAAAGAACAGAGCCTAAAATTGTAATTTGTTAGGAACTTCAAGTCTTCAACCAACTTATGCGATCTTTTATAATTTCCAATGGTGTATTATCTTCACATGAAATTAAATGGATTCACTACTTTAACTTATTTGTTTATATGGAGTTCGCTACATTTTGTAAGCTAATTTTACTTATTTTGGAGGACACCAAATGATAAACAAGCAAGAATAAAGTCTTTGGTGTACTGGTTCATGGTACACGGGTGTATTTAAGTAAGGTATACCTAAAATTTACTAGATTAATCTGAATTGAAATTATTTGAACTTGTATTATTGGAACATACTAGAACTTACTACACATGATTGGACATAATTAACTCTACTTGGAAGACCTTATTCTTGATTGTGACTTGTTTGACTTGAATGAAAGCAACACTAGTAAACAACTTAGCATTAAGCCTTTACATAACCACATGTTAGATATTGTTCAAAATCAACCCTATTGTTGTTCAAAATCCACACCATTACAACTCCATATTCAATTGTTCAACATTAACTGTAATGAGTTAGAATTCTACTTTTTAACTTTCTATATGGGCTAGTCCAATTTTTTTTAGCTGTGAAATTAGTTATGGTTTTTAAGTTGTTTCCATAAATGGGTTAAACGGGTTAAAATCAGGTCAAGATTTTCAACCTGACCCAACCCATTTAATTAAACGGGTTGGGTCAAGTCGACCCATTTAATTAAACGGGTTGAAAATTGCGACCCAACCCATTATTAATGGGTTGGGTTCAGGTCGACGGATTGGCGGGTTGAGCAATATTTTGCCAGCTCTACTTTTCACACGATCTCCTGCCCATCCTTGGTCAAACCAAGACACTGGGACACGGAAGGTGGGAGACACTATTTTCCATCACCCCATCCAGAAGCAATGGCAATTGACAAATAACAAATCTCAAGAGCATTTCTTTACATTTATCATATTTATGAGTGTTTTCAAACTTTATTTGGTAAAGAAAATTTGAGTTTTGGCATTAGATAAAAAAAATATCAATCACCAGAGATGTCTGAAACATTATGGAGAGCTTGTGCTAATCATATAAATTGGAACCTAAGAATAAAATATATTATACACAATTCTAAACATAGAAATGCATAAACAAAGTAACGGACCTAAATTGTAAGTACGAAGCAAGTGGCTAACTCAAACAGTAAATTTCACATTGCTGGGCCATTTGTTATCAGAGACGTTGTGCTCCCGATCATCTTGCAATTTGCAGACCTTCATAGACTGCTAATGGTAAAAGAGTTCTTCTATCTACCAGCCCAATTTCCCATCTAATTATCTATACAAATATATTAAAAGTCGTTCCTATTCAATTAAGGAACGGTGCCACGTGACACTCTTCTGAACCTTATAATACACATGTTTATAATCTCAATAAAAATATTAACAATGTGTAGTTACTAGGATTCAAACACATGATCTTTGAAATGAAATGTCAGAGCTTAACCACTAATCTATTACAATTTCAATGTTTAATGTTTCAAAGTAATACATAATAAAGTTTTATAATTATATGTAGTTATAAAAACATGTAGACAAGCTTTTTTATCTTTAACCTTTTTATTTAATAATAATATTCTCTTACCCAAATTCCATTGAAATTGTTATATTTATCTCCAATTCCTTAGATTTTTTTTAACAACTTATCATGCCATAACGTCCATTTTTCAATTTCTCACTAGACAGAATATTACGAAAAACTAATATAATCAATTATGAAATTTATGAATAATAATATATTTGATAATTGTAACTGACCCGGGGCATCGCCCGGGCCAAAATACTAGTTACTTAAACAAAAGACTGGATGAAACAGACTGAAATAGATCAGAACTGGGGAGGGACCAACATTACAGCAGCAAGAGAGAATCATTTGGTTAATGTGTAGAATCTATATAATACTATAAAGCAATAAGGATTTGCTTATGTGTCATGAGCAAATTGAATTGTTGATGTGTCAATCCTTTGTAAAATCAATTACTTCAATCAAGCATTTAAAAGAAGAAAAAATAGTCCTACGTTGCAAGACCTCAACCTTCCTGTGCTCTCATTCATCCAAGATTTTTCGGCCTTTTCTTTGCTTGTGCCACGTGGCATGATGTTCTTCTAATATTGACCTTCCTATGCTCTCCTTCATCCAAGATTTTCTCCCTTCACCAAGTGTATTATGCCACAGTTAAGGAAAGTCAATCAATTATAATAAATAAGGGAATCAATCAAATCTCTATCAATAAAGGAAACAAATCAATGCCCACTGAACCAGACCAATATAGCATATCATATAAGGTCATTACAAATTACAGATGATGGGTTAGAGCCCATCCCACTAGGCCACTACCTTCTCTGCACCTGCACACATTGATTAAATATTTATTATAACCGGCCATTATAATTCAACCAAGATTAAAAATAAAAAAACGCTTAATTCAACCAATAGGATCACAAAAAACAGCAGCAACAGTGTATCCCTACCAGTAACATCAAATAACTACTAATTGACCGACTATAGATTCAACTTTCAAATTCACAAAGCTGAGCAAAGTCACCATGGTTCATGATAATGACAAGATTGAAATAGGTAATAATTTGCTTTAATTTATCATTTGTTCTTATTATTTTTAATGGTTGCGTGATTAATAGGCAATCTTACGTTTCTTTTTAGATTTATTAGCAATTGTTATAAATTTAGAAAAGGTGGAATTAGACACTGTGCGAAATATCAACATACAATCTATTATCCTAATAAATGAAAGGTAAAAGTACAATTTTTTTTTTCGTTCTGCCTCACTATGCATGGCCACCCCATAAAATAGTGTAATTGAGTGCCAAAAAATTAGATGCCACGTTTAGCTTTGGGTAAAATCTTCCCTAATGTGATTGCTTTGACAATCTTCCTTAAATCAAGGATGTGCAAATGTGTAAACTTAAAATTAGGAAGATAATATATTATGGTCATAGTTCTTTTTTTTGGAAAGATATTATGGTCACAATTAATTTGTATGAAATGGTGTAAACGGCATACTAGGAAGCTAAGGAATTTATAGTTTTTTTTTTATTATTATTACATGCCCAAAATTTATGGGGAATCAAATCAATTCCACCCCAAAAACGCCACGTTTAGAAGATTTATTTATTTATAGAATCAATTACAATAACTAAGGGAATCAATCAAGCATCTATCAATTAAGGAAACCAATAAAATCTTATTATAAGATAGACTTTGAAAAAGCCTATGATAGGATGGAGTGGGGTTTTGTTAGAAAATGTCTAGATGCCCAAAACCTGGAACCTAAGTCAATTGACCTAATCATGAACTGCATCTCTTCAACCTCATCTGCTATCCTTATCAATGGTCAGAAAACTGAAGCTTTTGAACACTCCCGAGGGATCCGACAAGAGGACGCTATGTCGCCCTACCTATTCAACATATGCCTTGAATACCTGACATCGTTAATCAACATGACTTGTGAGTCTAAGGTGTGGACCCCCTTCTGGGTTGGGAGAAAGAGAGTCCCAGTTTCGCACCTAATGTTTGCTGATGACTTATTACTATTTGGGAGAGTAGATGAATCCACAGCGTTTGCTGTTAGAGACGTTCTGCGTACGTTTAGTAGTGAGTCGGGTCAAAAAAATTAATGAAGACAAAAGTAGGCTCACCTTCTCACCTAACACACCTAATGATCTCCAGGAGCTCTTCCAAGATACAATCAAAGTTAAGGCATCTGAACAGCTAGGCACTTACTTAGGACTCCCCCTTTCCCACAGACGCCCTAAGAAACATGAAGTCCAATTCGTGGTGGAAAGAGTGAGACAAAAACTGACTAACTGGAAAACTTCTTTTCTCTCTCGGGCGGGAAGGTTAGTTCTTATCAAGTCCACTCTAAACGCTATTCCTAGCTACTACATGCAAGCTAGTTTCCTCCCCATCTCGACCTCAAAACAATTGGATAGAATTTGTAACAACTTCCTATGGGGAGAAAAGGAGGGGAAAAGTCGAATGCACCTTGTCTCGAAAGATGCCACCTTCCTTCCTAAGAAACTGGGAGGCTTAGGTATTCGTAGCCACAAATCTCTCAATCAAACCTTAATGGCCAATCTTGGGTGGAAAATGTGTCATGGTAGCTCAAATCTAGCCCAAAAGTGTATTCAATCCAAGTATGTTCATAACTCAGGGGTAACTAAGTTCAAAAAGGGGTCCCACATTTGGCAAAGCATAGGAAAAGGGTGGTTCCTCATAGAGGCTAGTTGTCAATGGACTTTGGGTAATGGGGAATTAATTAATGTCCTTTTAGGAAGAGAACTGGCTTGGGATTGGTCCAATTAGAAGTCATGTAATAGGACCCTTGAATAAAAATGAGATAAATGCTAGTGTACGGGATGCCTGGAACTTAGGAGAATGGAATGTTATCCAATTATCGATTGAACTCCCCCAACATATCTTCCATCACCTGTATAGTCTTAAATGGACCCTAATGAAAACATCGACTGTCCTTACTCTTCCTTCGTTAAAAATGAAACATTCTCCATCCAAAAAGCCTTTGAAGTGGGAAACCACTCGTCACCATAGCCCGGTGAAGGATATATCATAGGTATGGTGGGGGTGGACATTCGCCAAAAATTAAGTTCTTTCTCTGGTTAATTTGGCATGGGTGAATTCCTACACAAAACTACTTTACTCAAGGTAAATTGTCCCAATTCCAGTTGTAAGATTTGTGATATCAGGAGGAAAACATTCTCCATATGCTGAGGGATTGTGATGTTGCTTTAGCCATTTGGGAAACATTCACATTTGAGAGTTTGTTTGCGTCCAACGAGAATGACGAGTGGTTTTGCCAAAATCTCCGAAACAAAAACCCATGTCAGGGACTCCAATGGGGTACTTTATTCCCCTTTATTTGCTACCAGATATGGATGATCCATAATAAGCTCCTGTTTGAGGAAACACCCCACCCGAACCCTAAACACTCGATTAAAAGAGTTGTTGCTATGTGTTGGGAATTCGTGTCTGCGCACCCGATTACTCCCCATCCAACCTCCACCGAGTTGTATACCTCCCATATGGCCGACATTCCCCCACACTGGACCTTCATCCATGTGGATGCATCGTTCACGTCACCCTTAATGCCTTCAGGAATTGGAGGGTGTTTGCGGCTTCGAAACGGAACATGGATTTCGGGTTCTCAGAAGAAAAAAAAATATTCGCTGTTGATTTTAAAATGACTGAACTTATTGCAATTATTCATAGCTTACACATGGCTAGCACAAAAAACCAATAATCCATCGTTATATGCTCAGACTGTAAAGAGGCGATTAATCTCATCTACCGGAATAGTGTGCAAAATAATATCTACTCTTATGTGCTGAGCAATTGTAGGGCACTCAGACAGGAATTCAAGGAAGTCTAGTTTAGATTCGTGAAGCGGGAGGATAATCGGGTGGCCGATGGCATAGCCAAGAATGGTCGAGCATGTGATTTGGACTTGAATGTAATGAAACTATTGGATGAACCCCCTAGTTTATGTAATGATTGAATAATTGCGGATTGTAATGGGCTATTCAAGCCCTAATTTGAACCCTTTAATTTAAATGCATACCTTGTTAACCAAAAAAAAAAAACTGGTCAGTATAATTCAACCAATATTAAAAATAAAAAAGCGCTTAATTTAACCAATAGAAGAACGGCTAACAGCAGCAATAATGTCGGTCCGACAACCGGAGAGTCGATCTCTCAATTAAGATGCTCGAATTGAGAGGCATGTGCATAACCAACTTGCCATGCCTCACGAGTCACGGCTCATAAAAATTGAAAGCACTGGTGCACAAATACAAAAGCTAAACTTCCTGAAAAGATAACATGATAAATGATAAATACTTTCTATCAGGTAATATAAAGCCTTTTGACTTCGTCATCTCTACCCTGGATGTAGTATAGAATGTTCAATATCACAACAAGATTGCAACTGATTTCCCTTATCTAAATGAGAACTCAAAACTAACTTTCATTCGCTTTTTGATAATTTATTTTGTACTCAAAACTAACTTGATGGGTTGATGATTTTTGGCCTTTCAGGCAGTGCATACACAAAAGTAGTGTTAGAGGAGAGAACAAACAAGGGAACCGGATATCCACTCCAAGGCACGGAAACTACGCTTTCCTATTAGTTTAATTTCGCCCCTCTAGGATCACCGGGTTAACACGAAATAACTAATGAGATACAATGGAGAAAACAATTCACTAGATGATCTTCTAAGTGAATCAACAAGAACTATGTGTTTGATGTTTGTGAAGAACACTCAAGAGAAAGTAGCAAGTTTTCTCTCAAGCAAAAGCAAGAAGATTAGAATTTCAAGAAAACAGATTTTTCTTTCTCCCCTCCTATGAATAACAAGGGTAATATTACATATTCCCTCTTGATTAGAGCTGTTACAGCATTCATCCCTATTTAATCCCCTGATTAAGAGTACTTAATCATCTTAAAACGGATCACAAATGCATTACAACGGTTATAAACCGTCCACGCAAAATTTCACGCCCCAAGACAGAATACACGTCGCGACCCGCGATACAGATCGCGAGTCGCGAAAGGGCGCTGGTCGCGACCCGCGACGAATGTCGCGACTCGTGACCAGCCCTCTGTCTTGCTTGATTTAATCCACGTGATTTTGCGCATTCTAATCTCAACATACTAGACCTCCTCCTCTTCTAGTATATACTCATATGAGCTAACAAAACCCATTACCCTATAAATGTTCCAACAATCCTCCTCCCATTTATAGGGTAATGTTGAAAAGTTTTCAACTTGCTATAAATCACAAACAAAACATGCTCATGCATCATGGAAATATCTTACGATTGAATTTCCACTTAGTAAAAGTAACTTTACAACAATTTCGATCATAATGATAGACAAAGCTTTGAATCATATAACCACCACAAATCATTGAAGATACTAATACACATAAGCATAAAACATAACTCTTAACCTCCGACACCTATGAAGCCTTGGTGTCCATATCCATTCATAAGCGTTCCAAGTCAAGCCTTAGACTTGGTGAAGCGGCCAAACCTCTAGCTTATATAGGTAAATCTTTACGAACATGCTCCTACAATTGAGCACTTATCAAAGATTTATTAAGAAATAAATTCAACCTCTTAACATTGTAGTAACAAGCACTAACCTCGGGATGTGTTAAACAAGTGCTCCCAACCTTCTAGAGAAGTACTTTCCTCATTGAATTTGAGATCTAATGTTGTATTAGACATCAAATTGAGTTTTCCTTCACCATAGGTTGTTCAATAGGCTTAAGACCCATCCCTTTATTCATTTTGTTCACTAGTTCCCTTGACAACGGTTTAGTAAACGTATCCGCCAAGTTCAAACTAGACCGAACAAAATTAATAGTTATACAACTATTCCTTATCATTTCACGCACATAGCTATGTCTAACTCCAATGTGCCTTGACTTGCCATTGTAGACTTCACTATAAGCTTTAGCTATGGTTGATGCACTATCACAATGAATAGCAAGAGGTGACATAGGTTTGACCCACAAGTCAACCTCACTCAACACATTCCTTAGCCATTCCGCTTCTTGGCAACAAGATGCCAATGCAATGAATTCCGATGCCATAGTGGAATCCGTTATACATGTTTGCTTCTTGGATGCCCATGAAATAGCACCTCCTCCAAGAAGAAACACCCATCCACTTGTGGATGAATAATCTTCCTTGTTGGAAATCCAACTAGCATCCGAGTAACCTTCTAGAATAGAAGGTTCTCCTTTGTAAGTTATGACATAATCCAAGGTTTTATTCAAATACCTTAACACTCTTCTCAATGCTTGCCAATGCAACATACTAGGATTACTAGTATACCTACTGAGTTTACCAATAGCAAAAGCTATATCCGGTCGAGTGCTAGTCATAGCATACATCAAGCTTCCAATTAAGCTTGCATACTCCAATTGAGAAATAGGAGTACCACTACTCGGAACCAAGTGAACACTAGGATCCATCGGAGTAGCAAAATGAGTCGAATTCGATTCATTAAACCTCTTAATCACTTTCTCAATATAATGAGATTGTGATAAAGAAATTGACCCTTTACCTCTCATTATTCTAATACCTAGAATAACATCCGCTTCACCCAAATCTTTCATGGAGAAGCTCGAAGAGAGAAAGACTTTGGTTTTTTCCACTTGTTCCAAATCAGTCCCAAAGATAAGCATATCATCAACATATAAGCAAATTATAACTCCATTCCCGTTATTATCAAATTTACTATATACACACTTATCGGACTGATTTATTTTGAACCCACTAGACAAAATGACCTCATCAAATTTTTGATGCCATTGCTTAGGTGCTTGTTTAAGACCATACAAAGATCGAACTAATTTGCAAACCTTAGTCTCTTGACCTTTAACCACAAAACCTTCGGGTTGATTCATGTACACTTCCTCCTCCAATTCACCATTAAGGAAAGCAGTTTTAACATCCATTTGGTGAATTACAAGACCATGAATCGCAGCTAATGCTATCAAAAGTCTAATGGTTGCTATTCTAGCAACCGGAGCATAAGTGTCAAAATAATCGATACCATATCTTTGCCTAAAACCTTGGACCACTAACCGGGCCTTATGTTTTAGTATGGTTCCATCGATCTTCCTTTTCCTTACGAAAATCCACTTACAACCTAAAGGTTTGCATCCGGGGGTAAATTAGCTAAAATCCAAGTATAATTTCCCATTATTGAATCCATTTCATCATTCACCGCCTCTTTCCAGAAAGCGAGAATCATGAGACTTCATAGCCTCATCAAAGGTCCTAGGATCCTCCTCCATATTGTAACAATATGAAAATTGAGTCACAATAGACTCCCTTGACCCTTCAACTAAATATAGTTGAAAATCCGGTCCAAAAGATTTCTCTTTTCTAATTCTTTTACTTTTCCTAATTTCCGGTGTTGTAGTATCATGATCATTGTTAATGTCATCCACAACATTGGAACTAGTACTAAGTATCATGTCCTTTGGTCTTGGAATCGATGAGAATCTAGTCTCATCAAATATTGCATCCCTTGACTCTATCACGAATGGATAGAAACAACATCATTTGGCTCAATGACATAAAACCTATAGGCTTTGCTATGTACCGCATAGCCTATAAAAATGCAATCAATTCCTTTTTCACCTAAAGTTTTCCTTTTAGGTTCCGTCAATTTGACAATTGCCATACAACCCCATACCTTAAGGTAATTGAGATTAGGCTTTTTGTTACACCAAAGTTCATAAGGGGTAGTCTTATTCCTTTTATTAGGAACTCGATTTAAAATATAACATGCAGTTAAAATTGCATCACCCCAAAAACCGTCATTTAGACCCGAATTAGAAAGCATGGTGTTAACCATTTCTTTTAGAACCCTATTTTTCCTTTCCGCTATACCATTACTTTGAGGTGAGTATGGAGCGGTTGTTTCATGAATTACACCAATGGAACTAAAATAGCTAGGATTATAGTATTCACCACCCCTATCCGTCCGAAGTCTTTTAACTTTTCCATTAAGTTGAAGTTCCACTTCGGTCTTAAAAATCTTAAACTTTTCTAGTGCTTCATCTTTAGTAAATAATAAATATATGTAACAAAACCTTGAATAATCATCAATAAAAGTCACAATATATTTTTTATTTCCCAAAGAAGGTGAACTATGAAAGTCACACAAGTCACTATGCACCAATTCAAGCAATACCGTTTGTCTAGTCACACTAGGATAAGGATTCTTTGTAATCTTATTTAGCATGCATGTCTTACACTTCTCTAACTTTAAATCAAAAGAAGGTATTAAACCTAGCTTAGACATGTCATATAATCTACGATAGTTTACATGACATAAACGATTGTGCCATAGAGAAGAAACATCAAGCATGTAAATAGAACTAGTATCAATTTCATTATTAATACTAAATTTAAACATTCCATTACAATAAAATCCTTGTCCAACAAAAATACCACCCTTGGAAACTATAAACTTATCTGATTCAAATACAACTTTAAAACCAAATTTATTCAAAAGACTCCCCGACACAAGATTCTTCCTAACTTCCGGTACATAAACAACATCCCGGAGAGTTAAAGTCTTTCCCGAGGTTAACAACAATTCTACTTGGCCTATACCCTTGGCCTTTACTGTAGAATCATTCCCCATATACAAGATTGGACCATCATCCAATTCTTCCAAAGACTTGAAGAAGTGCTTATTATTGCACACATGTCTAGAGGCCCCCGAATCTATCCACCAAGAATCATCAACCTGCACAAACATAATTTCAGAAATCATAGCCACAAAATTCATTTCTTCAATTACATGTTCATGTGCAATTTTACCTTGGTTTTGAACAACACTAGGTTGTCCAATTTTTGTCTTCTTCTTCTTAGAAGGACAATCCCTCTTGAGATGAGGTCCATTGCATACCCAACAAGTGAGGGTCTTCCTCTTCTTGTTTGCAAAGTTGGTTTTAGAGTGGTTATTGTTGGATTTCTTGGTCCCACTAGACCCACCAACCTCTACCATATTCACGGTAGACTTAGGAATACTAGGAGTAGTATCCTTAACCCCATCTTGAGCCCGGATACCCTCTTCAATACGAAGATGAGTTCCTAATTGCTCCATGGAAATATCTTCCTTCCTATGTTTCAAGGAATGCTTAGTTTCTTTCCAAGAATTTGGTAATTTATCAATGATTGAGGCTACAGCAATAGCCTCATCCATCACCATACCATGTGATCTAATTTGGTTCAAAATATGATGAACTTCATGAAATTGCTCTATAATAGGCCGGTCATTAGTCATTTTAAATGAATTAAAATTACTAACAAGAAATTTCTTACTTGAAGCATCTTCAGAAATATACTTGGCCTCAAGAGTATCCCAAAGTTCCTTTGCACTCTCCACATTTTGATAGAGATCGAACAAAGGGTCGGTAAGAGAGTTGAGGATGTGACCCCGGCAAATGTAGTCATCATTCTCCCACTTTGTCCTCTTCCTTGTAGTCTCCACGGACTCTTCCTCTCCATCTTTCGGGAATGGTGGCATGGGTGTTGATAGAACATACACCACATCCAAAGTTGTCAACAAGAAGTGCATCTTCTTTTGCCATCTTCGATAACCCACCCCCTCAAACTTGTCCAACTTTTGGAAGTTCATAGTCATGTCCTTGAGTGATTGAGCCATATCCGAAATGAAAGGAAAATTAAACTAATAGATTGTTAGAGGAGAGAACAAACAAGGGAACCGGATATCCACTCCAAGGCACGGAAACTACGCTTTCCTATTAGTTTAATTTCGCCCCTCTAGGATCACCGGGTTAACACGAAATAACTAATGAGATACAATGGAGAAAACAATTCACTAGATGATCTTCTAAGTGAATCAACAAGAACTATGTGTTTGATGTTTGTGAAGAACACTCAAGAGAAAGTAGCAAGTTTTCTCTCAAGCAAAAGCAAGAAGATTAGAATCTCAAGAAAACAGATTTTTCTTTCTCCCCTCCTATGAATAACAAGGGTAATATTACATATTCCCTCTTGATTAGAGCTGTTACAGCATTCATCCCTCTTTAATCCCCTGATTAAGAGTACTTAATCATCTTAAAACGGATCACAAATGCATTACAACGGTTATAAACCGTCCACGCAAAATTTCACGCCCCAAGACAGAATACACGTCGCGACCCGCGATACAGATCGCGAGTCGCGAAAGGGCGCTGGTCGCGACCCGCGACGGCCTCCTGGTCGCGACCCGCGACGAATGTCGCGACTCGTGACCAGCCCTCTGTCTTGCTTGATTTAATCCACGTGATTTTGCGCATTCTAATCTCAACATACTAGACCTCCTCCTCTTCTAGTATATACTCATATGAGCTAACAAAACCCATTACCCTATAAATGTTCCAACAAGTAGTAAGTGAGAACAAACCATGTTTTGCAGATGACTTGCTTATCTTTGGTAAGGGAGGGGGAGCTTAAATCTGTATATTTGTTGCTTCAAGGAGTTCAACTTTTCTTAAAGTATTGGCCTCTTTGCCAACAATTCTAAGTCTACTCTACACTGTTGTGGGAACTGGGAAGGATAATGCAAAGGTTCAGAGAATCATGGATGCTTCTGGGTTTGTAATTGTAGAGATGAGAAAGGAGTATTTATTTGTTTTTGAGGAGAGAAAACTTGGTATTATTCTTCAACTTTTGATCAGATAACTAAACATAGGTTTGAGCTTTGATTTTGACACCTAATCATATATTTGGCAACTTCTTAATGTGACACCTACAAGGCAACAAGAAACTAAAAAAGCTTGACATTTTTATTTTGACAAGTCGACACTTAATGAAAAGAGTAGTATTTTAGCACTCATAATTTAGCAGGGGGAAATATGTAGCCAATAACAAACATTTTACCCAACTAATGAAACCTCACCCAACTTTTACAAGGTAGTAACAATAATTATTTGATTAGAATTGAACATTACAAATATTTAAGTTAATACTCCCTCTCTTTACTATTTGTTCTTCCTATCTAGAATTTTTTGAGATAGAAAAAAAAGTCAAATTAGGAAGATAAATAGGAAGAGAGAAAGTATTAAACAATTCATAGTGTTCTTCTAATATTGAAATGATAATTTTTAAGTCCTAATGGATTTTTTAATTTTATACATTTTCTTAAAACTAGAGTTGAAAAAGTGGCTATATTTTACAATATTTAATGTGATCAAATATTCTCGCCATGATACCCGATTACTGAATTGGTGAAAAAATAAGGTCAATATAAAAAAAAAACTAATAATATAACAAAACGTGAAACATATTCTTTTTACCTACTTTTGATAATCCATATTTTGTGCTTACTTTTAGAAAGTTCTCATTTTAGTTTGCATATATTAATATGTATAGGCAAAGTTATATCAATTATTGAACGATAATTTACTACCATTACTTTGAACACTATTGTATGATATGAGGTACCAAGCAATATATTAGCATGCTTTTCATCAATCTAATTAAAGACCTCCTAACTATTAAGAATATCAACCATAAAATTGCTAAACAAAAATTATTTACAGGTCGATTTTTCTCTCTTTTGGTGCATTTTGAACGGATCCAAAAACTTTAAATGACGAAAATATTCCGATCACCATAATCAATGTGATCATGAGTTATGGATTTCAAATTTAAAAATGTAACTCACGGGTTGTAAGCCATAAGTCATTATCATTAGTCATAATTGTGCAATTCACAGGTTGTAAGCCAATTTCACTCTATTCAATGTGATCAATACTAATTATTACAAATAAGTCATAAGTCATAATTGTGATACTCACGGGTTGTAAGCCAATTTCAAATTATTCCGAATTGAAATAGTTATCCAAAGTTAATGAACTTACCCTAAGCAGGGTACATGTTTTTATATCATTAAACTATATACTGAAAATATTTCCCTAAATTATATTACATCTTTAATAGAATTTTGTTAACATAATATATATTGTACGATACAATAAAGATATAGCACAATTATATTACCTTTGCGAGCTTTAAATTTTTTTTAGATATTACATTGTTGGTAAATAGAAGAAAATGATAAACAACATTAGCATAATATATTCATGATGGTTTGTATTGTACAATATAACAAGGATATAGCATGGGCCATGAGTATCATAAATCATAATTCTGCAACACATGAGTTGTAAGTCAGTTTTTAATCATTTTGATTACAATATCATAAAATTTTAAATCACCAGCTAATCATTTAATTTTACATTTTATATTCTTTCAACTTTACATGCATGCATTCTAATAATTATGCATTTAATAGATTTGGAATAGAGAAAACTTTTTAATAAACTAAAAAATTCCCGTACATTATGCACAGGTCCAAAAACTAGTACAAGTTTATACACTCTTCAAACCGTCTAGGCATCAGTACTCTATGTAAATCAAATGCTTTACACAATTAGAATTTATCTACTTAAACTCAAAACCTATAAGGCATCAGTACCCTTTCTTTCTTTTCTTCTATTACTAATTTGTTAGCAGTAAGCGGGAAAATTACAGTTTACACTATGAGAGACGAAGAGCTATCTGTTCAATAAGTGTTCTCTTCTGGCAAGAGTTGATAATTCCTTTAGACTCAGCATCAAACAAAACCTCGGACATCACTGCAGCTGCATGGGCTCTAGGTTCTTCAGGTGCCTTCCTTAACATAAACACCTACAATTGCAAGTGATCCAAATATGTTAATACTTTAATTTACTTTGTGACACGGACACCCTAACCATATTAAGGTCGATGCAACCAGTGATCGTAGGATCTTGCCTTCCCAGTTCATTTGTCTCAACCCATGATAGCGTAACTATTACTCCCCATGATACTTTAATATGTTAAGAGGCATCCCAAATTTTCTCTCTCTTCCCTCTTTTAGTACTTTATAAGGTACATGACTATTACTCTTTAGAGTCGAAGAGGTGAAGATACTTTGTAGTAAATTGAAGAATTTCAATCTTGAACACCATTTGTGACCAACATCCATTAATTATTGCTAACAATAGGTGTATAAAACTTATCTGTATGCAATAAGACGCACGTCCTAAAACAAAGCAATTATATATGAAAGTTCCACGTCAAGTCCTAGCCAGATTTTAATCAACAAAAATGAATTTTGAAGTAATATTGATTTTAAATTATAATGATGTTAAAAGAAAGCAATAAGTTCAGAAAAAGGCTACAACAGCAACTTAGCAAACTTGTCCATTATTTTTTTCCCTTTCTCCATTTTCTATATAATTGCAGAAAGTACCAAATTAAACAATTCAGAAACTCTTTAGCCCCAAACCTGCAATTTTTCAAGGAGCCATGCTACGGAGATGCATACAATCTCAATCATCTTATCATGCATTGATTGACGAGTGAAATGATCATCATGCTCACCATCACTTTGCCAAAGATCTACACCACCCATGTAGCTACTAATATTGAGAACTATTAAACCTTCAGCATCCTGAAAAGAACAAGTGGTTGCATCACAAATCAGACAAACAAGTCCATAGTTGAAAATGGGAAAGGACATATGAAATAACTTGCACTACCAAAAAGGAGTATGATATACTCCATTTGAGCTTAAAGGTTACGACATACCTTCGGAATCGGGATGTCTTTCCCATCTACTTCAAGCCAAACTCGCCACGGTAAATCTGCACAAGCCCTATCCATCATGTCTCCTTCCTTGGCGTACCGCAACTTGTTCACAAACTGCCAGGAAGTTATAATCAGTTGACATGTGATGGAGTTATAACAAGTTCAGAGGTGGCCTTGAAGACCACCTTTGACAGTTAACAAAGACCAAGCGCACACATAGACCAAAAATTGCAAAAAGCTATACAGACTGGGATGTTTGCTACCTGACTATAGTATTTCTCAGGATTTCCTCCCGGTTCACATGAAATTCATATGCAACCTTTGCATCACATCCAATACCTGTGAATTTACAAGCAATAATTTAGAGTTCGAAAACAGAAGATACGGAACCACAAAAATCAATAACCTCTCAGTTACCTAGATAGTTCTGTAGGATTATATAAGTACTCTAAGCGGAATTTCATGAATCAAATTCATAAGCACTTAAAACAGGATCTCATGCATATACATTCAAGGATCACATAATAGTTAGGAATTTACCTTTGAAGCGTGAATTCCACAAAGCTTGAAATACCCGGATTAAGAACCTCAATTGCGATTCCTCTACTTGGTCCACCAACCCGGATCAACACTCCACCAATGCTAGTTGGAAGGAAGAAATTCTTCTTCTACTTTAATGGAGTTTTTGTGACTTTTGGAAAGATTATGAGAGAGAGAGAATAATGAAAGATCACTTATATTTCCTTATTGCCTAACTAAGTATATATAGATATAATTAGGTTATGAGGAGAATCAATTCTCCTCTCTCTCACTTCCTCTTGGCCGGCTACCCTAGAGCCTTTTATGGGCTCTAGGTTTCTTTTGTTGATCCAAGTATTTTGTGTGACCTAATAGGATCCATTATATTGGGCTTTGGGTTTATTATTTCCTAACCCAAAGTTCTATAGCATTCTCTAGCAAGACGTATAGACGACCTAATAGAACGAATTTATTATCTCTATAATACGATCCATAATATAATTAGTAATTGCATTTAAGTCGAGGACATAAATCCTTCAATCTCCCACTTGTCCGAGACGAGTGTGCAATGTTTAATTTCCTCAAGTCTCTTAATGTCTTAATTTGATAGTATGATCATATTTACATATCATCCATACTAGTTTTCAAATTAATCCTTGAAATCCGAGTTCGAATTGACAAACAAATGATCATCTAATGATCCATTTGAGCGCGGCCATGCATTTTTCAATTTTTCGCTCTTCAAGGGGCCAAGACACCTATCCTATCTCATATAGGAGTACTTTTCCAATCTTATGGTAATCAATACTCCCACTCAATTTATGGCACAACCTTGAATGCTGCCTTTATAGCCCCCTTTTACGGCATGACGTTTGACAAGATCAAAGTTATACCAATCATTGGGCTAAGTAATGTTCCACTCATGTCTAAGGAATCTACTAATATAATTTCGAAGTTACAAAACTTCTAAGCGAGGTCTAGTTCGACTATGTATCAACTATACATATCCATATGATTGATTAAACATCTCTATGTTTCTATAGCCCATGAAACGGTGCTATCAATCAATCTTTTATGCTAATCCCTTTAACAAGTCATTCATGTCCAGTTTTAATGACTTAGATTAGGAACTTATAATATTCTACGAATTTTGTTCACTTATGGTGTTTCATTTATCAAATCACATATTCGACAAAACCATAGAATTCAAGATATATTTTGGACATTTTATTTAATACTAAACCAATAATTAAATAATGTAAAATTTATTCTTATAAACATAAATAGCAAAACCATGTCTTTACATTGTAACAAGTTTCTCTAAACCTAGTACAATCTAAAGCCACTCTAACATTTGCTTCAAACCTATAGCCCTAGCGTGACACTCATGCTTAGGTTGAGGTAGTGGTTTAGTGAGCGGATCGGCCACATTCTCATCCGTGTGAACTTTGCGAGATCCCGACATCCTTCCCCGTCAACAATCTCTCTAATGAGGTGATAATTCCTCATTACATGTTTGGATTTGTTATGTGATCTCGGTTCTTTTGCTTGCGCAATAGCACCATTGTTATCACGGAACAACTCAATCCCTTCCCGAGCACTAGGTACGATATCCACTCTGTCAAGAATTTCTTGATCCAAACAGCTTCTTTAGCCGCTTCAACTGCTAAATATTCGATTCCGTCGTAGAGTCCGCTACAAGTGCTTTGCTTTGAGCTCTTCCACTCATTTGCTCCTCCATTTAGACGAAAGATATACCCCGACCGAGAGCGGTAATCATCTCTGTCGGTTTGGAAGCTTGCATCCGTGTAACCTTCAACAACCAACTCACTTTGTCCCCCATAAACTAAGAACATGCCTTTAGTTCTTCTCAAGTACTTGAGGATGCTCTTAGCCGCAATCCAAGTGTGCTTCTCCTGGATTTGCTTGGAACCTCGCTACACATGCTCAAGGCATATGCAACATCCGGTCGAGTACTTATCATGGCATACATGATAGATCCTATAGCCGAAGCATAAGGAATGCTACTCATTCGCTTCAACACATCGGGTTCGGTCGGGCACGACTCTTGCTGAGCGATATGCCATGTGACATGGGAACGAAACCTCTCTTCGAGTTTTCCATGTTGAACCTTGTAAGAACCTTATCAATATAAGTTTCTTGACTTAGTCCAATCATCCTTCGAGACCTATCTCTATGGATTTTGATTCCCGAGTATGTACTCGGCTTCTCCCGAGGTCCTTCATAGAGAAACAACTTTTTAACCATTCCTTGGTCGACTCAAGCATTGGTATGTCATTTCCCATGAGTAGTATGTCATCTACATACAATACCAAGAAGACTAAGCTGCTCCCACTAAACTTCTTGTAGACACAAGATTCTTCTTCGCTTTTGATGAAATCAAATTTCTTGATTGCTTCATCAAATCGAAGATTCCAACTCCGAGATGCCCGCTTCAATCCATAAATGGATCTCCCGAAGTTTGCAAACCCTTTTAGGATTTTACGGATCCTCAAAACCCTCGGGTTGTGTCATGTACACATCCTCATTCAAGAACCCATTCAAGAATGCGGTTTTGACATCCATCCGCCAAATTTCATAATCATAAAATGCAAAGAATCGCTAAAAGTATCCGAATTGATTTAAGCATTGCTACTGGGAGAAAAGGTCTCATCATAGTCTATACCATGAATTTGTCTGAATCCTTTTTGCAACCAGTCTTGCTTTATATACATAGACATTCCCATCTTTGTCTCTGCTTTTCAATTTGAACACCCACTTGCATCCAATAGGGTTAACCCCACTAGGCAAATCGACCAGGGTCCAAACTTTATTCTCGGACATGGAGTCTAACTCGGATTTCATGGCTTCAAGCCATTTCTCGAGTGCGGGCTCGTCAAAGCTTGTTTGTAGGTAGTAGGCTCTCGAATTCTCTAAAATCATAATTTCGAGTTTTCGGTTAACAGGAAATCAACCAACCTTTTGTTTGGAATCCTTTCTCTACTAGATCTACGCGGGGCCTGAGCATTAAGAAAAGAGTTCTCTTCAACTCCTTGAAGATCTTCACTTGATTCAATTGGGACGGTAGGAGGTACATGCGTTGAATACATTATCTCCTGAACTAGACTTTCGTCTTGTCGTGCCAGCTTCCTACTTCTTTTTAGTCCCTGCACATCATTAACTATGTGAGAACCACAGCCGGTATCAAATACCCATAAAGAAGTAGAAGTCAAATTGATTTCTATAACATATATACCCGAAGTGGAAGCCCCGGACTTCTTTTCCTCCAAGTATACAAGGGCGGTTCCTCT
Organism: Beta lomatogona; assembly: GCA_947646795.1. Classification (NCBI taxonomy): domain Eukaryota; kingdom Viridiplantae; phylum Streptophyta; class Magnoliopsida; order Caryophyllales; family Amaranthaceae; genus Beta; species Beta lomatogona. The sequence goes on along the minus strand of CANSNZ010000315.1, from coordinate 2,259,350 downwards.
TCCGGTGTCCTATCTTGTGACAATGGAAGCACTTGCTTTCCGCAGCGACCTTTGGCTTGGCGGTTGGCTTAGGTTTTTCAGCAACAGTGGCAACTTGCTTGCCCTTGTCCTTCTTTCCTGCCCATTTCTTCTTGAAACCCTTTCCCTTTTGAACCATCAAAACCTCTTTCTTTGGTTCAACCTTAGGGATGTTCCTTTCAGCATTGACCAACAATCCATGCAACTCTTGCAAAGTCTTTTCAGACTCATTCATATTGTAGGTCATTCCGAACGATTGAAACGCGGGTAATGAGTGGAGAATAATGTCGTAGCCAACTCAACCCTATAAGGGAATCCAAGTCGTTCCATGTTTTCGAAAAGACCCATCATCGCGAAAACATGGGGGCCAACAACTTGACCCGGCTTCATGTGACATTCAAGTATCTCCCTATTAGTCTCATATCGCTCAACTCGGGCTTGTGTTTGAAACATAGCCCGCAGCTCTTGCATGATGGTATAAGCATCCTTGGTTTCGAACCTCCTTTGGAGGTCCGGCTCCATGGCTGCTATCATCAAGCAAGTGATCGGTATAGACCTATCATTTGCCTGCTTAGCACGACGTTTGTCTGCTTCAGTTGACTCATCAGTAATCACAGGAAGTGGGGTTTCTATGACATCCTCTCGACCCTCAGACCTCAAAACAAGTCTTAAGGTCCTTTCCCAATTAAGGAAATTTTCACCATTCGATCTGTCCTTTTCCGAGAAAAGGACGAATGTTGAAACCGGAGTTGTTGTTGTTGTTGTTATTAGACATAGTATCTACAGACAGAAAAATAAAGCAAAGTTCAATTTATGTTTATAAAGTAACCTAAAACATGCAAAGGTTTCTAGGTTGATCACCTATTCAATTTTAATGTCCCATTTGAATAAGTGTTTTACAAGATCCTATCAACATGCAACACTAAGCAGACGGATGCCTTATCTTTAACGTTACATTATCAAGGTAAGTAAACTCTTTTACTAATTATAACAAATTATAACTCTTATTTAGATGGATAAACATCGCATGCTTAACTATCTCTTGCTTCAAAATTCAAAACGCTTTTGATAATTTTGTTAAGGACAACCAAACTAAGTTGTAAAATTCGCAATTTTACCTTATATTCCCAAAATTAATGATAACACCCTGCGGAGGCATGACCTATTACTATTAATTAAGGGTTTGATAAGTACTTTATGTTTGGAAAAACAACCTTAATATTTACGGGACCTAAGTTTATTATGTTGTTATGAATTAGTGAACTCTAGCGCATCATCAACCAACATACAATAAACTTATAAGCATTTTAAAGAATAATAAAATGCGAAAAATAAAATGATCTAGTATGGCCCCTAATCCTAAGAACTAATCATCAATGGCTCATTCTTGGACTCTTCATGGATCTCCATCCACCTTATCCATGGGCCTTCTCTTGATGGACTTCGTCTTTGGATTACATAAGTATCAAAATAATTTAAATAATAACTAAATTAAATAAATTACAAAAATACTTAACGATACGCAGATCGTATTTAAAATTACAAGAATACATCACGATACGCGAGATCGTATTTTCTAACTTAATTTGGGCCATACTAGTCATACATAGCAATTATATCAAAATATATAAAAGCCACATCATAATATCACATATTATACTTGCCATCAATCAAAATATCAAATATTCTTAATTATGGTAAGTTGATAAAACATTTAAGTAATTCATAACCACCTAAAGATTCTATCCTATTATACTTTCCTACTAATTTAAATTAGATTAAAGAATAAAATTATGGAAATATTTAACTGAAAATCTGCTCAATATACTTAAAATCGGATTTAATGATTTTCCAAAAAAAAAAAAAATTTTTTTTTTTTTTTAATTAAACTGTTTGGCAAAGAAGAAAAACGTGGCTAGCAAGCCACGCCGCTGCCGCCGCAAGACTGCTTGCCGCCACCGCAGCCTCCCGCCGCCCTTGCACGAGATCACCCGAGAGCGACCACGGTGGCCCCACCCGGCGGTGGCGGCGCCACCCGGCCGTGGTTGCTCCCCTTCCCTCCCTTGTTTTATTTTTTTTTTTTTTTTTCTTTTGTGGGAAATAAATTAAATCACAACTTCTTGTAAATTAATTTAGTGATCAAAATAAAGTTAAACATAAACTCCTTTATGCCTAATTCTGCAAATTAATTTAAATCTCCATTTTAATTAATATTAGGGCTATTCATATCAATTAATCTTAAATTCACATAAAACTCCTTTTTCATGAATTAATTTATCATACATAACTAATTTAAATATGAAAATTCAGATTAATTATATGATGTGAATATTCGAAATTAACATAAAATCTCTATTTTATTTTAATTTTAGCATTATTCATATGTATTAACCTCTAATTCACATAAAACTCTTTTCACATGAATTAATTTATCATACATAAACAATTTAAATATGAAAAACAGATTAATAATATAAATCTAACTCTCTAATTTTTCGGAAAAATTGAGATCTAAAATTTAACTTTTAATTTCGAAATTCATGATTTTATTTTCATAAAATTCGGCCAAATAAAAGTAATTCGAAAAAAAAAAAAAAAATTTAGGTCGAATTATAGAAAATAAAATCGTGTATTAAGCAGATTAAATCAAATTTAATTAATCCAATTAAACAAAACATCCATAATTCAATTCCTCCCCTTAATCAATTAAAATTAGTCAAGAACACATAATTATTATGACCAAAAATTATATGCAAGAGGCTAAAACTGATACCACTGTAGGATTATATAAGTACTCTAAGCGGAATTTCATGAATCAAATTCATAAGCACTTAAAACAGGATCTCATGCATATACATTCAAGGATCACATAATAGTTAGGAATTTACCTTTGAAGCGTGAATTCCACAAAGCTTGAAATACCCGGATTAAGAACCTCAATTGCGATTCCTCTACTTGGTCCACCAACCCGGATCAACACTCCACCAATGCTAGTTGGAAGGAAGAAATTCTTCTTCTACTTTAATGGAGTTTTTGTGACTTTTGGAAAGATTATGAGAGAGAGAGAATAATGAAAGATCACTTATATTTCCTTATTGCCTAACTAAGTATATATAGATATAATTAGGTTATGAGGAGAATCAATTCTCCTCTCTCTCACTTCCTCTTGGCCGGCCACCCTAGAGCCTTTTATGGGCTCTAGGTTTCTTTTGTTGATCCAAGTATTTTGTGTGACCTAATAGGATCCATTATATTGGGCTTTGGGTTTATTATTTCCTAACCCAAAGTTCTATAGCATTCTCTAGCAAGACGTATAGACGACCTAATAGAACGAATTTATTATCTCTATAATACGATCCATAATATAATTAGTAATTGCATTTAAGTCGAGGACATAAATCCTTCAAGTTCATCATAAATTTTGAGCGCACTCTATCTGAATCCACCATTGTAACAGCTGCATGATTAACTTCATGTAAACTATTGCTTAAACGAGGTCCATCAACTTTTGAAAAGCCCCCTCCCCATTGTAGGACCCTTGAGAGATAGTTTCCGGTACCCAACGGAAGAATAGAAACAGGTGGAGGTGACTCGAAATTAAACAGCTCAATTACATCAAGAACTCATGCAACAGTACCATCTCCACCACATACTAATACTATAAAATTTGGCACATTGTTAAACAACTTCAGACCAACCTCAGGACCCTGGGAAGAATTCAATTCAAACACCTGCAGTAGAAAGGAATATCAGTTAGGAGCCTAGGAACCATAAAAGATGAAATGATGAATATAAAGTGTACACCGATACGTCATTTAAAAATGAAAAAAGCTCATCTAGTCAATAACGAGAATACAAGGAGATGACACAAGCATTCTACAGAGTTCAATACACCCTCTTCTTTTACAAATTTGTCATTACCCTATAACAATTAACAACTAAAAACCTATATATGTACTCTATTCATAATGCAATACAAAGGTATGAACATTTACAACAGCTAAAGGGGATGCAAGACAAAGCATGAAACACATCGACGGTTCCCAAAAATAACACCTTATTGAAGTGGATAATTCGAGATAGGACTAAACAGATACATTTGAGCAATACAACATAAAAGAGGGAAAAAATACCACAATTTACCAACCACACTATATCATGACTTTTGCTTACCTCTTCTTTCAATTCCTTTATCTTGTTGCTAGTTAGTCAAAGCAAAACAGCAATAAAATGATAACCATGCTTATCAGCCTATGCATTATGCAAGTGAGAAACTGACAGATGCTGAATAGGTTATTAGTTACCTGTGCAGGATTCAACAGCATGTTCAGTCTCCTCCTGAGAGAAGGCCCATTTTGCGCACCACTTCTATTATTTATAAACACTAAAATAGGTCTAGCATCTTTCGACAAGTCTACTAACTTGTATTTGTTGGTTTGGCCATATGTTACTGTCCCACCCTTCTTCTTTATTAATCTGAGATTGGTTCCCTTTGAGCCAGAAACTTTGCCAGTTCTAGACAAATAGTCAAAGTTTTTCTCACTGTAGCATTTCTTGAAAGAAGTTATACCTTTAAGCACATAACCAAGTGGGGAATCAGAAGCCTGGACATCCTCAACCTTGCCGCTAAGACTACTACTTGATCCATTTTTGTTTCGATGGCGCCTTCGCCGCATCTCCACATGGACAGTAGATGCTATCATTTCTTCTCTAATTGAGCTTAAACTTGTCATAGATCTTACATCAGTTTCTTTCACACACAAAGGAGAAAGGATAATACCTCTGTGAGGACCCAGATCACAGATATCCCCTGATTCTGTGGACATCTTAGCATGACAAGTGACGTGTATGACAGTGCCATGTTGGAGAAGCGTCAAGCAAAGGTACACCACAAGGCTCATCACAATAAGAACAAAATGCAGAAGTGTCAGGATTATCATCCATCTTAAACCATCTTTCTGACCGATGGTGTTGCACATGGCTATGACCAGCTTGAGCAATACATTTACAATCCTTTGCTGCATACTGAGAGCAAAAGAAGTGTGCGGCTACACCGGAAACAGCACAAAGATGAACAGGGGTGTGGAACTGACAAAAGAAGTCAGGCAAACACAACATGTGGATAGCTGTTCACCAGAACCATAATCTTCAGACCATGTATGATTTTTTTTCTTTGCTCTAGCCTCTAGCAGCAGCTTTAACCCAATTTGCCAAATACATATCCAAGCTACAAAGATCTAAAAGAACACTCTATGTGCAACTAAGCAAAAGCTCATAATTCAGAACCGCTAGTAATGGTAATACCGAGTGCACAGAATTTTGCCGGATTCACAAGACCTCCTCTAGTCCATCCCTAAACGAAGCGATTTAGGGGTAACGACAACATATATATGGCTCCACCGACTAAGTTACACATCTTCCTAATTCAGAATACTGATCCACAATTAGCCCTTGATCTATCATTCACTTACTAATTTCCTTTTTATTATCCCGAATCCACTGATAAATTGATCCTTCCTAATAATTCCGAATTCACCATTAAATGACTCCCTCCTGTCATATTATACAAAGGCTAGAATAACCTTAAAAAAAAGCAATTCCCTATTAAATAGAATAAAGACGATTCAATTTCCTCCAAAAACAACATAAACAATAATTTTAGCAGCACAGCTCAATGGCTGTACTAAGCATTTTAGCAGAAGGAGCCTCTTGCACTAGTTTAACCTTCTGAGGAGGCACTCCCTCCAACAGACATCAAACTTCATGAACAATTCCTTGAAATCCCAATAGATATGACCAAGAGTTGTCAACCATTGTACACCTAGAACCATATCACATCCACCCAAATCAATCAATAACACATTTGCTTTAAATCTCAGGCCTTGCATACACCATTGAAAACCCTTGCAAATATGCTGACATGCTAGATGGTTGCCATCTGCAACTGTCACAGCCTGAGAGGGAATGCTTGTGATAGCACATCTCATTTTCTTAGCCAACTGTAGATCTAGGAAGTTATGTGTACTTCCAGAATCAATCAAGACATGAAAGATCTTGGTATTGACTACACCCTGCATTCTCATGGTTTGAAAATGCTGATCACCACATGGTTTGAAAATGCTGATCACCAGATAAGGCATTGATAGAAATTAGTGGATCACCAATTTCTTCATCTTCAGAATCCTCTCCTTCTTCACTAACATCTAATTTGTCATTATTTTTAGCAATCTCTACTGTAGATAGTTGAGACTCTTTAAACGGGCATTTATGACTTCTGTCATAAGGTTGATCACAATAATAACATAAGCCTTTGGCTATCTTTTCAGCTCTTACATCAGCTGGAATGTGTGGAAGATTTTTGTAGTTTCTAGGATTGAATTTGGTAAGAGAAAGTAGGTTGTTGGGTTTAATGTTTGGGGTAGGAAGAAGGGGTTGTTGGGTTTAATCTCTACTGTATAGGTTTTTAGGGAAAATTGTGTTTGAAAGGTTTATGTGTAGCAGCAGCTAGTGCCTCTTCTTGATACCTGGCAAATTCTACTGCTTCTGCTAATGTAGTAATGTAGCATGTTTAAAAGCTTTTACAAATGGTTTGATTCCAGGTTTCATCTGTAACACCCCAGAATTTCAAAGCGGAAAAAATAATAATAATAGTATTATCGGACGATGGTGGAAACACCGTCTTCTGGTAATGCCACTTCTAATACAAATGTATTTAAATAACTATGTTAAGAGATCAACTTAAATAAATAATATCAATAAATAACTAATTCAGAGTATTCCAAATGAGAAAAAGTCTAACTAGTAGTCTAGACCTAAAACAACTATCATTTCATTCTCGCATCTCAACCCGAGCCCAAAACCAAAGAAGATTCTCATCAACAAAACCTGCAAAATATACAACAAACATCCACAATCAGTGGGGAGTAGCTAGTAGTTCTCCCAGAACAAAAGAAATCAAAGCATGATTCAGACATAGATTAATAAGAAAGGAAAGAATAAAGTCAAGTCAACTACAATATGCATCCACTTCCATATAACTCACAAATAACGCAAATGAATAATAAATAGCAAGTGAATTGGATAAAAATAAATAAATCATCTCAATAGTACTTTTATAAAAATAAAAGTATAGGTAAAACAAGTGATTGAGTCAGAAATCGAACGCCAGTGAATCGCAATTCACTTCCTAAGGTTTGTCAGATCGCAATCTCCAGGTCAGTCTATGGGCTTACGTTCCCCACTGCATGTGTCTAAGAATGGTCAAACTCCCGATGCAGGGTAGAACACGCAGAACTCCCTGACCTCTCGAACGACAACAATTAACCCAGGTGTACCCCTAGTTCGCAAACCAGGTAGTTGGCATGTTCTTCACCGGGGACTACATCTATCCCATCGGATATTCTTATCGCAAAATAAAATCATAAATATTCCTCAAAAATAGTAACTTACAAACTTACAACAAATGTCTCCCACAATAAATACTTTGAACATCTCTAAGCATTAACAATGATATTAAACTAGTTTTTACAGCACTAACAGTTCAATCAAAAATGCATCATATCAAATAAGATCACCAATTAACTCCAAGGCTTATTAAATAAATGAATCGTACACAACCAATTATTTTTACATAAATCAAACATAAACATAATGATACCCAATAATACTTACAGCAACTAACTAAACACCAGCATCCAAGAACATAAAAGATCACAAATTATTTCTGATTAACAAGCTCTTAAATAATTAAAAAGAATATCCTCAAACTCACAACAAGACACGATAATAATTAATAAACTAATAAGCACGATCAGTAAAATAACACAAAAATTATCATACGACCCTAATGGCTCTACTGACATGGTACAATTTTTATTTATAATTTTCGGACTCTAAAAGTATTTTTAAACGTTAATTTACAGAATACCCAATAAAGCCAATATAATAATTAAACATAAAAATAAACGCCCAAAAATTACCAACAATTTACATAACATGTATAAACTCACGCTATTACATAATATACAAAGAAATGAATTTTTAGGCCTCCAGAAATAATTTTCACGATTTATATACTGACAGACACGAAAATGCAAAAACAGATAAACCAATTAAATAAACCTGTAAACAGTAGGTAAAAATTATTCCAAGGCATAAAATACATACTACACATATAACATGATTCACTAAAAATAATTTCAGCAATTTTAACATACGTTCAATAATTATTATGCAAATAAGCCAAAAACGCATAAATTACCAAATAAATCGAATAAATATTAAAACCCAGAAGAAAATTATTTTTCTGCATACAATATTCATACAGCATACATCAAGTATATCCATGTCAAATTTCATCAATAATTTCATTCAAAAAGTATTTTAAACAATTCCTAGCGTAATAATCTAATACCGAAAAATACCCTAATCTCTAGCGTTCTAAGATAACTACTAGTTACCTGGAACGTCGGGAGGAGAGCTGAGTCTAAAGGGATTTGAAAAATATGCGAGCAAACCAATTCCTCCATGAACGATAATTGTAGCAACAAGTCACTAGGCATTTTCTTCTTGAACGTTGAAAACTCTTATTTCGCACTGCTCTGTTCCGACCATGATTCCCGGTGATCAAAAGCTCAGATTCTAAATCTCTCCAGTCAAAGTTAAGAACAAGATGTTGTAAATTTTCTGTCCAAATTTGGAGACTATCCAACGGTTAGATCTCCGGCTACGGTTATTTTCGTGAAGGTGTGACAGGAAAAACCGGGTTGAACCTTACTATTCTTTTCCTCTTCCATTTCTCTCTTTCTTTTATTGAAAACGGTGAGGGTTAAATGAGAATGATGCTGAACTTCTTTTAATAAAAATCAGAATTTTATGGCAAGGAAAAATGAAGGGTTTAGGAGAAAGTTAATGAGGGATTAAATGAGCGGTTACAAGATATTCAAAGGTTAGCTTAATAAGCACCAAAACTCTTCATCCTCCACTCCATAATTGCTGATTTTCGGCCAGCATGACATGCCACACGTGATGTACCATTTCATCACTCAAATCGGTCCAACAACGTTACAAAAACGCTACGCGGCAAAACTGCATCCTAAACGCCTAAATAAATAACGAAACTAATATAACCTTTAAAATAAATAACTAAAAACTTAAAATAAATATATATACATATATCACATCATATAAATATATATACACATTTTGACAACACGTTCCAAAATAATCTAAATAATAAATTATTTATTTTTACGAAAAATATCATTTTAATGTAAACAAACACCAAAAATAAAGGGTGAAAAATTACGGGGTGTTACAATCACTCCCCCTAAAAAGAGTTTCGTCCTCGAAACTTCAAAACAACCAAGAGACAAAAGAAAATACTCTAGATAAAGAACATTAAGAAAACAAAAATCGATGGATTTTAGTTAAGAATTAAACAACTTTACAGGTATAAAAATTTGATAACTCAAATAATATATATATTTTATTTTGGAAGACCAAAAGAGCTGTATAGTAAAGAAGCACGGTAACAACAATCATTTTATAAAATTTGAAAGAACCAAAGACAAGTATTAGAAAGTTTAAGGTAAAAACTTTTGCACAATAAAATATAGGTAATTTTGTAAAAGATGCAGGAATAAATATTTACGTAAAATTATAAAAGAATAAATCCGACCATACATAAATATTTTTAGAAAAGAAACGAACAAGAAAAAGTTCGTAAATAGATAGCCAAACCAATTTAAATAGAGGTAACCACACGGGTTTATACTCCACTTAAAGAGATAAGAACACTTTAATAAAGAGTAGCTAGCTGCTTTATTAAAATAGCACTTACGAACACAAGTCATGACATATGTTATTAGAGCGTACGCCTCCTAAACATATATATGAAAATTAAAGTTCGCAAAAGAAATTGAAAACTTTAAAATAAATTTCACAACGACGAAACACTAATAATAAATAGGCGATAAAGTAATAAATTATTAACAACAATTATAAAATTTGCCAAGTCGATATAAATGTGCATGGAACCACCCATTGCAACCTAGTATAAACAAAACAATATTTGAAAGCCTTCTTATCAAATCAACATTAAAGTTTACCGAAATCACCCAATATAAACTTAATATCAACTCAAAAAGAAAATTAAATCAAAATAGATAAAACGTGTCAACTTATCAAATTGACATACAAGTCACAGGAATCACCCATTATGACTCAATATCAACTCAAACAAGTTTAAAATTTAGACTTATCAAATTGACATACAAGTCAAAGGAATCACCCATTATGACTTAACATCAACTCAAACAAGTTTAAAATTTAGACAGAGTATATAAATTTTGTTTTCAAAGAATATAAAACAGATCTGTCAAAACCAAAGAATTAAATAAGAAGTATTGAAAACAACCAAAATTTTGCTTTGAAATGAGAAAGCACTAAATATTTAAACAAGGAACAACAAATAGTAAACGAGATCCTTTCACGCATTTGAGTTTGAAAAAAAATAATGCTAATAAGAAAAGTAAGTAAAGTAAAAGTTAAAACAAAATAGTTTGCATCTACATTTCAATCTAACACCAAAACAACTCATTAAAGTACTTTCATTTTCAAAGAATACAAAACTTATTACCATAATTAAAGGCTGAACAAGGATTAGCATGAAAAACAAAAATATTAAAAGAAAAATATTTATAAATATAGATGGTCAAAGAAGGTAAGAGAAGTTTGAATAATATCTTGAAAGACAATTTCATAACCCCTTTCTTTTTCCAAACCATTATAAAACCATTGAAATTAAACGTTTTTCAAAAGAGTATATCAAAATATTAACAATAGGAAAATTTAAAAGTCAAAAAATAACTCTAAGATAGGTATGAAATTTATTAAGTTCAAAGATCTAAAATATAATTTGGAATATATATTCAAACTAGAAAGTTTTGTAAATAATAAAACAGATACATAGTACTCACATAAAAAACAACACTTAATTGAAAAAGAACAGAAAGTATGTACCGTCGCACATAATAATTACATATATTATCAAGCAACCAACAAATAAAATAAATGCAATGCAACACATAAGACTATATTAAAATAAAATTAAAGCTTATTTCTAAATTGCAAAACACAAATCAAATTAAACACAACGAAACCGAGAAGGCTATAAATTACTTCGCTTTCGCTGCGCACTCTGATAAAAGAGAAAATAAATTACATGTAAGAGACCCTGCAAATAAGATTAGCAAACTTGATAGACTAATTCCACCAATAATACAAGTAACTATACATATAACATATGCTCCATAAGCATGAAAGCGCACCACATTCCCATAAGGCTTCCCTTTACTTACTCTACCCATAACACTCTCATTATAGTTAAACAACTAAACTTAATTCTAAACAAATTTTATATCCTATAACTAATAATTCTAAAGAATCATTAGCAACTCTTTTTCAGAGTTTAGGAGCGTTTTGCTCTGATACCAACTGTAACACCTCAGAATTTCAAAGCGGAAAAAGAAATAATAATAGTATTATAGGACGATGGCGGAAACATCGTCTTCTGGGAATGTCACTTCTAATACAAATGTATTTAAATAACTACGTTAAGATATCAACTTAAATAAATAATATCAATAAATAACTAATTCAGAGTATTCCAAATGAGAAAAACTCTAACTAGTAGTCTAGGCCTAAAACAACTATCATTTCATTCTCGCATCTCAACCCGAGCCCAAAACCAAAGAAGATTCCCATCAACAAAACCTGCAAAATATACAACAAACATCCACAATCAGTGGGGAGTAGCTAGTAGTTCTCCCAGAACAAAAGAAATCAAAGCATGATTCAGACATAGATTAATAAGAAAGGAAAGAATAAAGTCAAGTCAACTACAATATGCATCCACTTCCATATAACTCACAAATAACGCAAATGAATAATAAATAGCAAGTGAATTGGATAAAAATAAATAAATCATCTCAATAGTACTTTTATAAAAATAAAAGTATAGGTAAAACAAGTGATTGAGTCAGAAATCGAACGCCAGTGAATCGCAATTCACTTCCTAAGGTTTGTCAGATCGCAATCTCCAGGTCAGTCTATGGGCTTACGTTCCCCACTGTCTGTGTCTAAGAATGGCCAAACTCCCGATGCAGGGAAGAACACGCAGAACTCCCTGACCTCTCGGACGACAACAATTAACCCAGGTGTACCCCTAGTTCGCAAACCACGTGGTTGACATGTTCTTCACCGGGGACTACATCTATCCCACCGTATATTCTTATCTCAAAATAAAATCATAAATATCATCAAAGTATCATTCATCTCAAAAATATTCGTCAAAAGGGATGCCACCCGGCCTTATACCCATAATTCATCGAAAGAAACAACTCTTCAAAATTCCTCAAAAATAGTAACTTACAAACTTACAACAAATGTCTCCCACAATAAATACTTTGAACATCTCTAAGCATCAACAATGATATTAAACTAGTTTTTACAGCACTAACAGTTCAATCAAAAATGCATCATATCAAATAAGATCACCAATTAACTCCAAGACTTATTAAATAAATGAATCGTACACAACTAATCATTTTTACATAAATCAAACATAAACATAATGATACCCAATTACTTACAGCATCCAATTAAACACCAGCATCCAAGAACATTAAAGATCACAAATTATTTCTGATTAACAAGCTCTTAAATAATTAAAAAGAATATCCTCAAACTCACAACAAGACACAATAATAATTAATTAAACTGATAAGTACGATCAGTATAATAACACAAAAATTATCATATGACCCTAATGGCTCTACTGACATGGTATAATTTTTATTTATAATTTTAGGACTCTAAAAGTATTTTTAAACGTTAATTTACAGAATACCCAATAAAGCCAATATAATAATTAAAAATAAAAATAAACGCCCAAAAATTACCAAAAATTTACATAACATGAATAATCTCACGGTAATACATAATATACAAAGAAATAAATTTTTTGGCCTCCAGAAATAATTTTCACGATTTATATACTGACAGACACGAAAATGCAAAAACAGATAAACCAATTAAATAAACCTGTAAACAGTAGGTAAAAATTATTCCAAGGCATGAAATACATACTAAACATATAACATGATTCAGTAAAAATAATTGCAGCAATTTTAACATTTGTTCAATAATTATTATGCAAATAAGCCAAAAAAGCATAAATTACCAAATAAATCGAATAAATATTAAAACCCAGAAGAAAATTATTTTTCTGCATACAATATTCATACAGCATACATCAAGTATATCCACGTCAAATTTCATTAATAATTTCATTCAAAAAGTATTTTAAACAATTCCTAGCGTAATAATCTAATACCGAAAAATACCCTAACCTCTAGCGTTCTAAGATAACTACTAGTTACCTGGAACGTCGGGAGGAGAGCTGAGTCTAAAGGGATTTGAAAAATATGCGAGCAATCCAATTCCTCCATGAACGATAATTGTAGCAACAAGTCACTAGGCATTTTCTTCTTGAACGTTGAAAACTCTTATTTCGCACTGCTCTGTTCCGACCATGATTCCCGGTGATCAAAAGCCCAGATTCTAAATCGCTCCATTCAAAGTTAAGAACAAGATGTTGTAAACGTTCTGTCCAAATTTGGAGACGATCCAACGGTTAGATCTCCGGCTACGGTTATTTTCGTGAAGGTGTGACAGGAAAAACCGGGTTGAACCTTTCTATTCTTTTCCTCTTCCTTTTCTTTCTTTCTTTTATTGAAAACGGTGAGGGTTAAATGAGAATGATGCGGAACTTCTTTTAATAAAAATCATAATTTTATGGCAAGGAAAAATGAAGGGTTTAGGAGAAAGTTAACGAGGGATTAAATGAGCGGTTACAAGATATTCAAAGGTTAGCTTAATAAGCACCAAAACTCTTCATCCTCCACTCCATAATTGCTGATTTTCGGCCAGCATGACATGCCACACGTGATGTACTATTTCATCACTCAAATCGGTCCAACAACGTTAAAAAACGCTACGCGGCGAAACTGCATCCTAAACGCCTAAATAAATAACGAAACTAATATAACCTTTAAGATAGATAACTAAAAACTTAAAATAAATATATATACATATATCACATCATATAAATGTATATACACATTTTGACAACACGTTCCAAAATAATCTAAATAATAAATTATTTATTTTTACGAAAAATATCATTTTAATGTAAACAAACACCAAAAATAAAGGGTGAAAATTACGGGGTGTTACATCATCCCTCTTATAAAACTGTCTAGGATGAACTCATCAGGTAGAGAGTGATGAGTCTCTAAGACATCAGACTTGAGTTCTTCAAATTCATCCAGGTAAGACTCAATTGAATCAGTTTGTTCAAGCTTATTGAACTTCTCTACAAAGTTAACTCCTCCTTTATCCTTAAATCTAGCTGATAAATCCATTACAAATTCAGGCCATTCCACATTTCTCCTAGAAGATAAGTAGCTAATAGCCCATTTTTCTGCTTTATCAACCATATTCTAAGCAGCTAAGTCAACCTTCTGATCATCACTGATTGTGCACAATTTGAAGTATTTACTACACTTCTTAACCCAAATTCTACAATTATTGCCATCAAATTTAGGAAAAGAAAGTTAAGGATTGTACCCTAGAGGTTTGTTTGAATTAACCTCTTTTCCAACACCTGATCTTGAACCTTCAGTTGACGATTCATTCAGTTTATCTTTCAATTCTAGGATGACATTCAGCAGGTCATTATTTTTCTTTGACTGATCTTGGATCTGAACAGATTGATCAATATATTTCGTGATTGATCTTGAATTTTCTGCTCTAACATCCTCAATTGATCTTCCATGGCTATAGTTTTTCTAGTTTGAGGAGCCGAAATGAAATTTAATCAATTGAATTTTTGCACAAACTTCGACAAAATAGGGTGTCTTCTATAAAGCGTAATTCAACTCAGAATTGTGCGATTGTTAGATCATTGAATTCAGAATTCAATGGAGATTCTAGTGATCAAATTTTTATTGAAATTTGATCAGATTTGCTATGATACCAATGTTAAGGTAGCTCCAGCTAACCTTCAATAACGGCAGAATAGAAGAGAAGAATAGAATAGAACAGAATAGAGAGAGAGATAGAAGAAATAGAATTTTAGAGAGAGAGAGAGAGAGAATTTCAGATAGAGGGAGAAGCTTTAGCTTTCTTTTAATGATTGGATGATTGAATCATCTTATTACAGCTACATTTATACAAATCTGCTGTCAAACTAACAAACAAAAATTGCAACTAACTAACAGAATTTTCAAAATGGACTACAACTAATTTTGGCGCCAACACTTAAGTTCAACAACTTAAGCTTAACAAGCCTGTATCACAATATAAGCAGATCTAACGATTAATACAACAAATCAAGCAAACAAAAAATAGGAAAATTGATTCGAATTGTACAAGCAATACTACGCATGTTGTGGTTTAATATAGATTACATACCTTTTGGAGATTTCTCTTTCTAAACTTTTCTCGGCGATTGCGATTTCGATTTCGATTTCGATTTCGATTTCGATTTCGATTTCGATTTCGATTTCGATTTCGGTTTTCTAAACATACCTTCAAACTGTTGGAATCGACGAAAAATTCCTTCAGTTGAACTTTTGAGATGAAAACTGTAGAATGAAATCTGTGATCGATAATTCTGTAAAGAGAGATGGAATTTGTTTTGTAGTCGCCGCAAATCATGCGAATCTTTCATCAAACATTGATTAAGGCTCTGTTCTTTTGGACTGAATAAACCTGAACTGAATTGAACTGAAATGAATAAACCTGAACTGAACTGAATAAACCTGAACTGAACTGAATAAAATGAAAACTGTGAGAGGAAACTAACTGAACTGAATAAACCTGAACTGAACTTAACTGAACTAAATTTTCATTAATTCAATCAAAAAGAACAGGGCCTAATTCTATGAAAAAATAAAAACAATGAAGAACTATATAAGAGCATCACTAACAATGAACCCAAAAAAAGTTCATCATTTTCTCTCCTCCACATCATTTTCACAAACCATTTTTAATTTCACTCTTAACCATGAACCCAAACATAATGTTTCATCACTCTCTCTCATCCTTTTTTCCTACCCCATCACATTTTCTCTCTCTTCAAATAATTATATGGAGTTGTATTCATTTAATGTAAAACTAATTTACGCTAATTAATTATATTAACTCTTACAATTATTAATTCATAATTACTGATTTTTATTATATATTAATTATCGATGACTAATTAATTATCGTAATCTAATTTGAAAGATTTTGCTGATAATTATGCGGATTTTGTGGGTAATTTGGGGGTAATTATTAATATTTTTTTTGGTAATTTATGGGGTTTTGGTTTGTATTTTGTTGTGGATTTGTTAGACGATTTATGCGTCTTCTACTAGGATTAGGATTAGGTACATAATTAGGATAATTAGAATCCATAATTATGAAGTTTTTTTTTTCTGGAAGATTGTAAGCTAAAGCAAAATTATGTGATAAAAGAAATGATAATAGGAAGAGAAGAGAAAACTGAAATTGTGAATAAAGTATAGCAAAATGGGTGTCTATTTATAGAGAATGAAAAATTATGAATTTTAGTTTTTTTTTAATTGTATTTTTTGAAATATTAACGTTACAAAAATTGTAACGTTAATAATAAAACCACCAATAGAAATTAAACACATGGCAGATTTTAAGAGGAGAGGCAGAGATAAGACGCCAGCTAGGCGCGCGTCAGAGGGAAGCTTCCTTTTTTTGTTTTTTGTGAGCTGTTTTCACCAATAGGAGAAAGACATGTGGCGCAATTAATTTTTTTTGGAGGCTTTCTTCTCCTTCCCAAACTCAACGTGGAAGGGCCGAACATTTTCACGAACCAGTCGGATTTCCGAATGGTTTCACCTCGATCCACGCGTGAACAATTTTGGGGTTCATGATTAAGCCCAAATTAATTGTTCATCCTACATGAACCATTTTTTGGTTCATTGTTAGTGATGCTCTAATATGAAAAAAAAAAACTTTATTATATTCTGTAGTCCATTCCA
Organism: Beta lomatogona; assembly: GCA_947646795.1. Lineage (NCBI taxonomy): Eukaryota > Viridiplantae > Streptophyta > Magnoliopsida > Caryophyllales > Amaranthaceae > Beta > Beta lomatogona. Next base: position 2,242,206 of record CANSNZ010000315.1, on the reverse strand, counting down.
CATCAGGCATTATATACAACTAGCTTTGAAGCCCGTACGTTGCACGGGTTGTAGTTTTTTTTATTTTATTTTCAAATTTTTATTAACATTGTTGATTTTCTGAACTTCTATTCATCGCTCTGAAATTACTTAAAATCGCCCCAACTACCATGTAAATGTACCATTATACCCTTGGCTGCTTTCACAACTCTCTCTCCACCACCACCTAAAATCACTAACCACCAATCGCTACCTCCAACTCACCGACGACAACAATATCTTCCAACGACGCAATTTTTTTTCCGACAAGGTAAATTTTTTTTTTTTGACGAATTCCATGGGGCTAACGTGTGGCCTACACGTTGGCCACCATGGACACAATGTCTAGGCCAGACGTTGTGTCCATGGGGGCCAACGTGGAGGCCACACGTTAGCCCCATGGAATTTGTAAAAAAAAATTTAGCTCGTCGAAATTTTGTGCTCGTCGGTGGTGATAGTCGGTGTTGATCGTCGGTGGTGATGGTGAAGATGAGAGAGAATATGAATTAGAGGAGGAGTTAAGTTGGAGTAAAAATCAAATGTATATAACAAGGGTATAATGGTACTTTTAGAGGGGAGTTGGGGGGATTTTAAGTAATTCGGGGGTGATGTTTAACAATCCCCTTGATTTTTTATTGTTGTGAAATGAGATTTTTCAACACCATTGTATTTATATATATATTTTCTCCATTCTTTTCCTATTGTAACAATTACCACTTCATGTAGTTTTAGCTATTGGAACCATTCTACTTTTGGTAAAAAAAAAATACAGTTAACAACATTACCTTTACTTTATGTTAATAAAACCATCATTAGTTACTCAATTTGCCTCATAAAGTTGCGTTTACTTTATTAATGATTTACCGATCCCCTACTCTAGTTAACCCCTCTATGCTAAACTACCCATTTTGTTTTATTTTCTTAAAAATCATGCACAAACCCATTGTTGCAGTAGAAAAAGACAGAGAAAGTATTTGTCATTATACTTTAATTTCTAGATTTGTTATTGTGATATATAAATTTTATATTTTTAATGTTCAATTGAATATGGTAGCTAAGTCTATTATTAGATAGTTGATGTCTTGTTTATTGCTTTACTTTTTGATCGCTTTTAGTTGGTATTATAGTTGTTTTTGAGTTAGTTTAGGCTAGTTTGTTAGCTATTTCCTTAATTTGTGCAATTTTCCTCCTCGTATGCACTTTCTTTGGGTGCTTTGTTTCATTTCAGGACTTAGGAGCATGCTTGGAGGATACTTGCACAACCTCGGATATTAAGATCGAAGAGGAAGGTCAAGGAAGCTTCAAGGAAGCATAACCGAGTTCATGGAAACAAATATAAGAAGTTTTGGAAGGGTTTGGGCACAAGGGTCAACTTCCAATGGCCATAACTTTCATCACACAAAATATTTTTGAGCGATTCAAGTTGGAGATGAAAGTTTGGCTCAATAGCTTTCCAACGAGTGGTCACAAGCTCAATTCCGATGCAAAACGAGTGAGATACGGCAGTTTGAAAATGAACTGACGAAACTGAAAAATGACCCGAGCGCTCGGGTCAACTGACCCGCCCGGGTCAATCTGCGATAAACTCAATTTTCACTCCTGTTGGTCTGACCCGCCCGGGTCATGTGACCCGAGGGCTCGGGTCAGGCCACCCGAGTGCTCGGATCATCTTAGCCCCCCGGGTCGGGTCATTTTCCCGAAAACCTTTTTACGACTTTGTTTGTTTTAATGCGTGGGTTGTTTTGTAATTTTCTGTTTTATTTCTTATGACTATATAAGAGGGACTCCTCTTATTTTAACTTAGGCTAATTTACATTATATTTTAATAAAGTGAGATTTCAAATTCTTAGAACCCTAGGAGAGAGAAAATCTCATCTTCTAGAGAGAGAAGTGAGAGAAACTTGTTGAAAACTTGGAATTTGAAGAATCTAAGAAGGAAATTTGAAGATTTGGAATGTCCTTGCAACTTTAATGGGAATTTCTTACTCTCTCTCATATTTTATTGCTTTAATTTATTTTCATATTTCTATGTCATTTTCACTCTATTTACTTGTTCATCCTATATTATTGTTTTAGTTCATGTTAATAGTTGTTAATGTCTTTTAGTTTATAATTTTTCATGATTTGTGAGTAGCTATTTCTTTGGGAAGGGTTTGAAGCCATTAATGAGTTCATGAACCTCTAAATCAAACATTGGGTTTTGACTTGGGATAATTTTGGTTAATTGATTTGGCATTTTCATGAATGTTTGTGTGATTGGCCATCATAGGAGCATAATTTAGGTACCCTTAGCGAAGGATCGAGAGATGAAGTTAAGGGGTTGCCTCAAATCGATTATTAGGCTTGAAGGACCATGAAAATAGGGACTACTTAGCCTAGGGGACTTAGTTTGCTTGTTTAGGTTCATCATGTTTATGGATATGCTTGGTTGAATGCCTTAGCCATGAGAATAGGTCTTCGGTAAGAGACTAGGCCAATCTAGCTAGCTCGAAAGAGTGGTTAGAGTACCCATGGATGAACGATTTCCCTCAATTGATCCCCATTGTTGATTCCCATTGTGATTGCTTGGTTTATGAATGAGTTGATTGGTGGATACCCCTTCCCAAAGCCATTTTTCTTATTGTCTTTTCATCTATAAATCTTCAAAAACATAGACTTTGCTTAGCTTATCATAAATCGATACTTATTGGTGCTTCCCTTAGTCCTTGTGGATTCGACCCTTCACTTGCCCTATATTGGGTAGTTTAGGTATCTTTGACGTGTTTACAACGAGCGCGTCAATAGTATCCCAATAATTGGTCTGATTAACAATAGCTAACACAATTTTAACATGGAAAATACCTGAACGATACTTTAAGAAAGTAGAGGGTAATAATTTAATAGATGTAGGACATAAAGAATAGAGAAAAATATGAGTGTCAGCCATAAGTTCAACTTTTAATATAGCACATAAACACTAACGCATTTAGAATAGAAGATGGAAAAGCCAAAAAAAAGATCATAATGATGGTATCACGAATAAAATAAATTAAATATAAAATGTAACACCCCGTATTTTTATACCCGTTTAATAATTATCTGCATTAATTTATTTTAGAAAAATAATTTCAGATTTCTTTTATTAAAAATATTTTTTTTACTAGATTTGACTTTACCTTTGAAGTGGTTAAAAAAAAACTGATTCCTAGATTTCCTAGGTTAAAACCTAGCTAACCTTATTATAAAGATAGAGTAAGAAAAGAAAAAAAAAAAAAAGGAAGTTAGAACTTTGGAGCAGCAGTACTCCACGACATTTTTCACCTTCTTTCTTCTACCTTTTGTTTCAACCAAAGACTTACATTAAAATTGCAAAATTTCCATCAACCATCATCATATACTCCAACCATCAATCGTCACTCATCCAGCTTCAATAGTTCTTGATTTTTTTTTGTGGTTGCTCAAAGGGGAAAATTTTGGGTTATTTGGACTTGCGGTTTTCGGGTCGAGAATCGGGTCAAGAGGTCGAGATTGTTGGGTCCTTTATAGTGTAATTTCACTCTCATTACTTCCCTTTAATCAAGTAAGTTATAATCTTAAACTTTAATTTCGTATTTGGTTGATTATTTGAATTTGGGGTTTTTGTAAATTAGGGTTCTTGAATAAATTAAATTGGGGGAAAATTATGGTGTGCGAATTTTATATGATTGGTCCATGTTTGATGCTTAGTTTGATGTATTTAGCATATTTTCGAGTTTAATTTATACAATTATTAGGTACCAAATTTATTCCGAAATTCTTGTTGTGTTGGATGGGTTGTTAGTTGATTAGTAGTTCGACTTAGTAGTGCAATACTGTGGTTGAGGGAAGCCCGCAACAAGTATGGGTGGCAACAACAATAACAATAAATGAAAGAGGGGGACTTGCGATACCCTTGCCAAGACTACTGCCAGGAAGAAGAGTAAAAAGGTTGCTCCTTGCTGGATTGTTTCAATAATGTAGAATTTAGATGAACTATGCTCGGACATTTGTAACTAGAAAAGGAAATAAAAAAACATTTGATTAATTAAAATGTTATGTTGGAGTAATTAGCATGAAAATTGTCATGTCTGATTCATTGTTATGTGAACTAAGCCATGTATACCTTGTCAAAAGGAATTGTATTCATATGCTTCGTGGATGTGCAGTGTAGTGTCTTCTCAAATTTGTTTTATTTTTTTTCACTTGATATTGTGGTAATCAAGTAAGTTTCCCCTTTTGCTATAAAAAAAAAAGAAAGAGTTAATATACTTGCTATGTATTGTTGGTATTATGCTAACTATCATAGGTGAACAGTAAACGATTGTTTGTTTTGGTAGATTTGTTCTATTTTCACCTTCGAGTAGTAATCTAGTAAATTAAAGCTCATTAACTAGGTTATATCGTTTATGTGTAAATTATGTGGAGTATAGTCAAGTGACTTATACTATATTATATTATATTGTAGATCGCGGGTTCGTAGAAGAACCTTTTTGACTTGTAATTGAGATTGGTAGATTGTGGTTGGCTAATAAGGTAAGATTTCTTACTTTGCTTGTACAGATGAGTTCAGAAATGTTTTCACATTGTTTGGAAATCTATTTTAACAATGAGATTGTTTTATGAAGTTTATACTTTGAGATTTAAATTATTCTCGATATTTATATCGAAAGAGTTTATGAGATTATTTATGAGATTTATAAGGAGGGAGTTCCTCAATGTTACCAAGTTTAATGAAAATGTGGGGTTGCCGGTAAGCGGTATTCCTCGAGTATGGAAGTATGTTGAGTTAACAGTGTCTCAACCGTTTATTTAGTAGTTGGGAGTATATTGATCAATACTCTTGCCATTTGTCTTCCTTCTTGGTAGGTTATCAAGTTAGGGGTATGCATACTAGGGACTTTGGTGTTTACCTTATCTAGTGAGCCTAGCTAGCTCATTGGACTTTTAGTACTTCCTACTTACAGATTACGAAAAGTTATATTTGAAAGTTTTATAGAATGGTTCAGAAAGAAAGAAAGATTGGATCTGAGGTTGTTAGAAAATTAATATATTATATATAATCTGTACAACTTTTAAATGAATTTGTAAGATATTCCTATATATCTTACCTGCACATTGAATAGTTTTATTTTATTACGGTATTAAATCTTGCTTCGGCCTTTGGGCGATATTACGATGTTTAATGTGTAGGGACTTGAGGATAGTTAGCTCCGGTTGGGTTAAAGAGTGCGTTGGATCTCTTTCGATTTAATTAGACTTTAAAAAGACTTCCTCTGTTATTTATTTGACTTTAGAATTTACATTCTGGTTTGTAATAATTAATTACTCTCTATCTAATTGGTCTGTAATAATTATTTAGAATTTATTGTCTATTATTTTAGTTAGAACCATTAGCCTTGCGGTTATTATTATTAATTATCACGGCGTAGCACCTTTGGATTTTCGAGTTTATTTATTATAAGATGTTTTTAGAGTTATTGGAAATTCAGGGTTGTTACAGTTGGTATTCAGAGCTTTAGGTTACTAAGATTTCTTTAAGATGACCTTAAACAAGAATTGGTAAATAAATTATTAAAATTGAAAAGCCGTTGTGAGGAAGTGATATGGGAAGAGAAGGAATTATATTATTATTATGTGTTGATGATATATACTTCACATTTCATTTGGTTGCTTGATTTATTGGAGTTTAGAAACTAGTAAAATTATAAACTATGTGAGTTCTTGAATTTTATTTATTATTTGGTAAGGGTGAATCATTTTTGGTTTATCTTTGTTTCTATTGTGCTTTTAAGATGATGCGTATACACGTGCGTGCTAGAAGCTCAAGTTCGAATCGTATGATGCGTGAGATAGCTCAATCCACTCGAGCCTTAACTGATGCTATGGAGAAATTTGCTGAGGCTCAAGCGGCTGCCCTTAATACTCCTATTACTCCTGTTGCTGGCAATGTTACTTCCAAAACTGCCATAATTTCTAAAGCAATTGATCAGAAGAAACCTTCTTCTTTTGATGGTAAGGGTGACCCTACCAAGATGGAGAACTGGATTAGAGAATTTGACAAAATCTTTACCACTCTCCAAGTCCCTGATGAGATGAAGGTTGATGCTGCTGCCTATTATCTGGTCGAGGATGCTGATATTTGGTGGACTCACAACAAATTTGATTTGACCACTAAGGTGACTGTGGATGAGGAAGGAGAAGAGCTCATGGAGGATAGAGAGTTTGGTTGGACTGAGTTCAAGAAGGCGATCCGTGATGAGTTCTTTCCAGCCCATATGAGGAAGAGGAAGAGGACGGAGTTTAATGATCTCGTGCAGGGAGATATGACCGTTCACGAGTTCTATGTGAAATTTCAAGAGTTGGCTCGTTTTGCTAAGGGGTTAGTTCCTGATGAGCAGGAGAGAGCGGTGAAATTCGAGGAGAAGTTAGACCCCGATCTTCATTCTAGGATGGGAGCTGGTGAGTATACTACAGTGAAGGAGGTGTACACTCGTGCTTGTAATGCTGAGAGGATTGAGGAGAAGAGGCAAGCTGCAAAGAAGTTGAAATCCACTCCAGCAGGGTCTACTCAGGCGACAGAAAAGGGTGATACATCTGGTTCCACTGGTTACAACAAAGGTAGAGGGGTTTCACTAAAAACCGAAATTTTGGGAACCGTGATTCTCGGTGGTAATTACAACAAGGGAGGTTCGAGTCGCAGTATTCTAAGGACAATCAGAATTCCACTCCTTCCCGTAGCCAGCCCCAAGTTCAGAACCAGAGGACTGATCGGATTTTCTACTGCAAACGTTGTAGTGAGAACCACCCTGGCAAGGATTGTGATGGTAATTTGGTGGAGTGTAATCACTGTGGGAGGAAGGGGCATCGTGCTTATGAATGCTTTACTAACCCAAGATCTAGGAACTTCAGGCCTGAGATGAGTTCGAGGAATGGGGCACAAGCAGATAAGAGACCCCAGAATGGAAACAACAGTCGTCCTGCTCCTTCTACTCCAGGGAATGCTGCACCTAATCGCAATGGAGGGACTGCTAATGCTACTCAGGCACACAGAGGTGATGTGAGGAGGAACACTGGGCAGGTTCATGTGATGAACCAGACTGAGGCAAACACCAAAGGCAACGTGGTCACCGGTACTTTTTCTATTCATTCGATGTCTGTTTATGTGCTATTTGATTCTGGTGCTTCTCATTCTTTTGTGTCTGAACCTCTTGTGAAAAAGTTAGGGTTAGAGAACTCTAGAACTTGTGATGTAGACATCTCTACTCCTTCTGGTGTGATCATAACTTGTAATAATTTGTATCCAGATGTCCCTATTATGTGTGGTAGTACCACCCTAGTAGCTGATTTGATAGCTTTTCCTTTGCATGATTTTGATGTAATTCTAGGGATGGATTGGCTTAGTAAGCATAAAGCCAAGATAGATTGTGAGAAACAAAAGGTGTCTGTAGTTGGTCCTAGTGGAGTCCATGAGTTTTATAGAGGGTCTTCTTTGAAAATCATTTCTGCTTTGACTTTGAAATCCTATTTGAGGAAGGGTTGTCCTATGTACTTGTGCCATGTTCACGACACTAGTAAGGAAGAGCCACGTGTTGAAGATGTTCGCATTGCTAATGAGTTTGTAGATGTTTTTCCTGATGATATTCCCGGCATGCCTCCGAGACGTGATGTTGAGTTTAATGTTGACTTGATGCCTAGAACTGGACCTATTTCTAAGCCTCCTTACAGAATGGCGCCTGCTGAAATGAAAGAGCTTAAGGCTCAGTTAGAAGAGTTGCTTGATAAGGGGTACATTCGGCCTAGTGTATCTCCATGGGGTGCTCCTGTTCTGTTCGTGAAAAAGAAGGATGGGAGTCTCCGTCTGTGTATTGATTACAGAGAGCTCAACAATGTTACAGTGAAAAACAAGTACCCCTTGCCAAGAATAGATGATCTGTTCGATCAATTGGTGGGAGCTGGAGTTTTCTCTAAGATTGATCTGAGATCTGGATACCATCAACTTCGTATTGCAGAGAATGATATTCCTAAGACGGCTTTCAGAACTCGCTATGGGCACTATGAGTTTACTGTTATGCCCTTTGGGTTGACTAATGCTCCAGCTGTGTTCATGGACTTGATGAATCGAGTCTTCAGGCCGTACCTGGATAAGTTTGTGGTGGTGTTCATAGATGATATATTGATTTATTCAAAGGATGCCAGTGAGCATGAGGAACATCTTCGCACGGTTCTGCAGGTCCTGAGGGAGAATAAGTTGTATGCTAAGTTCTCCAAGTGTGAATTCTGGCTGGAGAAAGTTGCTTTTCTTGGTCATATCATTTCTAGAGAGGGCGTCTCAGTTGACCCAGCAAAGATCCAAGCTGTTTCTGAGTGGCCTACTCCAAAGAGTGTGACCGAGATTCGCAGTTTCCTTGGCTTGGCGGGTTATTATAGGAGGTTTGTGAAGGACTTCTCGAAAATAGCTCGACCGTTGACTGCATTGATGAGGAAGGATACTAAGTATCATTGGGATGATGATTGTGAGAAGGCATTCCAGATTTTGAAGGAGCGTCTTACCACAGCTCCTGTGTTGACTTTACCTGATGGAAACCTTGAGTACGAAGTGTTCACAGATGCTTCGAAGAATGGTCTTGGTTGTGTGCTTATGCGGGATAAAAAGGTTGTTGCTTACGCTTCTAGGCAACCAAGAACCATGAGTTGAACTATCCGACGCATGATCTAGAATTGGCAAAGTTGTTTTTGCACTTAAGATCTGGCGTCATTATCTGCTTGGCACATCATTCAAGATATTTTCGGACCACAAGAGTCTGAAATACATCTTCACTCAGAGAGAGCTGAACATGAGGCAGAGGAGATGGTTGGAACTGATCAAAGATTATGATATGGAGATTCAATACCATGAGGGTAAGGCCAATGTTGTTGCAGATGCACTTAGCAGGAAATCCTCTCATTGTTTGCAGACCATGCGTTCGAGGAATCGTCTTCGAGAGGAGTTTCAAAATCTTGATGTGGAGATAGTGCAATTGGGAGCTCAACTTAATTCTCTTATGATTCAGTCCAGTTTGTATGATGAGATCAAAAAAGCACAAGTACAGGATAAGTTCTTAAAGGACAAGCAAGCTAATGAGCCTGTCAATTTCACAGTGGTTGAGGATGGTAGCGTGAGATTTAAGGGGAGATGGTGTGTTCCTAATGTTCATGAGTTGAAGGAAAAGATCTTAGAAGAAGCTCATTCAGCGCAGTATTCAGTTCATCCTGGAGGGGATAAGATGTACAAGGATCTCAAGCAGACTTTTTGGTGGCCGCATATGAAGACTGATGTTGCTAAGTATGTATCGAGATGCTTGACTTGTCAGAAGGTCAAGAGTGAGCACAAGAGGCCTCAGGGGACGATTCAGCCTTTAGAGGTTCCTGCATGGAAATGGGACTCGATCTTAATGGATTTTGTTTGTGGACTTCCGAGAACACCAAAGGGGAATAATATGATTTGGGTTATCGTGGATCGTCTTACCAAGTCTGCTCATTTTGTTCCCATGAAGGATACTTGGAAGCATGAACGATTGGCTCTTTGCTTATAGAGAGCACGTGATTAGACTTCATGGTGTTCCGAGTGATATTGTTTTCGAGATAGGGATCGTAGATTCTTGTCTAACTTTTGGCGAAGCTTCAGGAAGCTTTGGGGACTAAGTTGAAGATGAGTACGGCTTTTCATCCCGCTACGAGATGGCCGGACGGAGCGCACTATTCAAACGCTTTGGAGGATATGTTGAGGGCTTGTGCCTTAGAGTTCCAGGACTCTTGGGAGGATAAGCTTGATTTGATAGAGTTCTCATATAATAACAGCTACCATTCTACCATTCAGATGGCACCATTTGAAGCCTTATATGGTCGGCGTTGTCGTACTCCTTTATGTTGGAGTGATATAGGCGAGTCTGTTGTGATTGGTCCGAGAGATGATTCGGGGAGACTGTTGAAGCAGGGGAAAAGCTCATCCAGCGAGAAAATGAAGGCGGCACAAGATAGACGAAGAGCTATGGTGATAAGCATCGTCGCCATGAGGAGTTTCAAGTGGGAGAAAAGGTCTTGCTTAGAGTTTCTCCTATGAAAGGAGTGATGAGATTTGGGAAGAAGGGCAAGTTGAGCCCTAAGTTCATTGGCCCGTATGAGATTCCCGGAGAGAATAGGAGAGGTGGCTTACCGATTGGCGTTGCCGCCGAGGCGTTGATCGTGCGCATAACGTGTTCCATGTTTCTTAGTTGCGGCGATACATTAGTGACCCTTCGCATGTGCTACGGCCGAGTCTCTTCGGTTAGATGATAACATGACTTATGAGGAGTTTCCGGTTCGATTCTAGATCACAAAGTCCGAAAGACTCGCAAAGGGGAGACAAAGATCGTGAAGGTGTTTGTGGTCAAACCACAACTCGGAGGGAGTCTACTTGGGAGGGCGAGGATGCTATGCGTCTTAAGTATCCCCATCTCTTCACCCGAGTAAATTTTTAGTTACAAGGACGTAACTCCTTTCTTTTAAGGGGGTAGAATTCATACTAATTTCGTGCATATGTGATTGGGAGTTTCGATAAAGCCTTGATGTGTTTTATGTCTGCTTGTTATAGTATGAACATTCCTATGATAGTAGAGAGTTTATGATTTTTTTTTTTTTTTTTTTTGTATGTGTTAAATTTATCCGTGAGAAATGTGAAATACAAGTTGAGTTTTTATACTTCAAGTGATAGTAGTTAGCTAACGTATAGAGATTAACGAGTTGTTTTCAGAAACAAGAGTATAAGTTTGTTTAGTTGAGTAATACTTTAAGTTTCGAGGCGAAACTTATTTTAAGGGGGTAGATTGTAACACCCCGTATTTTTATACCCGTTTAATAATTATCCGCATTAATTTATTTTAGAAAAATAATTTCAGATTTCTTTTATTAAAAATATTTTTTTTTTACTAGATTTGACTTTACCTTTGAAGTGGTTAAAAAAAAAAAAACTGATTCCTAGATTTCCTAGGTTAAAACCTAGCTAACCTTATTATAAAGATAGAGTAAGAAAAGAAAAAAAAAAAAAAAGGAAGTTAGAACTTTGGAGCAACGGTACTCCACGACAATTTTCACCTTCTTTCTTCTACCTTTTGTTTCAACCAAAGACTTACATTAAAATTGCAAAATTTCCATCAACCATCATCATATACTCCAACCATCAATCGTCACTCATCCAGCTTCAATAGTTCTTGATTTTTTTTTGTGGTTGCTCAAAGGGGAAAATTTTGGGTTATTTGGACTTGCGGTTTTCGGGTCGAGAATCGGGTCAAGAGGTCGAGATTGTTGGGTCCTTTATAGTGTAATTTCACTCTCATTACTTCCCTTTAATCAAGTAAGTTATAATCTTAAACTTTAATTTTGTATTTGGTTGATTATTTGAATTTGGGGTTTTTGTAAATTAGGGTTCTTGAATAAATTAAATTGGGGGAAAATTATGGTGTGCGAATTTTATATGATTGGTCCATGTTTGATGCTTAGTTTGATGTATTTAGCATATTTTCGAGTTTAATTTATACAATTATTAGGTACCAAATTTATTCCGAAATTCTTGTTGTGTTGGATGGGTTGTTAGTTGATTAGTAGTTCGACTTAGTAGTGCAATACTCGTGGTTGAGGGAAGCCTGCAACAAGTATGGGTGGCAACAACAATAACAATAAATGAAAGAGGGGGACTTGCGATACCCTTGCCAAGACTACTGCCAGGGAAGAAGAGTAAAAAGGTTGCTCCTTGCTGGATTGTTTCAATAATGTAGAATTTAGATGAACTATGCTCGGACATTTGTAACTAGAAAAGGAAATAAAAAAAACATTTGATTAATTAAAATGTTATGTTGGAGTAATTAGCATGAAAACTGTCATGTCTGATTCATTGTTATGTGAACTAAGCCATGTATACCTTGTCAAAAGGAATTGTATTCATATGCTTCGTGGATGTGCAGTGTAACACCCCGTCCTTCTACTACTAGGATACTAAACCTTATTAATTCAAGAAATACTAAAATGACGTTAGCGGAAATAACGTCGGGACGGTATGCTACTCTAAAACAATAAATAAAGATAATAACTCAAAATTCATAGCTTAAAAAGGGAATAAATCTCCAAGTAACATCATGGTTCCAACATAAAAGAAGTATCCCAATTATATCATACTAACAAATCCAAAATACCATGAGACATGCAAGTCTCCCAAAAATAAACTTAAATAACACTAATATCCTTGAAGGCAATCCAAAAATAAGTCTCCCTATGACCTATATAAAGTTCATCTACCAAAAACAAAACTAAAAGCTTCTTCTCACAACCAACTCTCACACTGCTAGCCCAGGCAGTCACAAGCCTAGCAATCATTTCCATCTGCAAGATTATAATACATATTTCCACGGTCGAGTGGGGAGTAACTAGCGGTTCTCCCGAACAATAGCAATCAAAGCACTATTCGAGGTAGATTATTAAGAAAGGATTAACATGCAATTCATTACATCATATCATGCACATAGAAATCATAAAGCTCATAGATAAATCAAGAGATCATTAACAATAAGTAAACATAATATAGTGAGTGACATAATTCCAATATAAATAAATACTAATAATAAATCAAAATACAACAAGTTATTGAGTCAGAAACCGAACGCCAGTGATTCGCAAATCACTTCCTAAGGTTTGTCAGATCGCAATCTCCAGGTCAGTCTATGGGCTTACGTTCCCCACGCCTGTGTCTAAGAATGGCCAAACTCCCGATGCGAGTGTAGAACACGCGAACCCCCGACCTCTCGGACGACAACAATTAACCCAGGTGTACCCCTAGTTCGCAAACCAGGTGGTTGGCATGTTCTTAACCGGGGACTACATCTATCCCACCGGATATTCTTATCTCAAAATACAATCATGCATACAAACTAAGTATCATTCATCAAAAATATTCGTCAAAAAGGGATGCCACCCGGCCTTATACCCACAATTCATCAAACAGTTCTTCATAATTCCTCAAAATAAATCACTTATAATATATTCAACAAATAACTCTCACAATAACACTTGAACATTCCCAAACATCAACAATGACAATATACTGGTTTTTACAGCAACCACACTCAATCACAAATACATCACCAATTAACTCTAAATCATATTCATTAAAAGAGTAATAACAATTTAATCATTTTATTCCATAAATCAAACCTAAACATGTGGTTACCCAAATGATGCATACTGTATACTACTGAAAATCAGCAACCCAGAATATATTAAATTATAAATTATATCTGATTTACAAGCCCTCAAACAATTTAATAGTGTGTCCTCAATTTCATCACAAAAACACCATGATAATTATGAAACTAACAAATTCGAGCAGTAAAATCACACAAAAATTATCATATAACCCTAATAGCTCTACTGACATGGTAAAATTTTTATTTATAATTTTCGGACTCAAAAAGTATTTTTAACAGTTAATATACAGATTCCTCAAATAAGCCATTATAATAATTAAAAATATAAACAGACGCCCAAAAATTACCAAAAATTCACATAACATGTAAAAACTCACGGAAATACATATTATCCAAATAAATTAATTTTTCTGCCACTATAAATAATTTTCATGAATCATATACTGACTGAACAGAATTTACAAAAACAGATATATCAATTAATTAAAACAGTAAACAGTAGATAAAAATTATTCCAAGGCATGGAATACATTATACGCATGTAACATGATCTAATAAAAATAATTTCATCAATTTTAACAGTCGTTCAATAATTATTATGAAATTTAGCCAAAAACGCACAAAATACTAATTAAATCAAATAAATATTAAAAATCATGCAAAAATTATTTTTCTCTACACAGTATTCACATAGCATATGTCACGTATGTTCATGTAAAATTTCATCAAAAATATCATTCAAAAAGTATTTTAGATAATTCCTAACGTATTAATCTAATACCGAATACTACTCTAATCACTATGATTCTAGGATAACAACTAGTTACCTGGATCGTCGGAGGCGAGCTGAAAACTTCTGGAAATCCCCACAGTAGGCATGTGACCCTCTTCTTCTTCAAATTCCAAGCACGAAGTATAAGGAAAAAGCCACAAAAACAATTCACGAACAATTATCAAAGAGAAGAAATGAAGAAAATTTGAGAGAATGAAAATGGTGATGATGGTGATGATGATGGACGAAAATGTTGAAGAATGACAGCCAAAAGTTCTGATTTTCTAATCAGAAATTGAAGTGAATTAAGAGGTTTAATGAGGTTTAATTAAAGAAATCATTAAGGGGGGGTTATGGGGGTTATAAGGCATCAAAGAGTCTTAGGAAAACAAAAGAGAAAAGAAAAGGAGAAAGCTCTCCTAATTCCTTCACTTGGCCGGCTGCCCCAAGCCCACACACCCACAAAAACTTTCGGCCCAAATTCAACAACGATCCATGCTCCGAAAGCCCGATACGCGATAAAACGGTTAATTCCTAAATCGCGCCTAAACTTTGAAAATACTTAATAATAAAAATAATTCTAATAAATTATATTATAAATATAAATGAAATAAACACATTGACACGCCATAAAAATAAAAATAATAATTCGGCTCCCAAAATTATAACATAAAAATAATTAATTTAGAGAAAATAATAGTTTTTAGAGAAAATTCTTGCGAAAAACTAGGAGCAAAATTATGGGTTGTTACAATCTCCCCTCCTTAAATAAAGTTTCGTCCTCGAAACTTCGAAAACACAAAAACAAGACAAGAACACAAATAGTACCTGAAACGAATAGTTCCGGGTATTTCAGTCGCATTGACTCTTCGGTTTCCCAAGTTGCTTCTTCGTACTTTTGACTTCTCCAAAGTACTTTAACCAAGGGAATCACCTTCCTTCTCAGAGCACGGTTCTGACGGTCCAATATACGAACATGTCGCTCTTCAAAAGTCAGATTCGGCTCAACTGACACCGATTCAACAGGAATTACATGCGAAGGATCACTACGATACCTGCGCAACTGCGACACATGAAACACATCATGAACCTTCGACAGCTCTGGCGGCAAAGCCAAACGATACGCGACCTCCCCGATCCTTTCAAGAATTTCATAGGGACCTACGAACTTCGGACTCAACTTGCCCTTCGACCAAACCGCATCACTCCCTTCATAGGAGAAACCCTCAAAAGCACCTTATCCTCCACCTCAAAAGAAATAGGTTTCCGACGCAAATCAAGATACGACTTACGCCTATCTTGAGCAGCCTTCATCTTCGCTTGAATTACTTTCACCCGCTTCAACCGTATCCTGAATTAACTCCGGGCCTAAAATCAATGAATCACTGATGTCGCTCCAACAAGTAGGACTACGACACTTCCTTCCATAGAGAGCCTCATACGGAGCCATTTGGATACTAGCTTGATAACTGTTGTTATAAGAAAACTCCACCAAGCTAAGAGACTTGACCCAAGACTGCTGAAATTCCAAGGCACAAGCACGAAGCATATCTTCCAAGGTCTGAATAGTCCTCTCAGTCTGACCATCGGTAGCTGCATGAAATGCGTACTCGGCTTCAACTTCGAACCAAAAGCCTCTTGCAAAGCAATCCGGAAATGGGATAGGAATCGCGGATCACGGTCGGAGACAATGTCTTTGGGAACCCCATGAAGACGAATTATCTCATTAGCGTAAGCTTCGGCTAACTCTTCCATAGACCAAGTGTTCTTCATCGCAATAAAACGAGCCACTTTAGTCAATCGATCCACAATCACCCACACAAGCATTCAATCCACCGGCGGCTCTAGGCAAACCCATCACGAAATCCATCGAGATCGAGTCGAACTTCCAAGCAGGAATAGGCAAAGGTTGCAACAAACCACCGGGCCTCCGATGCTCAATTTTCACCTTCCGGCAAACCAAACACCTAGCTACGAACTCGGCAATCTCTCTCTTCATACCAGGCCACCAAAAATTAGCCTTCGAGATCCTTATAGAGCTTGTCACCCCCGAGGATGAACGGAATAAGGAGTACTATGAGCTTCCTCGAGAATCTTTCTCTTAAGCTCACCATCATTGGGCACACACCAACGCCCCATAAACCTCAAGCTATCATCGGCACAGATCTCAAAATTCTCTCGCACGACCTTGCATCTTTGCTTCACGGATCTTCTCCAGCTTTGGATCACCCTTTTGCTTGCTTCTTAACTCCCGGAACAAACTCGGGCTCAGCACTCATGGAACCCAACAAAGCGGGATACATAACCCCGAGGAACAACCTCGATATCAAGCTTGCGAAACTCTTCACACAATTCACGAGGCACAACCATAGCGCGTTTAATGAATGCTTACTCTTGCGACTCGGAGCATCCGCTACTTTATTCGCCTTACCCTCCTTGGTAATCCAGGGTCGAGATCATAATCCTTGATCAATTCAAGCCACCTTCTCTGCCTCATGTTAAGATCACGCTGAGTGAAGATGTACTTCAGGCTCTTGTGGTCAGTATACACCTTACACGGAACACCATACAGATAGTGTCGCCATATCTTTAGTGCAAACACCACAGCCGCTAACTCCAGATCATGTGTTACAGTTAAAAATGATGCATACTGTATACTACTTCTTCAGTTACTGTAACACCCCGTCCTTCTACTACTAAGATACTAAACCTTATCAATTGAAGAAGTACTAAAATGACGTTAGCGGAAATAACGTCGGGACGGTATGCTACTCTTCAAACCATAAATAAAGATAATAACTCAAAATTCATAGCTTTAAAAGAGAATAAATCTCCTAGTAAACATCACAGTTCTAACATAAAAGAAGTATCCCAAATTGTATCAAACTATCAAATCCAAATTACCATGAGACATGCAAGTCTCCCAAAATAACTTAAATAAAACTAATATCCTTGAAAACAATCCAAAAATAAGTCTCCCTATGACCTATATAAAGTTCATCTACCAAAAACAAAACTAGAAGCTTCTTCTCACAACCAACTCTCACACTGCTAGCCCAGGCAGTCACAAGCCTAGCAACCATTTCAATCTGCAAGATTATATTACATATTTCCAAGTCAGTGGGGAGTAACTAGCGGTTCTCCCAGAACAATAGCAATCAAAGCACTATTCAGAGGTAGATTATTAAGAAAGGAATAACATGCAATTCATTACATCATATCATGCACATAGAAATCATAAAGCTCATAGATAAATCAAGAGATCATTAACAATAAGTAAACATAATATAGTGAGTGACATAATTCAAATATAAATAAATACTAATAATAAATCAAAAATACAACAAGTTATTGAGTCAGAAACCGAACGCCAGTGATTCGCAAATCACTTCCTAAGGTTTGTCAGATCGCAATCTCCAGGTCAGTCTATGGGCTTACGTTCCCCACTGCCTGTGTCTAAGAATGGCCAAACTCCCGATGCAGGGTAGAACACGCAGAACTCCCTGACCTCTCGGACGACAACAATTAACCCAGGTGTACCCCTAGTTCGCAAACCAGGTGGTTGGCATGTTCTTAACCGGGGACTACATCTATCCCACCGGATATTCTTATCTCAAAATAAATCATGCATACAAACTAAGTATCATTTATCAAAATATTCGTCAAAAGGGGATGCCACCCGGCCTTATACCCACAATTCATCAAACAGTTCTTCATAATTCCTCAAAATAAATCACTTATAATATATTCAACAAATAACTCTCACAATAACACTTGAACATTCCCAGACATCAACAATGACAATATACTGGTTTTTACAGCAACCACACTCAATCACAAGTACATCACCAATTAACTCTAAATCATATTCATTAAAAGAGTAATAACAATTAAATCATTTTATTCCATAAATCAAACCTAAACATGTGGTTACCCAAATGATGCATACTGTATACTACTGAAAATTAGCAACCCAGAATATATTAAATTATAAATTATATCTGATTTACAAGCCCTCAAACAATTTAATAGTGTGTCCTCAATTTCATCACAAAAACACCATAATAATTATGAAACCAACAATTTCGAGCAGTAAAATCACACAAAAATTATCATATAACCCTAATAGCTCTACTGACATGGCACAATTTTTATTTATAATTTTCGGACTCAAAAAAGTATTTTTAACAGTTAATATACAGATTCCTCAAATAAGCCATTATAATAATTAAAAATATAAACAGACGCCCAAAAATTACTAAAAATTCACATAACATGTAAAAACTCACGGAAATACATATTATCCAAATAAATTAATTTTTCTGCCAATATAAATAATTTTCATGAATTATATACTGACTGAACAGAATTTACAAAAACAGATATATCAATTAATTAAAACAGTAAACAGTAGATAAAAATTATTCCAAGGAATGGAATACATTATACGCATGTAACATGATCTAAGAAAAATGATTTCATCAATTTTAACAGTCGTTCAATAATTATTATGAAATTTAGACAAAAACGCACAAAATACTAATTAAATCAAATAAATATTAAAAATCATGCAAAAATTATTTTTCTCTACACAGTATTCACATAGCATGTGTCACGTATGTTCATGTAAAATTTCGTCAAAAATATCATTCAAAACGTATTTTAGATAATTCCTAACGTCTTAGTCTAATACCGAATACTACTCTAATCACTATGATTCTAGGATAACAACTAGTTACCTGGATCGTCGGAGACGAGCTGAAAACTTCTGGAAATCCCCACAGTAGGCGTGTGACCCTCTTCTTCTTCAAATTCCAAGCACCAAGTATAAGGAAAAAACCACAAAAACAATTCACGAACAATTATCAAAGAGAAGAAATGAAGAAAATTTGAGAGAATGAAAATGGTGATGATGGTGATGATGATGGACGAAAATGTTGAAGAATGACAGCCAAAAGTTCTGATTTTCTAATCAGAATTTGAAGTGAATTAAGAGGTTTAATGAGGTTTAATTAAAGAAATCATTAAGGGGGTTATGGGGGTTATAAGGCATCAAAGAGTCTTGAGGAAAACAAAAGAGAAAAGAAAAGAGAAGGCTCCCCTATTTCTTCCACTTGGCCGGCTGCCCCAAGCCCACACACCCATAAAAACTTTCGGCCCAAATTCAACAACGATCCATGCTCCGAAAGCCCGATACGCGATAAAACGGTTAATTCCTAAATCGCGCCTAAACTTTGAAAATACTTAATAATAAAAATAATTCTAATAAATTATATTATAAATATAAATGAAATAAACACATTGACACGCCATAAAAATAAAAATAATAATTCGGCTCCCAAAATTATAAAATAAAAATAATTAATTTAGGGAAAATAATAGTTTTAGAGAAAATTCTTGCGAAAAAAAAACTAGGAGCAAAATTATGGGTTGTTACAATCTCCCCTCCTTAAATAAAGTTTCGTCCTCGAAACTTCGAAAACACAAAAACAAGACAAGAACACAAATAGTACCCGAAACGAATAGTTCCGGTATTTCGATCGCATTGACTCTTCGGTTTCCCAAGTTGCTTCTTCGTACTTTTGACTTCTCCAAAGTACTTTAACCAAGGGAATCACCTTCCTTCTCAGAGCACGGTTCTGACGGTCCAATATACGAACAGGTCGCTCTTCAAAAGCCATTTGGATACTAGCTTGATAACTGTTGTTATAAGAAAACTCCACCAAGCTAAGAGACTTGACCCAAGACTGCTGAAATTCCAAGGCACAAGCACGAAGCATATCTTCCAAGGTCTGAATAGTCCTCTCGGTCGACCATCGGTAGCTGCATGAAATGCGTACTCAACTTCAACTTCGAACCAAAAGCCTCTTGCAAAGCAATCCAGAAATGGGATAGGAATCGCGGATCACGGTCAGAGACAATGTCTTTGGGAACCCCATGAAGACGAATTATCTCATTAGCATAAGCTTCAGCTAACTCTTCCATAGACCAAGTGTTCTTCATCGCAATAAAACGAGCCACTTTAGTCAACCGATCCACAATCACCCACACAGCATTCAATCCACCGGCAGCTCTAGGCAAACCCATCACGAAATCCATCGAGATCGAGTCGAACTTCCAAGCGAGGAATAGGCAAAGGTTGCAACAAACCACCGGGCCTCGATGCTCAATTTTCACCTTCGGCAAACCAAACACCTAGCTACGAACTCGGCAATCTCTCTCTTCATACCAGGCCACCAAAAATTAGCCTTCGATCCTTATAGAGCTTGTCACCCCCAGGGATGAACGGAATAAGGAGTACTATGAGCTTCCTCGAGAATCTTTCTCTTAAGCTCACCATCATTGGGCACACACCAACGCCCCATAAACCTCAAGCTATCATCGGCACGAGATCTCAAAATTCTCTCGCACGACCTTGCATCTTTGCTTCACGGATCTTCTCCGGCTTTGGATCACCCTTTTGCTTGCTTCTTAACTCCCCGGAACAACTCGGGCTCGGCACTCATGGAACCCAACAAAGCGAGATACATAACCCCGAGGAACAACCTCGATATCAAGCTTGCGAAACTCTTCACACAATTCACGAGGCACAACCATAGCAGCGTTTAATGAATGCTTACTCTTGCGACTCAGAGCATCCGCTACTTTATTCGCCTTACCCTCTTGGTAATCCAGGGTCAGATCATAATCCTTGATCAATTCAAGCCACCTTCTCTGCCTCATGTTAAGATCACGCTGAGTGAAGATGTACTTCAGGCTCTTGTGGTCAGTATACACCTTACACGGAACACCATACAGATAGTGTCGCCATATCTTTAGTGCAAACACCACAGCCGCTAACTCCAGATCATGGGTCGGGTAATTCCTCTCATGCACTTTCAGCTGCCTCGAACCATATGCTATCACTTTCCCTTGCTGCATCAAAACACAACCCAGACCATTCTTCGATGCATCACTGAACACTTCATACCCAACGCCCTCAGATGGCAAGGTAAGAACAGGAGCGAGAGGTCAAACTCTTTTTCGCTTCGAAATGCCTCTTCCACAATCCTCGGACCGGATGAACTTGCAGGTCCTTGCGCATCAAGCGAGTCGAGGTTGAGCTATTTTGGAGAAATTTTGAACGAACCTCCTATAATAACCAGCCAGACCCAGAAAACTCCGAATCTCGGTCACATTCTTAGGACTCTCCCACTCGACAACAGCCTTGATCTTAGCGGGATCTACCTTGACTCCTTCCTTGCGATTACATGCCCTAGAAAAGCAACTTCCTTCAACCGTAACTCGCACTTAGACAACTTTGCGAACCACTTTTGCTTGCGCAGGAACATCCAACACCGGTCTCAAATGCTTCTCATGCTCCTTCTCATCCTTAGAGTAGACGAGAATATCATCGATGAACACGACCACACAAGTATCCAAGTACTCGTGGAAAGAGCGATTCATTTGATCCATGAAAATCGCAGGAGCATTCGTGAGACCAAATGGCATCACTTCAAATTCATAGTGCCCATATCCGGTGCGAAAGCGTCTTCGGAATATCCTCCTTCTTCACGGGAATCGATGATATCCGGATCTCGAATCGATCTTGGAAAATACCCCAAAGACCTTTTAACGATCAAACAGATCCTCAATGCGAGGCAACGGATATTTATTCTTGATCGTTACCTTATTCAGCTCACGGTAATCGATGCACGACGCATACTCCCGTCTTTCTTTTTGACAAACGAAACAGGGAGCACCCCAAGGAGACACACTAGGCCTTATGAAGCCCTTATCTATCAACTCTTGCAATTGAGTCTTCAACTCTTGCAATTCGAGACGGCGCCATTCTATACGGAGCCTTGGATATAGGAGCAAGCGTACCGGTACTAAATCAATGCGAGAACTCCACATCTCTTTCGGGAGGAATACACGGCAACTCTTCGGAAATACATCGGGATAATCCCGAACTACCGGAATACTCTCGAGCCGATCTTCGGATGACAAATCCTTCACCATGCAAAGGTATACCACATCACCTTTTTGACGCATCTTCCGCATTCTCGGAGCGGAAACCCACTTAACACCCTTCTTCACTACAACACCCGAATAAGAAATCCTTTTCCCCTTAGGATCTCTGAGCACCACCTTCTGATCACGGCACTGAATGCAGGCATGATACTTCGATAACCAATCTATTCCAAGGATCACATCAAACTCTGACATAGGAAACTCCTTAAGATCGGGCCGGCAACTCGGAACCCGGAATGCCGACGGCACGCCCTTAAACTCAGAATGACAGGGATAATTCTCACCAGACGGAAGAGAAATTAGGGACTTAATAGGAGATCTAGAGGAAAGATTAGCTTTTCGAACAAAGGAACTAGCAACAAAAGACACTGTAGCACCAGTATCGAACAGAACAAAAGCAGGAGCATTATTTACAAGAAAAGTACCAGAGATGACATCAGGATGGACATCGGCTTCACTTGCGTCATCACATAAATCCTGTTCTTCGGAGGAGCGAGAAGAACTAACGCTTAGCAGGACCAGCGAGAAAAAAGACGGAGCTCTAGGATTCTTAGCACACCGAAAAGACTTGTGCCCCACTTCCTTGCAATAGAAACAGACGACCCAGTCGATCCATCACAGTTCTTCCCCGGATGAGCAGCCTTACCACAGATTCGGCACTTGCTCGGATCAAAACTCGGACGAAATCCCGATCCAGAACCCTGTTGATAACCCCCTCGACCAGACGGCTCATACCTCGGCTTCTTAGCCGGGAACTGAACATAGGTAGCAGCAGGCTTCTTAGCAGCAGCAGCCTTAGCAGAATCTTCCTCTTTCAAAGAGGCATGAATACTCAGAGCTATTTCATATGCTCCCCTGGAAAGTCGAAGCTCCCGAACTCAGAACATGGGTCCTCACCCTGGGATCCATTTTCTTGATATACCTCTTCACACGCTCAGCTTCAGTAGGTACAACTGAGGTAGCAAACCTGGACAGCTCGGTGAATTTATCAGTGTACTCCTGCACACTCAGAGTACCCTGGAGACAGAGTTAAGAACTCTTCCTGCTTCGCCAACGGAGCTCATCAGGATAAAACCTCTCCTTCAGCTTAACACGAAAATCATCCCATCCAAATCCCGGTGTAGCCATGCGACTTGCACGAACAAGTACTCCACCGGTTATCGCCTTCCATCTTCGAGATAGTAGGTACCAATAGGCACCATTTCAGCGACGAGGGCATCCAAGAGCGAAAAACAGCTTCTCCATCTCCCTTAACCACCCTTCCAAAGATAACAGGATCAGAAGTCCCGTCGAAAGTAGGCGGTCGGTGACGGTCAAACCGATCAAAAACAGATTGCCCACTAGGCGGAGCAGAAGACCGGTTAGCCATAGCTATAATGGCGTTCTCAAGTGCTTGGCGCCTTTTCCGGGCAGCCTCCTTTCTAGCACTAGTCAAACCTCGAGGCATTCTACAAACACAAGTTAAACATTCGTTACTGAACACGTTATTAGTTGTAAATTAACAACTTATCACATCAAAATAAGAAAAAAATATTTTCCCGTGGTTTCCTACCCAAGTGACCCTCTCACTACTACTTTTCTTGAAGTCTAAGATTCTAATGACCCTATTTACTTCAACTATACATTTCCCGGGAGTTTCTTAGTGGCTAAGTAAGGGTCTCGGGTAACTTTGCTCTGATACCAATTGTAACACCCCGTCCTTCTACTACTAAGATACTAAACCTTATCAATTGAAGAAGTACTAAAATGACGTTAGCGGAAATAACGTCGGGACGGTATGCTACTCTTCAAACCATAAATAAAGATAATAACTCAAAATTCATAGCTTTAAAAGAGAATAAATCTCCTAGTAAACATCATAGTTCTAACATAAAAGAAGTATCCCAAATTGTATCAAACTATCAAATCCAAATTACCATGAGACATGCAAGTCTCCCAAAATAACTTAAATAAAACTAATATCCTTGAAAACAATCCAAAAATAAGTCTCCCTATGACCTATATAAAGTTCATCTACCAAAAACAAAACTAGAAGCTTCTTCTCACAACCAACTCTCACACTGCTAGCCCAGGCAGTCACAAGCCTAGCAACCATTTCAATCTGCAAGATTATATTACATATTTCCACAGTCAGTGGGGAATAAACTTCTGGAAATCCCCTTATTCAAAAGCACCTTATCCTCCACCGTCAGAACCCTGCTGCTGAAATGGTGCCTATTGGTACCTACTATCTGAAGATGGAAGCTGATAACTGGTGGAGTACTGTTCGTGCAAGCTGCATGGCTACACCGGGATTTGGATGGGATGATTTTCGTGTTAAGCTGAAGGAGAGGTTTTATCCTGATGAGCTCCGTTGGCAGAAGCAGGAAGAGTTCTTAACTCTGTCTCAGGGTACTCTGAGTGTGCAGGAGTACACTGACAAATTCACCGAGCTATCCAGGTTTGCTACCGCAGTTGTACCTACCGAAGCTGAGCGTGTGAAGAGGTACATCAAGAAAATGGATCCTAGGGTGAGGACCCATGTTCTGAGTTCGGGAGCTTCGACTTTCCAGGGAGCATATGAAATAGCTCGAGTATTCATGCCTCTTTGAAAGAGGAAGATTCTGCTAAAGGGCTGCTGCGCTAAGAAGCCTGCTGCTACCTATGTTCAGTTCCCGGCTAAGAAGCCGAGGTATGAGCCGTCTGGTCGAGGGGGTTATCAACAGGGTTCTGGATCGGGATTTCGTCCGAGTTTTGATCCGAGCAAGTGCCGAATCTGTGGTAAGGCTGCTCATCCGGGGAAGAACTGTGATGGATCGACGGTCGTCTGTTTCTATTGCAAGGAAGTGGGGCACAAGTCTTTTCAGTGTGCTAAGAATCCTAGAGCTCCGTCTTTTCTCGCTGGTCCCGCTAAGCCGCTTAGTTCTTCCTGCTCCTCCGAAGAACAGGATTTATGTGATGACGCAAGCCTGAAGCCGATGTCCATCCCGATGTCATCTCTCGGTACTTTTCTTGTAAATAATGCTCCCGCTTTTGTTACGTTCGATCACGGGTGCTACGAGTGTCTTTTGTTGCTAGTTCCTTTGTTCGAAAAGCTAATCTTTCCTCTAGATCTCTTATTAAGTCCCTAATTTCTCTTCCGTCTGGTGAGAATTATCCCTGTCATTTTGAGTTTAAGGGCGTGCCTGTTAGTATTCTGGGTTCTGAGTTGCCAGCCGATCTTAAGGAATTTCCTATGTCAGAGTTTGATGTGATCCTTGGAATAGATTGGTTATCGAAGTATCATGCCTGCATTCGGTGCCCGTGACCGAAAGGTGGTGCTCGGAGATTCTAAGGGGAAAAGGATTTCTTATTCGGGTGTTGTAGTGAAGAAGGGTGTTAAGTGGGTTTCCGCTCCGAGAATGCGGAAGATGCGTCAAAAGGTGATGTGGTATACCTTTGCATGGTGAAGGATTTGTCATCCGAAGATCAGCTCGAGAGTATTCCGGTAGTTCGGGATTATCCCGATGTATTTCCCGAAGAGTTGCCAGGTATTCCTCCTGAAAGAGATGTGGAGTTCTGCATTGATTTAGTACCGGGTACTGCTCCTATATCCAAGGCTCCGTATAGAATGGCGCCGTCTGAATTGCAAGAGTTGAAGACTCAATTGCAAGAGTTGATAGATAAGGGCTTCATAAGGCCTAGTGTGTCTCCTTGGGGTGCTCCTGTTTTGTTTGTCAAGAAGAAAGACGGGAGTATGCGTCTCGTGCATCGATTACCGTGAGCCGAATAAGGTAACGATCAAGAATAAATATCCGTTGCCTCGCATTGAGGATCTGTTTGATCGCTTAAAAGGTGCTTGGGGTATTTTCCAAGATCGATCCGAGATCCGGATATCATCGATTCCCGTGAAGAAGGAGGATATTCCGAAGACTTTTCGCACCGAGATATGGGCACTATGAATTTGAAGTGATGCCATTTGGTCTCACGAATGCTCCTGCGATTTTCATGGATCAAATGAATCGCTCTTTCCACGAGTACTTGGATACTTGTGTGGTCGTGTTCATCGATGATATTCTCGTCTACTCTAAGGATGAGAAGGAGCATGAGAAGCATTTGAGACTGGTGTTGGATGTTCTCGCGCAAGCAAAAGTGGTTCGCAAAGCCGTCTAAGTGCGAGTTCCGGCTGAAGGAAGTTGCTTTTCTAGGGCATGTAATCAGCAAGGAAGGAGTCAAGGTAGATCCCGCTAAGATCAAGGTCTGTTGTCGAGTGGGAGAGTCCTATGAATGTGACCGAGATTCGGAGTTTTCTCGGGTCCGGCTGGTTATTATAGGAGGTTCGTTCAAAATTTCTCCAAAATAGCTCAACCTCCGACTCGCTTGATGCGCAAGGACCGCAAGTTCATCCGGTCCGAGGATTGTGAAGAGGCATTTCCGAAGCCGAAAAAGAGTTTGACCTCTCGCTCCTGTTCTTACCTTGCCATCCGAGGGCGTTGGGTATGAAGTGTTCGGTGATGCATCGAAGAATGGTCCGGGTTGTGTTTTGATGCAAGCAAGGGAAAGTGATAGCATATGGTTCGAGGCAATGAAAGTGCATGAGAGGAATTACCCGACCCATGATCCGGGAGTTAGCGGCTGTGGTGTTTGCACTAAAGATATGGCGACACTATCTCGTATGGTGTTCCGTGTAAGGTGTATACCGACCACAAGAGCCTCAAGTACATCTTCACTCGGCGTGATCTTAACATGAGGCGAGAAGGTGGCTTGAATTGATCAAGGATTATGATCGACCCTGGATTACCAAGAGGGTAAGGCGAATAAAGTAGCGGATGCTCCGAGTCGCAAGAGTAAGCATTCATTAAACGCCGCTATGGTTGTGCCTCGTGAATTGTGTGAAGAGTTTCGCAAGCTTGATATCGAGGTTGTTCCTCGGGGTTATGTATCTCGCTTTGTTGGGTTCCATGAGTGCTGAGCCCGAGTTGTTCCAGGAGTTAAGAAGCAAGCAAAAGGGTGATCCAAAGTCGGAGAAGATCCGTGAAGCAAAGATGCAAGGTCGTGCGAGAGAATTTTGAGATCTCGTGGCTGATGATAGCTTGAGGTTTATGGGGCGTTGGTGTGTGCCCAATGATGGTGAGCTTAAGAGAAAGATTCTCGAGGAAGCTCATAGTACTCCTTATTCCGTTCATCCTGGGGGTGACAAGCTCTATAAGGATCTGAAGGCTAATTTTTGGTGGCCTGGTATGAAGAGAGAGATTGCCGAGTTCGTAGCTAGGTGTTTGGTTTGCCGAAGGTGAAAATTGAGCATCGAGGCCTGGTGGTTTGTTGCAACCTTTGCCTATTCCTCGCTTGGAAGTTCGACTCGATCTCGATGGATTTCGTGATGGGTTTGCCTAGAGCCGCCGGTGGATTGAATGCTTTGTGTGGGTGATTGTGGATCGATTGACTAAAGTGGCTCGTTTTATTGCGATGAAGAACACTTGGTCTATGGAAGAGTTAGCTGAAGCTTACGCTAATGAGATAATTCGTCTTCATGGGGTTCCCAAAGACATTGTCTCCGACCGTGATCCGCGATTCCTATCCCATTTCTCGGGATTGCTTTGCAAGAGGCTTTTGGTTCGAAGTTGAAGCCGAGTACCGCATTTCATGCAGCTACCGATGGTCGACCGAGAGGACTATTCGACCCTTGGAAGATATGCTTCGTGCTTGTGCCTTGGAATTTCAGCAGTCTTGGGTCAAGTCTCTTAGCTTGGTGGAGTTTTCTTATAACAACAGTTATCAAGCTAGTATCCAAATGGCTCCGTATGAGGCTCTCTATGGAAGGAAGTGTCGTAGTCCTACTTGTTGGAGCGACATCGGTGATTCATTGATTTTGGGCCCGGAGTTAATTCGGGATACGATTGAGCGGTGAAAGTAATTCAAGCGAAGATGAAGGCTGCTCAAGATAGGCAGAAGTCGTATGCTGATTTGCATCGGAAACCTATTTCTTTTGAGGTGGAGGATAAGGTGCTTTTGAGGGTTTCTCCTATGAAGGGAGTGATGCGGTTTGGTCAAAAGGGCAAGTTGAGTCCGAAGTTCGTAGGTCCCTATGAAATTCTTGAAAGGATCGGGGAGGTCGCGTATCGTTTGGCTTTGCCGCGTAGCCGGCCGAAAGTTCATGATGTGTTTCATGTGTCGCGATTTGCGCAGAGTATCGTAGTGATCCTTCGCATGTAATCCCCGTTGAATCGGTGTCGGTTGAGCCGAATCGACTTTTGAAGAGCGACTTGTTCGTATATTGGACCGTCGAACCGTGCTCGAGAAGGAAGGTGATTCCCTTGGTTAAAGTACTTTGGAGAAGTCAAAAGTACGAAGAAGCTACTTGGGAAACCGAAGAGTCAATGCGACTGAAATACCCGGAACTATTCGTTTCAGGTACTATTTGTGTTCTTGTCTTGTTTTTGTGTTTTCGAAGTTTCGGGGACGAAACATT
The DNA here is from genome assembly GCA_947646795.1 of Beta lomatogona. Taxonomy (NCBI): domain Eukaryota; kingdom Viridiplantae; phylum Streptophyta; class Magnoliopsida; order Caryophyllales; family Amaranthaceae; genus Beta; species Beta lomatogona. Next base: position 2,213,768 of record CANSNZ010000315.1, on the reverse strand, counting down.
ATTTAAGGAGGGGAGATTGTAACAACCCATAATTTTGCTCCTAGTTTTTCGCAAGAATTTTCTCTAAAAACTATTATTTTCTCTAAATTAATTATTTTTATGTTATAATTTTGGGAGCCGAATTATTATTTTTATTTTTATGGCGTGTCAATGTGTTTATTTCATTTATATTTATAATATAATTTATTAGAATTATTTTTATTATTAAGTATTTTCAAAGTTTAGGCGCGATTTAGGAATTAACCGTTTTATCGCGTATCGGGCTTTCGGAGCATGGATCGTTGTTGAATTTGGGCCGAAAGTTTTTGTGGGTGTGTGGGCTTGGGGCAGCCGGCCAAGTGAAGGAATTAGGAGACCTTTCTCCTTTTCTTTTCTCTTTTGTTTTCCTAAGACTCTTTGATGCCTTATAACCCCCATAACCCCCCCTTAATGATTTCTTTAATTAAACCTCATTAAACCTCTTAATTCACTTCAATTTCTGATTAGAAAATCAGAACTTTTGGCTGTCATTCTTCAACATTTTCGTCCATCATCATCACCATCATCACCATTTTCATTCTCTCAAATTTTCTTCATTTCTTATCTTTGATAATTGTTCGTGAATTGTTTTTGTGGCTTTTTCCTTATACTTCGCGCTTGGAATTTGAAGAAGAAGAGGGTCACACGCCTACTGTGGGGATTTCCAGAAGTTTTCAGCTCGCCTCCGACGATCCAGGTAACTAGTTGTTATCCTAGAATCATAGTGATTAGAGTAGTATTCGGTATTAGATTAATACGTTAGGAATTATCTAAAATACTTTTTGAATGATATTTTTGATGAAATTTTACATGAACATACGTGACATATGCTATGTGAATACTGTGTAGAGAAAAATAATTTTTGCATGATTTTTAATATTTATTTGATTTAATTAGTATTTTGTGCGTTTTTGGTTAAATTTCATAATAATTATTTAACGACTGTTAAAATTGATGAAATTATTTTTATTAGATCATGTTACATGCGTATAATGTATTCCATGCCTTGGAATAATTTTTATCTACTGTTTACTGTTTTAATTAATTGATATATCTGTTTTTGTAAATTCTGTTCAGTCAGTATATAATTCATGAAAATTATTATTATTGGCAGAAAAATTAATTTATTTGGATAATATGTATTTCCGTGAGTTTTTACATGTTATGTGAATTTTTGGTAATTTTTGGGCGTCTGTTTATATTTTTAATTATTATAATGGCTTATTTGAGGAATCTGTATATTAACTGTTAAAAATACTTTTTGAGTCAGAAAATTATAAATAAAAATTGTACGATGTCAGCAGAGCTATTAGGGTTATATGATAATTTTTGTGTGATTTTACTGCTCGAATGTGTTAGTTTCATAATTATTATGGTGTTTTTGTGATGAAATTGAGGACACACTATTAAATTGTTTGAGGGCTTGTAAATCAGATATAATTTATAATTTAATATATTCTGGGTTGCTGATTTTCAGTAGTATACAGTATGCATCATTTGAGTAACCACATGTTTAGGTTTGATTTATGGAATAAAATGATTTAATTGTTATTACTCTTTTAATGAATTATGATTTAGAGTTAATTGGTGATGTATTTGTGATTGAGTGTGGTTGCTGTAAAAACCAGTATATTGTCATTGTTGATGTTTGGGAATGTTCAAGTGTTATTGTGAGAGTTATTTGTTGAATATTTTATAAGTGATTTATTTTGAGGAATTATGAAGAACTGTTTGATGAATTGTGGGTATAAGGCCGGGTGGCATCCCTTTTTGACGAATATTTTTGATGAATGATACTTAGTTTGTATGCATGATTGTATTTTGAGATAAGAATATCCGGTGGGATAGATGTAGTCCCCGTTAAGAACATGCCAACCACCCGGTTTGCGAACTAGGGGTACACCCGGGTTAATTGTTGTCGTCCGAGAGGTCGGGGGTTCTGCGTGTTCTACCCTGCATCGGGAGTTTGGCCATTCTTAGACACAGGCAAAGGGGGAACGTAAGCCCATAGACTGACCTGGAGATTGCGATCTGACAAACCTTAGGAAGTGATTTGCGAATCACTGGCGTTCGGTTTCTGACTCAATAACTTGTTGTATTTTGATTTATTATTAGTATTTATTTATATTGGAATTATGTCACTCACTATATTATGTTTACTTATTGTTAATGATCTCTCGATTTATCTATGAGCTTTATGATTTCTATGTGCATGATATGATGTAATGAATTGCATGTTAATCCTTTCTTAATAATCTACCTCTGAATAGTGCGTTGATTGCTATTGTTCTCGGGAGAACCGCTAGTTACTCCCCACCGATCGTGGAAATATGTATTATAATCTTGCAGATGGAAATGATTGCTAGGCTTGTGACTGCCCTGGGCTAGCGAAGTGTGAGAGTTGGTTGTGAGAAGAAGCTTTTAGTTTTGTTTTTGGTGGATGAACTTTATATAGGTCATAGGGAGACTTATTTTTGGATTGCCTTCAAGGATATTAGTGTTATTTAAGTTTATTTTTGGGAGACTTGCATGTCTCATGGTATTTTGGATTTGTTAGTATGATATAATTGGGATACTTCTTTTATGTTGGAACCACGATGTTACTTGGAGATTTATTCCCTTTTTAAGCTATGAATTTTGAGTTATTATCTTTATTTATTGTTTTAGAGTAGCATACCGTCCCGACGTTATTTCCGCTAACGTCATTTTAGTATTTCTTGAATTAATAAGGTTTAGTATCCTAGTAGTAGAAGGACGGGGTGTTACAGTTGGTATCAGAGGCAGAAAAATTAATTTACTTGAATAGTATGTATTCCCGTGAGTTGTTACATGTTATGTGAATTTTTGGTAATTTTTGGGCGTCTGTTTATATTTTAAATTATTATAATGGCTTATTTGAGGAATCTGTATATTAACTGTTAAAAATACTTTTGGAGTCCGAAAATTATAAATAAAAATTGTACCATGTCAGTAGAGCTATTAGGGTTATATGATAATTTTTGTGTGATTTTTCTGCTCGAATTTGTAGGTTTCATAATTATTACGGTGTTTTTGTAATGAAATTGAGGACACACTATTAAATTGTTTGAGGGCTTGTAAATCGAGATATAATTTATAATTTAATATATTCCGGGTTTCCGATTTTCAGTAGTATATAGTATGCATCATTTGAGTAACCACATGTTTAGGTTTGATTTATGAAATAAAATGATTTAATTGTTATTACTCTTTTAATGAATATGATTTAGAGTTAATTGGTGATGTATTTGTAATTGAGTGTGGTTGCTTTGTAAAAACCAGTATATTGTCATTGTTGATGTTTTGGAATGTTCAAGTGTTATTGTGAGAGATATTTGTTGAAAATTTGTAAGTGATTTATTTTGAGGATTTTTTTGAAGAATTACTTTTGATGAATTATGGGTATAAGGCCGGGTGGCATCCCTTTTGATGAATATTTTTGAGATGAATAATACTTTGATGACATTTATGATTTTATTTTGAGATAAGAACATCCGGTGGGATAGATGTAGTCCCCGGTGAAGAACATGCCAACCACCTGGTTTGCGAACTAGGGGTAAGCCTGGGTTAATTGTTGTCGTCCGAGAGGTCGGGGAGTTCTCGCGTGTTCTACCCCTGCATCGGGAGTTTGGCCATTCTTAGACACAGGCAGTGGGGAACGTAAGCCCATAGACTGACCTGGAGATTGCGATCTGACAAACCTTAGGAAGTGATTTGCGAATCACTAGCGTTCGGTTTCTGTCTCAGACACTTGTTTTACCTATACTTTTATTTTTCTAAAAGTACTCTTGAGATGATTTATTTATTTTTATCCAACTCATTTGCTATTTATTATTCAATTGCGTTATTTGTGAGTTATATGGAAGTGAATGCATATTGTAGTTAACTTGACTTAATTATTTCCTTTCTTATTAATCTATGTCTGAATCGTACTTTGATTGCTTTTGTTCTGGGAGAACTGCTAGTTACTCCCCACTGATTGTGGATATTTGTTGTATATTTTGCAGGTTTTGTTGATGGGGATTTTCTTTGATTTTGGGCTCGGGTTGAGATGCGAGAAATAATCTATTAGGGGTTTTAGTTCTAGACTTCTCTTTAGTTTGAGATAGTTTTCTCAATTTTATCTAAGTAATTAATTTACTTATAGTATTTAATTATGTTTGGTTTTATCACTTAGTTATATAAACAATAATCTTGTAGTAGTGACATTCACAGAAGACGATGTTTCCGCCATCGTCCTATTAATTATATTATTATTTCATTCTTTTCGGTCTTTGAAATTCTGGGGTGTTACAGTTGGTATCAGAGCAAAACGCTCATAAACTCTGAAAAAGAGTTGCTAATGATTCTTTAGAATTATTAGTTAGCCATAGGATATAAAATTTGTTTAGAATTAAGTTTAGTTAATTTACTATAATGAGAGTGTGATGGGTAGAGTAAGTAAAGGGAAGTCTTATGGGAATGTGATGTGCTCTCATGCTTATGGAGCATATGTTATATGTATAGTTATTTGTATTATTGGTGGAATTAGTCTACCAAGTTTGCTAATCTTATTTGCAGGGCCTCTTGCATGGAATTTATTTTCTCTTTTATCAGAGTGCGTAGCGAAAGCAAAGTAATTTATCGCCTTCTCGGTTTAGTTGTGTGCTTAATTTGTTTTGTGTTTTTCAATTTAGAAATAAGCTTTAATTTAATTTTAATATAGTGTTGTGTGTTGCATTGCATTTATTTTATTTGCTAGATGCTTGTTAGTATATGTTATTCTGTGAGACAATATATATTTTCTGTTCTTTTTAAATTGAGTGTTGTTTTTATGTGAGTACTACGTATCTGTTTTATTATTTACAAAACTTTCTACTTTGAGTTTATATTCCAAATTATATTTTAGATCTTTGAACTTAATATATTTCATAACCATGTTAGAGTTATTTTCTGACTTTCAAATTTTGTTATTGTTAAAATTTTGACATACTCTTTTGAAAAACGTTTAATTTCAATTGTCTTCAAATTTCTCTTACCGTTTTTGACCATCTATATTTATAAATATTTTCCTATTAATATTTTTATTTTTCATGCTAATCCTTGTTTAGCCTTTAATTATGGTAATAAGTTTTGTAGTCTTTGAAAATGAAAGTACTTTAATGAGTTGTCTTGTGTTAGATTGAAATGTAGACGCAAACTATTTTGTTTTAAAGGTAGCATTCAACAACTTTTATTTTACTTACTAATTTACTTTTCTTATTAGCATTATTTTTTTTTCGAACTCAAATACGTGAAAGGATCTCGTTTACTATTTGTTGTTTCTTGTTTAAATATTTAGTGCTTTCTCATTTCATAGCAAAATTTTGGTTGTTTTCATTACTTCTTATTTAATTCTCTGATTTTGACTGATCTGTTTTATATTCTTTGAAAATGAAATTTATATACTCAGTCTAAATTTTAAACTTGTTTGAGTTGATATTAAGTCATAATGGGTGATTCCTTTGACTTGTATGTCAATTTGATAAGTCTAAATTTTAAACTTGTTTGAGTTGATATTGAGTCATAATGGGTGATTCCTGTGACCTGTATGTCAATTTGATAAGTTGACACATTTTATCTATTTTGATTTAATTTCCTTTTTCAGTTGATATTAAGTTTACATTGGGTGATTCCAGTAAACTCTAATGTCGATTTGATAAGTTGGCTTTCAAATATTGTTTTGTTGATACTAGATTGCAATGGGTGGTTCCATGCACATTTGTGTCGACTTAGCAAATTTTATAATTGTTGTTAATAATTTATTACTTTATCGCCTATTTATTATTAGTGTTTCGTCGTTGTGAAATTTATTTTAAAGTTTTCAATTTCTTTTGCGAACTTTAATTTTCATATATATGTTTAGGAGGCGTACGCTCTTATAACATATGTCATGAGTTGTGTTCGTAAGTGCTATTTTAATAAAGCAGCTAGCTACTCTTTATTAAAGTGCTCTTATCTCGTTAAGTGGAGTATAAGCCCGTGTGGATACCTCTATTTAAATTGATTTGGCTATCTATTTACGAACTTTTTCTTCTTCGTTTCTTTTCTCAAAATATTTATGTATGATCGGATTTATTCTTTTATAATTTTACGTAAATATTTATTTCTGCTTCTTTTGCAAAAAATTACCTATAGTTTATTGTGCAAAAGCTTTCTAATACTGTCTTTGGTTCTTTCACATTTTATAAATGATGGTTGTTACCGTGCTTCTTTACTGTACAACTATTTTTGGTCTTCCAAAATAAAATGTATATTATTTGAGTTATCAAATTTTTATACCTGCAAAGTTGTTTAATTCGTAACTAAAATCCATCGATTTTTGTTTTCTTAATGTTCTTTATCTAGAGTACTTTCTTTTGTCTCTTGGTTGTTTTGAAGTTTCGAGGACGAAACTCTTTTAAGGGGGAGTGTTTGTAACACCCCGTAATTTTTCCCTCTTTATTTTTGGTGTTAGTTTATTTTAAAATGATATTCTTTTCGTAAAAAAAAAATAAATAATTTATTATTTTCTCTAGATCAATGATTTTTTATTCTTTATAATTTGGGAGCCGAATTATTATTTTATTATATGGTGTGTTAGTGTGTGCATTATATTTATATTTATAATATAATTTATTAGAATTATTTTTATTATTAAGTATTTTCGACATTTAGGCGCGATTTAGGAATTAACCGTTTTATCGCGTATCGGGCTTTCGGAGCATGGATCGTTGTTGAATTGGGCCGAAAGTTTTGTGTGGGTGTTGGGCTTGGGGCAGCCGGCCAAGTGAAGGATTAAGGGGAGCCTTCTCCTTTTCTTTTCTCTTTTGTTTTTTCTCATGACTCTTTGTTGATTTGTAACCCCCCTAATCATTCTCCTTCATTAAAACCCTTTATTTCAATCATTAAACATCCATAAAATTCTTATTTTTAATCAAAGAAGTTCAGCAGCATTATTCTCATTTAACCCCCACCGTTTCAAGAAAAGAAAGAGAGAAAAGGAAGAGCAAAAGAATAGAAAGGTTCAACCCGGTTTTTCCTGTCGCACCTTCACGAAAATAACCGTAGCTGGAAATCTAACCGTTAGATCGTCTTCAAATTTGGACACAACGTTTATAACGTCTTGTTCTACATTCTGACCGGAGCGATTTGGAATCTAAGCTTTATACCATCGGGAATCATGGTCGTAACAGAGCAGTACGAAACAAGAGTTTTCAACGTTCAAGAAGAAATGCCTAGTGTCTCGTTGCTACAATTCTCGTTCGTAATGCTTGGGGTTAGAAGAGGATTTGGATTGCATGATTAACTCGTGATTGTCTCTTTAGACTCAGCTCTCCTCCCGACGATCCAGGTAACTAGTTGTTATCTTAGAACCATAGTGATTAGGGTATTATTCGGTATTAGATTAATACGTTAGGAATTATCTAAAATACTTTTTGAATGATATTTTTGATGAAATTTGACATGAACATACGTGACACATGCTATGTGAATACTGTGTGGAGAAAAATAATTTTCTCATGATTTTTAATATTTATTTGATTTAATTAGTATTTTGTGCGTTTTTGGCTAAATTTCGTAATAATTATTAAACGACTGTTAAAATTGATGAAATCATTTTTATTTGATCATGTTACATGCGTATAATGTATTCCATGCCTTAGAATAATTTTTATCTACTGTTTACTATTTTAATTAATTGATATATCTGTTTTTGTAATTTCTGTTCTGTCAGTATTTAATTCATGAAAATTATTTGTAAAGGCAGAAAAATTAATTTACTTGAGTAGTATGTATTCCCGTGAGTTGTTACATGTTATGTGAATTTTTGGTAATTTTTGGGCGTCTGTTTATATTTTAAATTATTATAATGGCTTATTTGAGGAATCTGTATATTAACTGTTAAAAATACTTTTGGAGTCCGAAAATTATAAATAAAAATTGTACCATGTCAGTAGAGCTATTAGGGTTATATGATAATTTTTGTGTGATTTTTCTGCTCGAATTTGTAGGTTTCATAATTATTACGGTGTTTTTGTAATGAAATTGAGGACACACTATTAAATTGTTTGAGGGCTTGTAAATCAGATATAATTTATAATTTAATATATTCTGGGTTTCTGATTTTCAGTAGTATATAGTATGCATCATTTGAGTAACCACATGTTTAGGTTTGATTTATGAAATAAAATGATTTAATTGTTATTACTCTTTTAATGAATATGATTTAGAGTTAATTGGTGATGTATTTGTAATTGAGTGTGGTTGCTGTAAAAACCAGTATATTGTCATTGTTGATGTTTTGGAATGTTCAAGTGTTATTGTGAGAGATATTTGTTGAAAATTTGTAAGTGATTTATTTTGAGGATTTTTTGAAGAATTACTTTTGATGAATTATGGGTATAAGGCCGGGTGGCATCCCTTTTGATGAATATTTTTGAGATGAATAATACTTTGATGACATTTATGATTTTATTTTGAGATAAGAACATCCGGTGGGATAGATGTAGTCCCCGGTGAAGAACATGCCAACCACCTTGGTTTGCGAACTAGGGGTAAGCTCCTGGGTTAATTGTTGTCGTCCGAGAGGTCGGGGAGTTCTGCGTGTTCTACCCTCGCATCGGGAGTTTGGCCATTCTTAGACACGGGCGGTGGGGAACGTAAGCCCATAGACCGACCTGGAGATTGCGATCCGACAAACCTTAGGAAGTGATTTGCGAATCACTAGCGTTCGGTTTTCGTCTCGGACACTTGTTTTACCTATACTTTTATTTTTCTAAAAGTACTCTTGAGATGATTTATTTATTTTTATCCAACTCATTTGCTATTTATTATTCAATTGCGTTATTTGTGAGTTATATGGAAGTGAATGCATATTGTAGTTAACTTGACTTAATTATTTCCTTTCTTATTAATCTATGTCTGAATCGTACTTTGATTGCTTTTGTTCTGGGAGAACTGCTAGTTACTCCCCACTGATTGTGGATATTTGTTGTATATTTTGCAGGTTTTGTTGATGGGGATTTTCTTTGATTTTGGGCTCGGGTTGAGATGCGAGAAATAATCTATTAGGGGTTTTAGTTCTAGACTTCTCTTTAGTTTGAGATAGTTTTCTCAATTTTATCTAAGTAATTAATTTACTTATAGTATTTAATTATGTTTGGTTTTATCACTTAGTTATATAAACAATAATCTTGTAGTAGTGACATTCACAGAAGACGATGTTTCCGCCATCGTCCTATTAATTATATTATTATTTCATTCTTTTCGGTCTTTGAAATTCTGGGGTGTTACATAATAAGCCGATAGAGTACGAGGGATGACGTTATTGTATTTCCTGAAATGATTTATTCCGTGAGAAAAATTGTGACAAACGATCGATCAATAAACCCTCCGACACTCTGTTTCTTGGGCATATTTGGTACAAGAGACGAAACCCTCTAATCACTACATTGAATGAGATAACGTCCAATAATCGCCATTGGTGTCACTTAATTAGGAATGAATACACGGCATTATTGGATTGGTCTTTTTTGTAGCACAAGACCCAACACTTTAGGCTTAGAATAGGAAGATTTCCTTAGGGTCATGTCCTAATATATTTAAGGTCATGTCTTTAAAAAACAGCAACCAACACAATGACTATTGATTCATGTATAGGAGACAAGACATTCTACACAACACTATGGGTCTTGCATCTCAGTATGGATGAAACCCCCGGAACATAGTGGCTCACCATAGGCTAATAAGCCGATAGGGTATGAGGGATGACGTTATTGTATTTCTTGAAGTAATTTATTCGGAGAGAAAATTTGTGACAAACGATCGATCAATAAACCCTCCAACACTCTGTCTCCTAGGCATATCCGGTATAGGGGACGAAACCATCTAACCACTACTTTGAATGAGATAACGTCCAATAATCGCCATTGGTGTCTCTTAATTAGGAATCAATACACGGCATTATTGCATTGGTCGATTTAACCACATGACGCAACACTTTTCGCTTTGAATCGGTAGATTTTCTCAGTGTCATGTCCTAAGACATTTATGGTCATGTCTTTAAATAAGAACGACCAACACAATTACTATTGATTCATATATAAGAGACAAGACATTCTACACAACACTATGGGTCATGCGTCTCGGTATGGATGAATCCCACGGCACATAGTGGCTCACCATGGGATAAAAAGCCGATATGGTACGAGGGATGACGTTATTGTATTTCTTGAAATGATTTATACGGAGACAAAAATTGTGACAAAAGATCGATCAACAAACCCTCCGACACTCTGTCAGCTGGGCATATTTGGTACAAGGGACGAAACCCTCTAACCACTACTTTGAATGAGAGAACGTCCAATAATCGCCATTGGTGTCTCTTAAATAGGAATGAATACACGGCATTATTGCATTAGCCAATTTAAGCACACGACCGAACACTTTAGTCTTAGAATAGGTAGATTTCCTTAGGGTCATCTCTTTAAATAAGAGCGACCAACACAATTACTATTGATATATATATTGGCGACAAGACATTCTACACAAAACTATGGGTCTTGCATCTCGGTATGGATGAAACCCCCGGATCATAGTGGCTCACCATGGGATAATAAGCCGATAGGGTACGAGGGATGACATTATTGTATTTCTTGACATGATTTATTCGGAGAGAAAATTTGTTACAAACGATCGTTCAATAAACCCTCCGTCACTCTGTCTCTTGGGCATATTTGGTACAAGGGACGAAACCCTCTAACCACTACATTGAATGAGATAACGTCAAATAATCGCCATTGGTGTCACTTAATTAGGAATGAATACACGGCATTATTGGATTGGTCTTTTTTGTAGCACAAGACCCAACACTTTAGGCTTAGAATAGGAAGATTTCCTTAGGGTCATGTCCTAATATATTTAAGGTCATGTCTTTAAAAAACAGCGACCAACACAATGACTATTGATTCATGTATAGGAGACAAGACATTCTACACAACACTATGGGTCTTGCGTCTCGGTATGGATGAAACCCCCGGAACATAGTGGCTCACCATGGGATAATAAGCCGATAGAGTACGAGGGATGACGTTATTGTATTTCTTGAAATGATTTATTCGGAGAGAAAAATTGTGACAAACGATCGATCAATAAACCCTCCGACACTCTGTCTCCTGGGCATATTTGGTACAAGGGACGAAACCCTCTAACCACTACTTTGAATGAGATAACGTCCAATAATCGCCATTGGTGTCTCTTAATTAGGAATGAATACACGGCATTATTGCATTGGTCGATTTAAGCACATGACCCAACACTTTAGGCTTAGAATAGGTAGATTTCCTTAGGGTCATGTCCTAAGATATTTAGGGTCATGTCTTTAAATAAGAGCGACCAACACAATTACTATTGATTCATATATAGGCGACAAGACATTCTACACAACACTATGGGTCTTGCGTCTCGGTATGGATGAAACCCCCGGAACATAGTGGCTCACCATGGGATAATAAGCCGATAGGGTACGAGGGATGACTTTATTGTATTTCTTGAAATGATTTATTCGGAGAGAAAATTTGTTACAAACGATCGATCAATAAACCCTCCGACACTCTGTCTCTTGGGCATATTTGGTACAAGGGACGAAACCCTCTAACCACTACTTTGAATGAGATAACGTCCAATAATCGCCATTGGTGTCTCGTAATTAGGAATGAATACACGACATTATTGGATTGGTCGTTTTAAGCACATGACCCAACACTTTAGGCTTAGAATAGGAAGATTTCCTTAGGGTCATGTCCTAATATATTTAGGGTCATGTCTTTAAATAACAGCGACCAACACAATGACTATTGATTCATGTATAGGAGACAAGACATTCTACACAACACTATGGGTCTTGCGTCTCGGTATGGATGAAACCCCGGAACATAGTGGCTCACCATGGGATAATAAGCTGATAGGGTACGAGGGATGACGTTATTGTATTTCTTGAAATAATTTATTCGGAGAGAAAATTTGTGACAAACGATCGATCAATAAACCCTCCGACACTCTGTCTCCTGGGCATATTTGGTACAAGGGACGAAACCCTCTAACCACTACTTTGAATGAGATAACGTCCAATAATCGCCATTGGTGTCTCTTAATTAGGAATGAATACACGGCATTATTGCATTGGTCGATTTAAGCACATGACCCAACACTTTTAGGCTTAGAATAGGTAGATTTTCTTAGGGTCATGTCCTAAGATATTTAAGGTCATGTCTTTAAATAAGAGCGACCAACACAGTTACTATTGATTCATATATAAGAGACAAGACATTCTACACAACACTATGGGTCTTGCGTCTCGGTATGGATGAATCCCCCGGAACATAGTGGCTCACCATGGGATAATAAGCCGATAGGGTACGAGGGATGACGTTATTGTATTTCTTGAAATGATTTATTCGGAGACAAAAATTGTGACAAACGATCGATCAATAAACCCTCCGACACTCTGTCTCCTGGGCATATTTGGTACAAGGGACGAAACCCTCTAACCACTACTTTGAATAAGATAACGTCCAATAATCGCCATTGGTGTCTCTTAATTAGGAATGAATACACGGCATTATTGCATTGGTCGATTTAAGCACATGACGCAACACTTTTGGCTTAGAATAGGTAGATTTCCTTAGTGTCATGTCCTAAGACATTTAGGGTCATGTCTTTAAATAACTGCGACCAACACAATTACTATTGATTCATATATAAGAGACAAGACATTCTACACAACACTATGGGTCTTGCGTCTCGGTATGGATGAATCCCACGGAACATAGTGGCTCACCATGGGATAATAAGCCGATAGGGTACGAGGGATGACGTTATTGTATTTCTTGAAATGATTTATACGGAGACAAAAATTGTGACAAACGATCGATCAACAAACCCTCCGACACTCTGTCTCTCGGGGCATATTTGGTACAAGGGACGAAACCCTCTAACCACTACTTTGAATGAGATAACGTCCAATAATCGCCATTGGTGTCTCTTAATTAGGAATGAATACACGGCATTATTGCATTAGTCGATTTAAGCACATGACCCAACACTTTAGGCTTAGAATAGGTAGATTTCCTTAGGGTCATGTCCTAATATGTCTTTAAATAAGAGCGACCAACACAATTACTATTGATTCATATATAGGCGACAAGACATTCTACACAACACTATGGGTCTTGCATCTCGGTATGGATGAAACCCCCGGATCATAGTGGCTCACCATGGGATAATAAGCCGATAAGGTACGAGGGATGACATTATTGTATTTCTTGACATGATTTATTCGGAGAGAAAATTTGTTACAAACGATCGATCAATAAACCCTCCGACACTCTGTCTCTTGGGCATATTTGGTACAAGGGACGAAACCCTCTAACCACTACTTTGAATGAGAGAACGTCAAATAATCGCCATTAGTGTCTCTTAATTAGCAATGAATACACGACATTATTGGATTGGTCTTTTTTTAGCACATGACCCAACACTTTAGGCTTAGAATAGGAAGATTTCCTTAGGGTCATGTCCTAATATATTTAGGGTCATGTCTTTAAATAAAAGCGACCAACACAATGACTATTGATTCATGTGTAGGAGATAAGACATTCTACACAACACTATGGGTGTTGCGTCTCGGTATGGATGAAACCCCCGGAACATAGTGGCTCACCATGGGATAATAAGCCGATAGGGTACGAGGGATGACGTTATTGTATTTCTTGAATTAATTTATTCGGAGAGAAAAATTGTGACAAACGATCGATCAATAAACCCTCCGACACTCTGTCTCCTAGGCATATTCGGTACAAGGGACGAAACCCTCTAACCACTACTTTGAATGAGATAACGTCCAATAATCGCCATTGGTGTCTCTTAATTAGGAATCAATACACGGCATTATTGCATTGGTCGATTTAACCACATGACCCAACACTTTTGGCTTAGAATAGGTAGATTTTCTTAGGGTCATGTCCTAAGATATTTATGGTCATGTCTTTAAAAAAAGAACGACCAACACAATTACTATTGATTCATATATAAGAGACAAGACATTCTACACAACACTATGGGTCTTGCGTCTCGGTATGGATGAATCCCACGGAACATAGTGGCTCACCATGGGATAATAAGCCGATAGGGTACGAGGGAAGACGTTATTGTATTTCTTGAAATGATTTATTCGGAGACAAAAATTGTGACAAACGATCGATCAATAAACCCTCCGACACTCTGTCAGCTGGGCATATTTGCTACAAGGGACGAAACCCTCTAACCATTACTTTGAATAAGATAACGTCCAATAATCGCCATTGGTGTCTCTTAATTAGGAATCAATACACGGCATTATTGCATTGGTCGATTTAACCACATGACCCAACACTTTAGGCTTAGAATAGGTAGATTTTCTTAGTGTCATGTCCTAAGACATTTAGGGTCATGTCTTTAAATAAGAACGCCAACACAATTACTATTGATTCATATATAAGAGACAAGACATTCTACACAACACTATGGGTCTTGCGTCTCGGTATGGATGAATCCCCCGGAACATAGTGGCTCACCATGGGATAATAAGCCGATAGGGTACGAGGGATGACGTTATTGTATTTCTTGAAATGATTTATACGGAGACAAAAATTGTGACAAAAGATCGATCAACAAACCCTCCGACACTCTGTCAGCTGGGCTTATTTGGTACAAGGGACGAAACCCTCTAACCACTACTTTGAATGAGATAACGTCCAATAATCGCCATTGGTGTCTCTTAATTAGGAATGAATACACGGCATTATTGCATTAGCCGATTTAAGCACACGACCCAACACTTTAGGCTTAGAATAGGTAGATTTCCTTAGGGTCATGTCCTAAAATTTTTAGGGTCATGTCTTTAAATAAGAGCGACCAACACAATTACTATTGATATATATATTGGTGACAAGACATTCTACACAACACTATGGGTCTTGCATCTCGGTATGGATGAAACCCCCGGATCATAGTGGCTCACCATGGGATAATAAGCCGATAGGGTACGAGGGATGACATTATTGTATTTCTTGAAATGATTTATTCGGAGAGAAAATTTGTGACAAACGATCGATCAATAAACCCTCCGACACTCTGTCTCTTGGGCATATTTGGTACAAGGGACGAAACCCTCTAACCACTACATTGAATGAGATAACGTCAAATAATCGCCATTGGTGTCTCTTAATTAGCAATGAATACACGGCATTATTGGATTGGTCTTTTTTAGCACATGACCCAACACTTTAGGCTTATAATAGGAAGATTTCCTTAGGGTCATGTCCTAATATATTTAGGGTCATGTCTTTAAAAAACAGCGACCAACACAATGATTATTGATTCATGTGTAGGAGACAAGACATTCTACACAACATTATGGGTCTTGCGTCTCGGTATGGATGAAACCCCCGGAACATAGTGGCTCACCATGGGATAATAAGCCGATAGGGTACGAGGGATGACGTTATTGTATTTCTTGAAGTAATTTATTCGGAGAGAAAATTTGTGACAAACGATCGATCAATAAACCCTCCGACACTCTGTCTCCTAGGCATATTTGGTACAAGGGACGAAACCCTCTAACCACTACTTTGAATGAGATAACGTCCAATAATCGCCATTGGTGTCTCTTAATTAGGAATGAATACACGGCATTATTGCATTGGTCGATTTAAGCACATGACGCAACACTTTTGGCTTTGAATAGGTAGATTTTCTTAGGGTCATGTCCTAAGATATTTATGGTCATGTCTTTAAAAAAAGAACGACCAACACAATTACTATTGATTCATATATATGAGACAAGACATTCTACACAACACAATGGGTCTTGCGTCTCGGTATGGATGAATCCCACGGAACATAGTGGCTCACCATGGGATAATAAGCCGATAGAGTACGAGGGAAGACGTTATTGTATTTCTTGAAATGATTTATTCGGAGACAAAAATTGTGACAAACGATCGATCAATAAACCCTCCGACACTCTGTCAGCTGGGCATATTTGCTACAAGGGACGAAACCCTCTAACCACTACTTTGAATAAGATAACGTCCAATAATCGCCATTGGTGTCTCTTAATTAGGAATCAATACACGGCATTATTGCATTGGTCGATTTAACCACATGACGCAACACTTTTCGCTTTGAATCGGTAGATTTTCTTAGTGTCATGTCCTAAGATATTTATGGTCATGTCTTTAAATAAGAACGACCAACACAATTAGTATTGATTCATATATAAGAGACAAGACATTCTACACAACACTATGGGTCTTGCGTCTCGGTATGGATGAATCCCACGGAACATAGTGGCTCACCATGGGATAATAAGCCGATAGGAGTACGAGGGATGACGTTATTGTATTTCTTGAAATGATTTATACGGAGACAAAAATTGTGACAAAAGATCCATCAACAAACCCTCCGACACTCTGTCAGCTGGGCATATTTGGTACAAGGGACGAAACCCTCTAACCACTACTTTGAATGAGAGAACGTCCAATAATCGCCATTGGTGTCTCTAAAATAGGAATGAATACACGGCATTATTGCATTAGCCAATTTAAGCACACGACCCAACACTTTAGTCTTAGAATAGGTAGATTTCCTTAAAGGGTCATGTCTTTAAATAAGAGCGACCAACACAATTACTATTGATATATATATTGGCGACAAGACATTCTACACAACACTATGGGTCTTGCATCTCGGTATGGATGAAACCCCCGGATCATAGTGGCTCACCATGGGATAATAAGCCGATAGGGTACGAGGGATGACATTATTGTATTTCTTGACATGATTTATTCGGAGAGAAAATTTGTTACAAACGATCGATCAATAAACCCTCCGACACTCTGTCTCTTGGGCATATTTGGTACAAGGGACGAAACCCTCTAACCACTACATTGAATGAGATAACGTCAAATAATCGCCATTGGTGTCTCTTAATTAGCAATGAATACACGGCATTATTGGATTGGTCTTTTTTGTAGCACATGACCCAACACTTTAGGTTTATAATAGGAAGATTTCCTTAGGGTCATGTCCTAATATATTTAGGGTCATGTCTTTAAAAAACAGCGACCAACACAATGACTATTGATTCATGTGTAGGAGACAAGACATTCTACACAACACTATGGGTGTTGCGTCTCGGTATGGATGAAACCCCCGGAACATAGTGGCTAACCATGGGAAAATAAGCCGATAGGGTACGAGGGATGACGTTATTGTATTTCTTGAAGTAATTTATTCGGAGAGAAAATTTGTGACAAACGATCGATCAATAAACCCTCCAACACTCTGTCTCCTAGGCATATCTGGTACAAGGGACGAAACCCTCTAACCACTACTTTGAATGAGATAACGTCCAATAATCGCCATTGGTGTCTCTTAATTAGGAATCAATACACGGCATTATTGCATTGGTCGATTTAACCACATGACGCAACACTTTTCGCTTTGAATAGGTAGATTTTCTTAGGGTCATGTCCTAAGATATTTATGGTCATGTCTTTAAAAAAGAACGACCAACACAATTACTATTGATTCATATATAGGAGACAAGACATTCTACACAACACTATGGGTCTTGCGTCTCGGTATGGATGAATCCCCCGGAACATAGTGGCTCACCATGGGATAATAAGCCGATAGGGTACGAGGGAAGACGTTATTGTATTTCTTGAAATGATTTATTCGGAGACAAAAATTGTGACAAACGATCGATCAATAAACCCTCCGACACTCTGTCAGCTGGGCATATTTGCTACAAGGGACGAAACCCTCTAACCATTACTTTGAATAAGATAACGTCGAATAATCGCCATTGGTGTCTCTTAATTAGGAATCAATACACGGCATTATTGCATTGGTCGATTTAACCACATGACGCAACACTTTTCGCTTTGAATCGGTAGATTTTCTTAGTGTCATGTCCTAAGACATTTATGGTCATGTCTTTAAATAAGAACGACCAACACAATTACTATTGATTCATATATAAGAGACAAGACATTCTACACAACACTATGGGTCTTGCGTCTCGGTATGGATGAATCCCACCGGAACATAGTGGCTCACCATGGGATAATAAGCCGATATGGTACGAGGGATGACGTTATTGTATTTCTTGAAATGATTTATACGGAGACAAAAATTGTGACAAAAGATCGATCAACAAACCCTCCGACACTCTGTCAGCTGGGCTTATTTGCTACAAGGGACGAAACCCTCTAACCACTACTTTGAATGAGAGAACGTCCAATAATCGCCATTGGTGTCTCTTAAATAGGAATGAATACACGGCATTATTGCATTAGCCAATTTAAGCACACGACCGAACACTTTAGTCTTAGAATAGGTAGATTTCCTTAGGGTCATGTCTTTAAATAAGAGCGACCAACACTATTACTATTGATATATATATTGGTGACAAGACATTCTACACAACACTATGGGTCTTGCATCTCGGTATGGATGAAACCCCCGGATCATAGTGGCTCACCATGGGATAATTAGCCGATAGGGTACGAGGGATGACATTATTGTATTTCTTGACATGATTTATTCGGAGAGAAAATTTGTTACAAACGATCGATCAATAAACCCTCCGACACTCTGTCTCTTGGGCATATTTGGTACAAGGGACGAAACCCTCTAACCACTACATTGAATGAGATAACGTCAAATAATCGCCATTGGTGTCTCTTAATTAGCAATGAATACACGACATTATTGGATTGGTCTTTTTTGTAGCACATGACCCAACACTTTAGGCTTATAATAGGAAGATTTCCTTAGGGTCATGTCCTAATATATTTAGGGTCATGTCTTTAAAAAACAGCGACCAACACAATGACTATTGATTCATGTGTAGGAGACAAGACATTCTACACAACACTATGGGTCTTGCGTCTCGGTATGGATGAAACCCCCGGAACATAGTGGCTCACCATGGGATAATAAGCCGATAAGGTACGAGGGATGACGTTATTGTATTTCTTGAAGTAATTTATTCGGAGAGAAAATGTGTGACAAACGATCGATCAATAAACCCTCCAACACTCTGTCTCCTAGGCATATCTGGTACAAGGGACGAAACCCTCTAACCACTACTTTGAATGAGATAACGTCCAATAATCGCCATTGGTGTCTCTTAATTAGGAATCAATACACGGCATTATTGCATTGGTCGATTTAACCACATGACGCAACACTTTTCGCTTTGAATAGGTAGATTTTCTTAGGGTCATGTCCTAAGATATTTATGGTCATGTCTTTAAAAAAGAACGACCAACACAATTACTATTGATTCATATATAAGAGACAAGACATTCTACACAACACTATGGGTCTTGCGTCTCGGTATGGATGAATCCCACGGAACATAGTAGCTCACCATGGGATAATAAGCCGATAGGGTACGAGGGAAGACGTTATTGTATTTCTTGAAATGATTTATTCGGAGACAAAAATTGTGACAAACGATCGATCAATAAACCCTCCGACACTCTGTCAGCTGGGCATATTTGCTACAAGGGACGAAACCCTCTAACCACTACTTTGAATAAGATAACGTCCAATAATCGCCATTGGTGTCTCTTAATTAGGAATCAATACACGGCATTATTGCATTGGTCGATTTAACCACATGACGCAACACTTTTCGCTTTGAATCGGTAGATTTTCTTAGTGTCATGTCCTAAGACATTTATGGTCATGTCTTTAAATAAGAACGACCAACACAATTACTATTGATTCATATATAAGAGACAAGACATTCTACACAACACTATGGGTCTTGCGTCTCGGTATGGATGAATCCCACGGAACATAGTGGCTCACCATGGGATAATAAGCCGATATGGTACGAGGGATGACGTTATTGTATTTCTTGAAATGATTTATACGGAGACAAAAATTGTGACAAAAGATCGATCAACAAACCCTCCGACACTCTGTCAGCTGGGCATATTTGGTACAAGGGACGAAACCCTCTAACCACTACTTTGAATGAGAGAACATCCAATAATCGCCATTGGTGTCTCTTAAATAGGAATGAATACACGGTATTATTGCATTAGCCAATTTAAGCACACGACCGAACACTTTAGTCTTAGAATAGGTAGATTTCCTTAGGGTCATGTCATTAAATAAGAGCGACCAACACAATTACTATTGATATATATATATTGGCGACAAGACATTCTACACAACACTATGGGTCTTGCATCTCGGTATGGATGAAACCCCCGGATCATAGTGGCTCACCATGGGATAATAAGCCGATAGGGTACGAGGGATGACATTATTGTATTTCTTGACATGATTTATTCGGAGAGAAAATTTGTTACAAACGATCGATCAATAAACCCTCCGACACTCTGTCTCTTGGGCATATTTGGTACAAGGGACGAAACCCTCTAACCACTACATTGAATGAGATAATGTCAAATAATCGCCATTGGTGTCTCTTAATTAGCAATGAATACACAGCATTATTGGATTGGTCTTTTTTGTAGCACATGACCCAACACATTAGGCTTATAATAGGAAGATTTCCTTAGGGTCATGTCCTAATATATTTAGGGTCATGTCTTTAAAAAACAGCGACCAACACAATGACTATTGATTCATGTGTAGGAGACAAGACATTCTACACAACACTATGGGTCTTGCGTCTCGGTATGGATGAAACCCCCGGAACATAGTCGCTCACCATGGGATAATAAGCCGATAGGGTACGAGGGATGACGTTATTGTATTTCTTGAAGTAATTTGTTCGGAGAGAAAATTTGTGACAAACGA
The DNA here is from genome assembly GCA_947646795.1 of Beta lomatogona. Classification (NCBI taxonomy): domain Eukaryota; kingdom Viridiplantae; phylum Streptophyta; class Magnoliopsida; order Caryophyllales; family Amaranthaceae; genus Beta; species Beta lomatogona. The sequence continues at coordinate 2,192,840 of CANSNZ010000315.1, read as the reverse complement.
TCGATCAATAAACCCTCCAACACTCTGTCTCCTAGGCATATCTGGTACAAGGGACGAAACCCTCTAACAACTACTTTGAATGAGATAACGTCCAATAATCGCCATTGGTGTCTCTTAATTAGGAATCAATACACGGCATTATTGCATTGGTCGATTTAACCACATGACGCAACACTTTTCGCTTTGAATAGGTAGATTTTCTTAGGGTCATGTCCTAAGATATTTATGGTCATGTCATTAAAAAAGAACGACCAACACAATTACTATTGATTCATATATAAGAGACAAGACATTCTACACAACACTATGGGTCTTGCGTCTCGGTATGGATGAATCCCACGGAACATAGTGGCTCACCATGGGATAATAAGCCGATAGGGTACGAGGGAAGACGTTATTGTATTTCTTTAAATGATTTATTCGGAGACAAAAATTGTGACAAACGATCGATCAATAAACCCTCCGACACTCTGTCAGCTGGGCATATTTGCTACAAGGGACGAAACCCTCTAACCACTACTTTGAATAAGATAACGTCCAATAATCGCCATTGGTGTCTCTTAATTAGGAATCAATACACGGCATTATTGCATTGGTCGATTTAACCACATGACGCAACACTTTTCGCTTTGAATCGGTAGATTTTCTTAGTGTCATGTCCTAAGACATTTATGGTCATGTCTTTAAATAAGAACGACCAACACAATTACTATTGATTCATATATAAGAGACAAGACATTCTACACAACACTATGGGTCTTGCGTCTCGGTATGGATGAATCCCACGGAACATAGTGGCTCACCACGGGATAATAAGCCGATATGGTACGAGGGATGACGTTATTGTATTTCTTGAAATGATTTATACGGAGACAAAAATTGTGACAAAAGATCGATCAACAAACCCTCCGACACTCAGTCACTTGGGCATATTTGGTACAAGGGACGAAACCCTCTAACCACTACTTTGAATGAGAGAACGTCCAATAATCGCCATTGGTGTCTCTTAAATAGGAATGAATACACGGCATTATTGCATTAGCCAATTTAAGCACACGACCGAACACTTTAGTCTTAGAATAGGTAGATTTCCTTAGGGTCATTGTCTTTAAATAAGAGCGACCAACACAATTACTATTGATATATATATTGGCGACAAGACATTCTACACAACACTATGGGTCTTGCATCTCGGTATGGATGAAACCCCCGGATCCTAGTGGCTCACCATGGGATAATAAGCCGATAGGGTACGAGGGATGACATTATTGTATTTCTTGACATGATTTATTCGGAGAGAAAATTTGTTACAAACGATCGATCAATAAACCCTCCGACACTCTGTCTCTTGGGCATATTTGGTACAAGGGACGAAACCCTCTAACCACTACATTGAATGAGATAACGTCAAATAATCGCCATTGGTGTCTCTTAATTAGCAATGAATACACGGCATTATTGGATTGGTCTTTTTTGTAGCACATGACCCAACACTTTAGGCTTATAATAGGAAGATTTCCTTAGGGTCATGTCCTAATATATTTAGGGTCATGTCTTTAAAAAACAGCGACCAACACAATCACTATTGATTCATGTGTAGGAGACAAGACATTCTACACAACACTATGGGTCTTGCGTCTCGGCATGGATGAAACCCCCGGAACATAGTGGCTCACCATGGGATAATAAGCCGATAGGGTACGAGGGATGACGTTATTGTATTTCTTGAAGTAATTTATTCGGAGAGAAAATTTGTGACAAACGATCGATCAATAAACCCTCCAACACTCTGTCTCCTAGGTATATCTGGTACAAGGGACGAAACCCTCTAACCACTACTTTGAATGAGATAACGTCCAATAATCGCCATTGGTGTCTCTTAATTAGGAATCAATACACGGCATTATTGCATTGGTCGATTTAACCACATGACGCAACACTTTTCGCTTTGAATAGGTAGATTTTCTTAGGGTCATGTCCTAAGATATTTATGGTCATGTCCAAAAAAGAACGACCAACACAATTACTATTGATTCATATATAAGAGACAAGACATTCTACACAACACTATGGGTCTTGCGTCTCGGTATGGATGAATCCCACGGAACATAGTGGCTCACCATGGGATAACAAGCCGATAGGGTACGAGGGAAGACGTTATTGTATTTCTTGAAATGATTTATTCGGACACAAAAATTGTGACAAACGATCGATCAATAAACCCTCCGACACTCTGTCAGCTGGGCATATTTGCTACAAGGGACGAAACCCTCTAACCACTACTTTGAATAAGATAACGTCCAATAATCGCCATTGGTGTCTCTTAATTAGGAATGAATACACGACATTATTGGATATCTTCCTTAGGGTCGTGTCCTAATATATTTAGGGTCATGTCTTTAAAAAACAGCGACCAACACAATGACTATTGATTCATGTATAGGAGACAAGACATTGTACTCAACACTATGGGTCTTGCGTCTCGGTATAGATGAAACCCCCGGAACATAGTGGCTCACCATGGCATAATAAGCCGATAGGGTACGAGGGATGACGTTATTGTATTTCTTGAAGTAATTTATTCGGAGACAAAATTTGTGACAAACGATCGATCAATAAACCCTCCAACACTCTGTCTCCTAGGCATATCTGGTATAGGGGACGAAACCCTCTAACCACTACTTTGAATGAGATAACGTCCAATAATCGCCATTGGTGTCTCTTAATTAGGAATGAATGCACGGCATTATTGCATTAGCCGATTTAAGCACACGACCAAACACTTTAGGCTTACAATAGGTAGATTTCCTTAGGGTCATGTCCAAAGATATTTATGGTCATGTCTTTAAATAAGAGCGTCCAACACAATTACTATTGATATATATATATTGGAGACAAGACATTCTACACAACACTATGGGTCTTGTATCTCGGTATGGATGAAACCCCCGGAACATAGTGGCTCACCATGGGATAATAAGCCGATAGGGTACGAGGGATGACATTATTGTATTTCTTGACATGATTTATTCGGAGAGAAAATTTGTTACAAACGATCGATCAAAAAACCCTCCGACACTCTGTCTCTTGGGCATATTTGGTACAAGGGACGAAACCCTCTAACCACTACATTGAATGAGATAACGTCCAATAATCGCCATTGGTGTCACTTAATTAGGAATGAATACACGGCATTATTGGATTGGTCTTTTTTGTAGCACAAGACCCAACACTTTAGGCTTAGAATAGGAAGATTTCCTTAGGGTCATGTCCTAATATATTTAGTGTCATGTCTTTAAAAAACAGCGACCAACACCATGACTATTGATTCATGTATAGGAGACAAGACATTCTACACAACACTATGGGTCTTGCATCTCAGTATGGATGAAACCCCCGGAACATAGTGGCTCACCATACGCTAATAAACCGATAGGGTACGAGGGATGACGTTATTGTATTTCTTGAAGTAATTTATTCGGAGAGAAAATTTGTGACAAACGATCGATCAATAAACCCTCCAACACTCTGTCTCCTAGGCATATCTGGTATAGGGGACGAAACCCTCTAACCACTACTTTGAATGAGATAACGTCCAATAATCGCCATTGGTGTCTCTTAATTAGGAATCAATACACGGCATTATTGCATTGGTCGATTTAACCACATGACGCAACACTTTTCGCTTTGAATCGGTAGATTTTCTTAGGGTCATGTCCTAAGACATTTATGGTCATGTCTTTAAATAAGAACGACCAACACAATTACTATTGATTCATATATAAGAGACAAGACATTCTACACAACACTATGGGTCTTGCGTCTCGGTATGGATGAATCCCACGGAACATAGTGGCTCACCATGGGATAATAAACCGATATGGTACGAGGGATGACGTTATTGTATTTCTTGAAATGATTTATACGGAGACAAAAAATTGTGACAAAAGATCGATCAACAATCCCTCCGACACTCTGTCAGCTAGGCATATTTGGTACAAGGGACGAAACCCTCTAACCACTACTTTGAATGAGAGAACGTCCAATAATCGCCATTGGTGTCTCTTAAATAGGAATGAATACACGGCATTATTGCATTAGCCAATTTAAGCACACGACCGAACACTTTAGGCTTAGAATAGGTAGATTTCCTTAGGGTCATGTCCTAAGATATTTATGGTCATGTCTTTAAATAAGAGCGACCAACACAATTACTATTGATTCATATAAAAGAGACAAGACATTCAACACAACACTATGGGTCTTGCGTCTCGGTATGGATGAAACCTCCGGAACATAGTGGCACACCATGGGATAATAAGCCGATAGGGTACGAGGGATGACATTATTGTATTTCTTGAAGTAATTTATTCGGAGAGAAAATTTGTTACAAACGATCGATCAATAAACCCTCCAACACTCTGTCTCCTAGGCATATCTGGTACAAGGGACGAAACCCTCTAACCACTACTTTGAATAAGATAACGTCCAATAATCGTCATTGGTGTCTCTTAATTAGGAATGAATACACGGCATTATTGCATTGGTCGATTTAACCACATGACGCAACACTTTAGGCTTTGAATAGGTAGATTTCCTTAGGGTCATGTCCTAAGATATTTATGGTCATGTCTTTAAATAAGAGCGACCAACACAATTACTATTCATTCATATATAAGAGACAAGACATTCTATATAACACTATGGGTCTTGCGTATCGGTATGGATGAATCCCACGGAACATAGTGGCTCACCATGGGATAATAAGCCGATAGGGTACGAGGGAAGACGTTATTGTATTTCTTGAAATGATTTATTCGGAGACAAAAATTATGACAAACGATCGATCAATAAACCCTCCGACACTCTGTCAGCTGGGCATATTTGGTACAAGGGACGAAACCCTCTAACCACTACTTTGAATAAGATAACGTCCAATAATCGCCATTGGTGTCTCTTAATTAGGAATGAATACACGACATTATTGGATTGGTCTTTTTTGTAGCACATGACCCAACACTTTAGGCTTAGAATAGGAAGATTTCCTTAGGGTCATGTCCTAATATATTTAGGGTCATGTCTTTAAAAAACAGCGACCAACATAATGACTATTGATTCATGTATAGGAGACAAGACATTCTACACAACACTATGGGTCTTGCGTCTCGGTATAGATGAAACCCCCGTAACATAGTGACTCACCATGGCATAATAAGCCGATAGGGTACGAGGGTACGGAACATATTGAATAATAATAATTACTTAAAAAATTCACATGTCATGCAAAAAACTCAATATTTGTAAAACTATTAAGATAGAATATTACTCTTGAAAGATTGGCGCGAAGATGATACTAGCAACCGGAGCCAGTGAAAGCACAACACAATTTTAGTTGTTAGATTCTCCAGAAGAATGCACATCCGTTCTACTCCCCGGGCCCATCAACCAACAAAGCCAAACCGCCCCCAAATCCATCCAAGTCGATCGTATTGCCCTAAAAAAAATAGATAAACACAAATTTTATGTGGAAAATACAACTATCATACAATGAAATGTAAAAAAAAAAATCAGAACTCTGATTATTGTTACCTCATGTACACTTGGATAATATAAATATTAAGCATCTCCCCTTTCAAGAACTGAGCAATATCCTCCTTGGTCGAGATAAGCGGTGGCATCTTACGTATAATGGAATAATGAGCTCGGCAAGGTTACACCAACAAGATCATCGTCTGCGACGGCAAGGGCAAGCGTATCTGCTAACTCCTTACGGTCTTCGATGAGTGATTCCAAGAACGATACATCATCAACTATTGGACTATAACGAGTAGCCGAACCGGGCCGAAAGTCGCTGGGCTAGGAAATCTAACAACCTCCCCCGAAATCCCCTTTTGTTTTTTAGGTGTCGGTGTAACCTAATAATAATTTTTGAGAACGCGCATAAGATTATGTAATTTTTACATTTAATCCTATTATTTGAACAAAAATGGATAAAATTTGAACAATCATCACCTAATATTTGCACTAAATTTTTTGGCCATTGCACCCACGTACCCAAAGCAGTTTCCGTAGTGTCGATTTCATATGCAGGGACGGGGACAGGTAGTGGCAAATGACCATACTTCTCTACAAAACGATGAATTTTCACTCGAAGGTGATCATTCATCATTCTAGACTCATGAACTGTAGTGGTCTCATCAAAAGCATAAGAATGTGCATCTGCCACTAGACAAGTCTTTCCACTAGTTGGATCTATCAAATACAATCGACAGGGAGTCTCGTCCTAACAATAACATAAAGTTCTAAATATATAAGATAATTATTTGTATAAAGCACATGTATATATGATAATTATTTGTATAAAGCACATGTATATATGATATTTATTTGTATAAAGCACATGTATATATGATCCTTATTTGTATAAAGCACATGTATATATGATAAATATATGTACCTTCGAATGAGGAGAATGAGTGTCTCCAAATCCGAGATAGTGGAGTACGTAGTCGAGTGGGTGTGAAGTAGATGGCCTAGCGAGATGGTGAAGCAGTGATGGAACAACTGGTGAAGCAATCGATGGAACAAATGGAGGAAAAGGTAGGCGAGTAGGCTAAAAAGTAGGCCGGGACCGAAGACGCCGAAGCGAGGTGATGGAACAAATGGAGGAAAAGGTAGCCGAGTGGGCTGAAAAGCAGTGCCCGAGAAGATCTTGAAGCGGTGATGGAACAAATGGCGGAAAAGGTAGGCGAGTGGGCTGAAAAGCGGTGGCCCAAGAGATGGTGAAGCAGCTGATGGAACAAATGGTGGAGTAGGTAGCTGAGTGGGCTGTGAAAGCGCCACATTCTGCATATATGTGGCAATGTCAGTTCTCCACCTTTCAGCCATTTTCTGCATGAATGCTTCCTCTTGTTCCTGACTCGAGCTCCAATAGCTCCTAGGAGGTGGAAGACCAAAAGCCTTCCTATAACCAACATTGTAGCCTCCAAAACCATAACAACGACCCGAGGGATCTGGCTTCTCTCCAGGAGCCATAAACAGGGCGTCTTTGTTACGTACCGGAGTGAACTCACCCTTGGCTTGCTTCTCCTTGTACTCCAACTGCCAAAAAACAAGTTCCAAATAACAAAAATATATTTAATAAATAAAAAACGTATATATGTCAAACTAAAAGTTATATATAGTGATATACATACGTATTTGTCAGCTGCAATCTTTGTTTCCTCAGCTGGAATAAATCGCTGTTTGGTGACTGGATCCTTCTTATGCATCGCGCACCACCAGTCATCACCCCGAGTAACATGAGAGGACACCGAGGAGGATGGTGTACTAGATGACGATCCTGCAGAATCAAAACTAGGTGGAGAAAAGTTCTCCTACTTCCACAACTCTCTAGCATCCCCATAGTTCCTTTGCCCTAAGTGGTGATGATGTGTATTCTTTTTTGCACTCTCGAGCGCCTTTTCTCGCTTTTTCTGCAATAAAAAACACATTAAGTTAGTTGAATATAATTTAATTTAATAAAACACATTAATTTATTAGAATATAATTTAACTTACTACAGCCTCATCTGACGTCATAGCCTCCTTGAACGTAAGCCAATCCTCCATCTTGATGTGCTTGTATACATCTGGCGGAGTATCACCTAGCTTCTCCTTCTTTGATCTTACTCTGGTCATTGTGATCCAACCAGATACCAATTTGCTCTTGAAATCCCTCCACCTGGAGTTCACAGCAGTCAAGTAATGCCTCTTATAGCTTATCTCGTCCGGAAGGTGAAACATATTATGTTTTCCATCATAAACAAATAAATAAGCACGTTAGATCAACAATAGAACAATAAATCTCAAAATTGTAAATGAAACAAATCTTACCATAGTGTTTGTCCACATCAAATCCAACAAGGCAGGAGAAATGTTTTTGCATTTCCAATTGATGTTAAGCCTGCGTATAGAAAGACCGACCCAAATACCATACTTGGATCTCCACGTGCCTAATAGAAAAAACAATTACAAAATACAAACATTAAATCCTAAGCATGGTAAATTATAACTATCTTACAATCAATAATTACCTGTTGGTCTCCCCAATTCATCAAACTGTAAGAACATATGTTCTGTGTTGTGGAGATTCATCGTGGGACCTCTTTTACTCTTTCTAGCTGCTTTTGTCTTCACGTGCATTACATCGAGACAATGTCTAACTGGTAAGTATTTCCAATAAGGAAGTCTCCAGAATATAGACTCTTTTTTCCAACTGACACCATCGTCTTCCGAAGGTTTAACCCCCTTACCAAATATTGTGCCCATCCCCTTAACACGATTATAAACTTCTTTTCCGGTCAACGGTCTAGGAGCTGGAGCATTTTCAACTAACCCGTTAAATGGTGCTTTTTTCTTTCGATATGGATGAGAATTATGTAGGAATTGCCTATTACTGATATAGACATGTTTCCCACAATTTGGCAAATGTGTAGCCTCCATACCATTCTCACAAATGGGACATGCCTTTTTTCCTTTGACCTTATACCCCGACAAATTGCCATAAGCAGGATAATCATTTATTGTACAGAATAGCATAGCACTAAGCCTAAAATCTTCATTGGAATACGCATCAAATTCCATAACACCTTCGTCCCACATCATTTTGAGATCTTCGATGAGAGGTGCAAGATATATGTCTATATCATTTCCCGGCTGTTTAGGCCCAGAAATTAAGAGAGACAACATAATATACTTCCGCTTCATGCACAACCATGGAGGAAGATTGTATATCACTAACAGAACAGGCCAAGTACTATGTTGACTACTCAAAGTACCGTAAGGGTTCATTCCGTCCGTACACAATGCAAGTCTCAAGTTCCTCACTTCCTGACCAAATTCCCGATATCTGGAATCTATAGCCTTCCATTGAGGAGAATCTGCTGGATGCCTAAGCATCCCATCTTTCTTTCTCCGATCAGCATGCCATCTTAGGTTCTTTGCATCTTCTTTGATAGAAAATAGCCTCCTAAACCTTGGCACAATTGGAAGATACCACAACACTTTCGCAGAAGGACCCGTATTGCCCGGCCCAGGCTCAACCCCATTCGGCAATTTATAGCGGGACTTACCACACCTCGGATATTCATAAAGGTCTGCATTCTCATTTCGATACAACACGCAATCATTCGGACATGCATCAATCCGCTCATATTCTAAACCCAAAGGACACATTAATTTTTTGGCACAGTAAGTGGATTTTGGTAATAAATTACCCTCAGGAAACATCTCTTGTAAAGCTTCTAAGAGTTCTGTGAAGCCTACATCAGTCAAATTATGTTTCGCTTTGATGTTGAAAAGGGTTAAAACCCCACTCAATTGAGTGTATTTTGTACACCCTGGATAAAGGGGTTTCCCAGCAGCTTCAGACAAACTGTCAAACACTCGTGGCCGCTCTTTAAAATGGTCACGTGCCCCTTCCAACATCTCACCTAATCGATCATCACCAAACTCTTCATCCTCAGTGTCACTATTATCTCCGTGATCATTTTCATTACCTACAACATCATCACCTTCAATCCTAACATGATCTTCAATCACAAATTCATTCTCTGCCCCAACATTCGACATATCAATCTCTAATGAGTTACTAGTGCCATCATCAACAATAACCCTATTCTGAGTATACTTTCCCTTCTCACCATGCCATAACCAAATATAATACTCAGCTCTAAATCCTCGACGAATAATATGATCTCTTATTAACCTAATATCAGAATTCGTATTCACATTGTAGCAATCAACACATGGACAATATATCTCATCCTCGCAAGTAAGTTGTTGATGCTCTACAGCACATTTACAAAACTCATTCACACCTTGTACGAACTCCAACGTATTCCGCTTTCCATACATCCAACTTCGATCCATTTCTAAATACCCCCACACATATATACATCCATTAAAACTTATTATCAATCAAAAAGTTCACATAAATATAACACAACAAACTAATATTCAATGCATGCTTCCACTGGGTCCTTATCACTCCAACCTAACCCATTCTTTAACGTCCAATCCCACTAGTGAATGCATGTATCATCTTTGATTCTAAGTAAAATTCGGCAGCATTTCCCTTCAGTTCTCCAAGTACACGATGAAGATAATTGCTTATCTTATATGCACCCGGAGAACAAATTAGGGAAATGATTAACCGTATTTCACTTAGAATCAAAGAATCAACACACATTCACTACCTAAGTGAGATGCGACGTTTAAGAACAGTCCCAAAACGGGGACTATTCAAGACTTACTCCTAATGAGTAAATCTTGAACGGGTATCTAGGCATTATGATGTACATAAAAAAATCGCATTCAAGCGATTCCAAGTCATCACCAAACAACAAATACCAAACCATTCCTTAGATTTCCCTTCCTCTCCCATTGGTGAGTCTATAAATATGAAGGCATTGCAAAAAAACAATCGCATTATACATACAAACAATCGCATTTAAGCGATTTCAAGTCATATCCAAACAACAAATACCAAACCATTCCTTAGATTTCCCTTCCTCTCCCATTGGTGAATCTATTAATATGAAGGCATTGCAAAAATAACCCCATTATATATATCACTTCAAACAATTCACCACACTTATGCAAAAACAATCCCGTATAACATTCTAGGGCATGCAAAAACTTAAGCAAAATCATCACAAATTTAGTTTTTAATCCTTAAATCTTATAAGTAATCATATATATATATTATATTGAGCATTTTTAACTACAATTTAAGCCAATTTTTTTATAAATGAAAAAAGACAATTGAAAATTAATAAGAATTAATGAAAAACTAACCGTATGACAAGGGGAAGGTGGCCCTAGCGGTTGTGAACAGAGTAGAGGAGCGCAAAACCGGCCGAAAACCGCACCAAAAAGGCCGAAAACCGCCGGAAAAACGAGTTAGGTAACCCTTGTCGCCGGAAACCGAAACCTTGTTGCTGGAAAATGAAACCTTATCGCCGGAAATTTGAAGATAGTGAGAGAGTGTGAGAGTAGAGAGAGAGAGAGAGTGAGTGAGAAAGTACGAGTAGAGAGAGAGAAAGTAGAGAAACAGTGAAGCCAAAAAAAAACCCGTGTTTTAGATCCAGATTACGGGGGATATTGCTGCGGTTTCTGTCAGAAACCGCAGCAATATATTAAAATAATATTTTTTAAACATTATTTTAATATATTGCTGTGGTTTTGTCAGAAACCGCAGCAATATATTAAAATAAAATTTTTTTTAACATTATTTTAATATATTGCTGCGGTTTCTGAAAGCGACCGCAGCAATATATTTCAGGAATAAAATGTTACACTTTTTTCAAAAAATCCGTTGGATATATAATGCTGCTGTTTTGTCTAGAAAACGCAGCAATATGGTTGGTCAAATGGTCAACTATTTGGCCAAAGCTTACCGTTGCAACCATAGTGCTGCGGTTTTTGATAAAAACCGCAGCAATATATTTATTTTACAATTTACCTTTTTTTTTGTCGTTATATATTGCTGCGTATGGATAAAACCGCAGCAATATCACCGCAGCAATAAGCATTAATTCTACTAGTGAACCACTACTTTGAATGGAATAACGTCCAATAATCGCCATTGGTGTCTCTTAATTAGGAATGAATACACGGGATTATTGCATTGGTCGATTTAACCACATGACGCAACACTTTAGGCTTTGAATAGGTAGATTTCCTTAGGGTCATGTCCAAAGATATTTATGGTCATGTCTTTAAATAAGGGCGACCAACACAATTACTATTGATTCATATATAAGAGACAAGACATTCTACACAACACTATGGGTCTTGCGTCTCGGTATGGATGAATCCCACGGAACATAGTGGCTCACCATGGGATAATAAGCCGATAGGGTACGAGGGATGACGTTATTGTATTTCTTGAAATCATTTATTCGGCGACAAAAATTGTGACAAACGATCGATCAATAAACCCTCCGACACTCTGTTAGTTGGGCATATTTGGTACAAGGGACGAAACCCTCTAACCACTACTTTGTATGAGATAACGTCCAATAATCGCCATTGGTGTCTCTTAATTAGGAATGAATACACGGCATTCTTGCATTAGCCGATTTAAGCACACGACCGAACACTTTAGGCTTAGAATAGGTTGATTTCCTTAGGGTCATGTCCTAAGATATTTATGGTCATGTCTTTAAATAAGAGCGACCAACACAATTACTATTGATTCATATAAAAGAGACATGACATTCTACACAACACTATGGGTCTTGCGTCTCGGTATGGATGAAACCCCCGGAACATAGTGGCTCACCATGGGATAATAAGCCGATAGGGTACGAGGGATGACGTTATTGTATTTCTTGAAATGATTTATTCGGAGAGAAAAATTGTGACAAACGATTGATCAATAAAGCCTCCGACACTCTGTCTCTTAGGCATTTCTGGTACAAGGGACGAAACCCTCTAACCACTACTTTGAATGAGATAACGTCAAATAATCGCCATTGGTGTCTCTTAATTAGGAATGAATACACGGCATTATTGGATTGGTCTTTTTTGAAGCACTTGACCCAACGCTTTAGGCTTAGAATATGAAGATTTCCTTAGGGTCATGTCCTAATATATTTAGGGTCATGTGTTTAAATAACAGCGACCAACATAATGACTATTGTTTCATGTATAGGAGACAAGACATTCTACACAACTCTATAGGTCTTGCGTCTCGGTATGGATGAAACCCCCTGAACATAGTGGCTCACCAAGGGATAATAAGCCGATAGGGTTCGAGGGATGACGTTATTGTATTCCTTGAACTAATTTATTCGGAGAGAAAATTTGTGACAAACGATCGATCAATAAACCCTGCAACACTCTATCTCCTAGGCATATCTGGTACAAGGGACGAAACCCTCTAACCAATACTTTGAATGAGATAACGTCCAATAATCGCAATTGGTGTCTCTTATTTAGGAATGAATACACGGCATTATTGCATTGGTCGATTTAAGCACATGACCGAACACTTTAGGCTTAGAATAGGTAGATTTCCTTAGGGACATGGCCTAATATATTTAGGGTCATGTCTTTAAATAACAGCGACCAACACAAGGACTATTGATTCATGTATAGGCCAAGACAATATTCAGAACACTATGGGTCTTGCGTCTCGGTATGGATGAAACCCCCGGAACACATTGGCTCACCATGGGATAATAAGCCGATAGGGTATGAGGGATGACGTTATTGTATTTATTGAAATGATTTATTTGGAGAGATAAACTGTGACAAACGATCGATGAATAAACCCTCTGACACTCTGTCTCCTGCGCATATTTAGTACAAGGGACGAAACCCTCTAACCACTACTTTGATTGAGATAACGTCCAATAATCGCCATTGCTGTCTCTTAATAAGGAATGAATACACGGCATTATTGCACTAGTCGATTTAAGCACATGACCCAACACTTTAGGCTTAGAATAGGTAGATTTCCTTAGGGTCATGTCGTAATATATTCAGGGTCATGTTTTTAAGTAAGAGCGACCAACACAAATACTATTGATTCATATATAGGAGACAAGACATTCTACACAACACTATGGGTCTTGCGTCTCGGTATTGATGAATCCCATGCAACATAGTGGCTCACCATGGGATAATAAGCCGATTGGGTACGAGGGATGACGTTATTGTATTTCTTGAAATGATTTATTCGGAGAGAAAAATTGTGACCAACGATCGATCAATAAACCCTCCGACACTCTGTCTCCTGGGCATGTTTGGTACAAGGGACGAAACCCTTTAGCCACTACTTTGAATGAGATAGCGTCCAATAATCTCCATTGGTGTCACTTAACTCGGAATGAATACACGGCATTATCACATTGGTCGATTTAAGCACATGACCCAACACGTTAGGCTGAGAATAGGAAGATTTCCTTAGGGTCATGTCCTAATATATTTAGGGTCATGTCTTCAAATAACAACGAACAACACTATGGGTCTTGCGTCTCGGTATGGATGAAACCGCCGGAACATAGTGGCTCACCATGGGATAATAAGCCGACAAGGCACGAGGGATGACGTTATTGTATTTCTTGAAATGATTTATTCTGAGAGAACAATTGTGACAAACGATCGATCAATAAACCCTCCGACACTCTGTCTCCTGGGCATATTTGATACACGGGACGAAACCCTCGAACCACTACTTTGAATGAGAGAACGTCCAATAATCGCCATTGGTGTCTCTTAATTAGGAATGAATTCACGGCATAATTGCATTAGCCGATTTAAGCACATGACCCAACACTTTAGGCTTAGAATAGGTAGATTTCCTTAGGGTCATGTCCTAAGATATTTATGGTCATGTCTTTAAATAAGAGCGACCAACACAATTACTATTGATTCATATATAAGATACAAGACATTCTACACAACACTATGGGTCTTGCGTCTCGGTATGGATGAAACCCCCGGAACATAGTGGCTCACCATGGGATAATAAGCCGATAGGGTACGAGGGATGATGTTATTGTATTTCTTGAAATAATTTATTTGGAGAGAAAAATTGTGACAAACCCTCTAACCACTACTTTGAATGAGATAACGTCTAATAATCGCCATTGGTGTCTCTTAATCAGGAATGAATACATGGTATTATTGGATTGGTCGATTTAAGAACATGACCCAACACTTTAGGCTTAGAATAGGTAGATTTCCTTAGGGTCATGGCCTAATATATTTAGGGTCATGTCTTTAAATAACAGCGACCAACACAATGACTATTGATTGATGTATAGGAGACAAGACATTTTACACAACACTATGGGCTTGCGTCTCGGTATGGATGAATCCCACGGAACATAGTGGCTCACCATGGGATAATAAGCCAATAGGGTACGAGGGATGACGTCATTGTATTTCTCGAAATGATTTATTCGGAGACAAAAATTGTGCCAAACGATCAATAAACCCTCCGACACTCGGTCACCTGGGCATATTTGGTACAAGGGACGAAACCCTCTAACCACTACTTTGAATGAGAGAACGTCCAATAATCGCCATTGGTGTCTCTTAATTAGGAATAAATACACGACATTATTGCATTAGCCGATTTAAGCACATGACCCAACACTTTAGGCTTAGAATAGGTAGATTTCCTTAGGGTCATGTCCTAAGATATTTATGGTAATGTCTTTAAATAAGAGCGACCAAAACAATTACTATTGATTCATATATAAGATACAAGACATTCTACACAACACTATGGGTCTTGCGTCTCGGTATGGATGAAACCTTCGGAACATAGTGGCTCACCATGGGATAATAAGCCGATAGGGTACGAGGGATGACGTTATTGTATTTCTTGAAATGATTTATTTGGAGAGAAAAATTGTGACAAACGATCAATCAATAAACTCTCCGACACTCTGTCCACTGGGCATATTTGGTACAAGGGACGAAACCCTCTAACCACTAATTTGAATGAGATAACGTCCAATAATCGCCATTGGTGTCTCTTAATCAGGAATGAATACACGGTATTATTGGATTGGTCGATTTAAGAACATGCCCCAACACTTTAGGCTTAGAATAGGATGATTTCCTTAGGGTCATGGCCTAATATATTTAGGGTCATGTCTTTAAATAACAGCGACCAACACAAGGACTATTGATTCATGTATAGGCGACAAGACATTCTTCGCAACACTATGGGTCTTGCGTCTCGGTATGGATGAAATCCCCGGAACATAGTGGCTCACCATGGAATAATAAGCCGATAGGGTAGGAGGGATGACGTTATTGTATTTATTGAAATGATTTATTTGGAGAGATAAATTGTGACAAACGATCGATGAATAAACCCTCTGACACTCTGTATCCTGCGCATATTTAGTACAAGGGACGAAACCCTCTAACCACTACTTTGAATGAGATAACGTCCAATAATCGCCATTGGTGTCTCTTAATTAGGAATGAATACACGGCATTATTGCACTAGTCAATTTAAGCACATGACCCAACACTTTAGGCTTAGAATAGGTAGATTTCCTTAGGGTCATGTCTTTACATAAGAGCGACCAACACAATTACTATTGATTCATATATAAGAGACAAGACATTCTACACAACACGATGGGTCTTGCGTCTCGGTATGGATGAATCCCATGGAACATAGTGGCTCACCATGGGATAATAAGCCGATAGGGTTCGAGGGATGACGTTATTGTATTTCTTGAAATGATTTATTCGGAGAGAAAAATTGTGACCAACGATCGATCAATGAACCCTCCGACACTCTGTCTCCTAGGCATGTTTAGTACAAGGGACGAAACCCTTTAACCACTACTTTGAATGAGATAGCGTCCAATAATCTCCATTGGTGTCTCTTAATTAGGAATGAATACACGGCATTATCGCATTGGTCGATTTAAGCACATGACCCAACACTTCAGGCTTAGAATAGGAAGATTTCCTTTGGGTCTTGTCCTAATATATTTAGGGTCATGTCTTTAAATAACAACGAACAACACTATGGGTCTTGCGTCTAGGTATGGATGAAACCCCCGGAACATAGTGGCTCACCATGGGATAATAAGCCGATAGGGTACGAGGGATGACGTTATTGTATTACTTGAAATGATTTATTCGGAGAGCAAAATTGTGACAATCCATCGATCAATAAACCCTCCGACACTCTGTCTCCTGGGCTTATTTGGTACAAGGGACGAAACCCTCTAACCACTACTTTGAATGAGATAACGTCCAATAATCGCCATTGGTGTCTCTTAATTAGGAATGAATTCACGGCATTATTGCCCTACTAGATTTAAGCACATGACCCAACACTTTAGGCTTAGAATAGGTAGACTTCCTTAGAGTCATGTCCTAAGATATTTAGGGTCATGTCTTTAAATAAGAGCGACCAACACAATTACTATTGATTCATATAT
Source organism: Beta lomatogona (assembly GCA_947646795.1). Taxonomy (NCBI): domain Eukaryota; kingdom Viridiplantae; phylum Streptophyta; class Magnoliopsida; order Caryophyllales; family Amaranthaceae; genus Beta; species Beta lomatogona. The sequence continues at coordinate 2,175,868 of CANSNZ010000315.1, read as the reverse complement.
AGGAGACAAGACATTCTACACAACACTATGGGTCTTGCATCTCGGTATGGATGAAACCCCCAGAACCTAGTGGCTCACCATGGGATAATAAGCCGATAGGGTACGAGGGATGACGTTATTGTATTTCTTCAAATGATTTATTCGGAGAGAAAAATTGTGACAAACGATCGATCAATAAACCCTCCAACACTCTGTCTCCTGGGCATGTTTGATACAAGGGACGAAACCCTTTAACCACTACTTTGAATGAGATACCGTCCAATAATCTCCATTGGTGTCTCTTAATTAGGAATGAATACACGGCATTATCGCATTGGTCGATTTAAGCACATGACCCAACACTTCAGGCTTAGAATAGGAAGATTTCCTTTGGGTCTTGTCCTAATATATTTAGGGTCATGTCTTTAAATAACAACGAACAACACTATGGGTCTTGCGTCTAGGTATGGATGAAACCCCCGGAACATAGTGGCTCACCATGGGATAATAAGCCGATAGGGTACGAGGGATGACGTTATTGTATTTTTTCAAATGATTTATTCGGAGAGTAAAATTGTGACAAACCATCGATCAATAAACCCTCCGACACTCTGTCTCCTGGGCTTATTTGGTACAAGGGACGAAACCCTCTAACCACTACTTTGAATGAGATAACGTCCAATAATCGCCATTGGTGTCTCTTAATTAGGAATGAATACACGGCATTATTGCACTAGTCTATTTAAGCACATGACCCAACACTATAGGCTTAGAATAGGTAGATTTCCTTAGAGTCATGTCCTAAGACATTTAGGGTCATGTCTTTAAATAAGAGCGAACAACACAATTACTATTGATTCATATATAGGAGACAAGATATTCTACACAACACTATGGGTCTTGCATCTCGGTATGGATGAAACCCCGGAACATAGTGGCTCACCATGGCATAATAAGCCGATATGGTATGAGGTATGACGTTATTGTATTTCTTGAAATGATTTATTCGGAGAGAAAAATTGTGACAAACGATCGATCAATAAAACCTCCGACACCCTGTCTCCTAGGCATGTTTGGTACAAGGGACGAAACCCTTTAACCACTACTTTGAATGAGATAGCGTCGAATAATCTCCATTGGTGTCTCTTAATTAGGAATGAATACACGGCATTATCGCATTGGTCGATTTAAGCACATGAACCCAACACTTTAGGCTTAGAATTGGAAGATTTCCTTAGGGTCATGTCCTAATATATTTAGGGTCATGTTTAAAAGTCTTTAATCATATATAGAACAAGACATCTACACAACACTATGGGTCTTGCGTCTCGGTATGGATGAAACCCCCGGAGCATAGTGGCTCACCATGGGATAATAAGCCGATAGGGTACGAGGGATGACGTTATTGTATTTCTGGAAATGATTTATTCGGAGAGGAAAATCGTGACAAACGATGGATCAATAAACCCTCCGACACACTGTCTCCCGGGCATATTTGGCACAAGGGACAAAACCCTCTAACCACTACCTTGAATGAGATAACGTCCAATAATCGTCATTGGTGTCTCTTAATTAGGAATGAATACACGGCATTATTGCATTGGTCGATTTAAGCACATGACCCAACACTTTAGGCTTAGAATAGGTAGATTTCGTTAGGGTCATGTCCTAAGATATTTAGGGTCATGTCTTTAAATAACAGCGACCAACACAATGACTAATGATTGATGTATAGGAGACAAGACATTCTACACAACACTATGGGTCTTGCGTCTCGGTATGGATGAAACCCCCGGAACATAGTGGCTCACCATGGGATAATATGCCGATAGGGTACGAGGGATGACGTTATTGTATTTCTTGAAATGATTTATTCGGAGAGTAAAATTGTGACAAACCATCGATCAATAAACCCTCCGACACTCTGTCTCCTGGGCTTATTTGGTACAAGGGACGAAACCCTCTAACCACTACCATGAATGAGATAACGTCCAATAATCGTCATTGGTGTCTCTTAATTAGGAATGAATACACGGCCTTATTGCACTAGTCGATTTAAGCACATGACCCAACACTTTAGGCTTAGAATAGGTAGATTTCCTTAGGGTCATGTCCTAAGATATTTAGGGTCATGTCTTTAAATAACAGCGACAAACACAATGACTATTGATTCATGTATAGGAGACAAGACATTCTACACAACACTATGGGTCTTGCGTCTCGGTATGGATGAATCCCCCGGAACATTGTGGCTCACCATGGGATAATAAGCCGATAGGGTACGAGGGATGACGTTATTGTATTTCTTGAAATGATTTATTCGGAGAGAAAAATTGTGACAAACGATCGATCAATAAACCCTCCGACACTCTGTCTCCTGGGCATATTTGGTACAAGGGACGAAACCCTATAACCACTACTTTGAATGAGATAACGTCCAATAATCGCCATTGGTGTCTCTTAATTAGGAATGAATACACGGCATTATTGCATTGGTCGATTTAAGCACATGACCCAACACTTTAGGCTTAGAATAGGTAGATTTCCTTAGGGTCATGTCCTAAGATATTTAGGGTCATGTCTTTAAATAAGAGCGACCAACACAATTACTATTGATTCATATATAGGAGACAAGACATTCTACACAACACTATGGGTCTTGCGTCTCGGTATGGATGAAACCCCCGGAACATAGTGGCTCACCATGGGATAATAAGCCGATAGGGTACGAGGGATGACGTTATTGTATTTCTTGAAATGATTTATTCGGAGAGAAAAATTGTGACAAACGATCGATCAATAAACCCTCCGACACTCTGTCTCCTGGGCATATTTGGTACAAGGGACGAAACCCTATAACCACTACTTTGAATGAGATAACGTCCAATAATCGCCATTGGTGTCTCTTAATTAGGAATGAATACACGGCATTATTGCATTGGTCGATTTAAGCACATGACCCAACACTTTAGGCTTAGAATAGGTAGATTTCCTTAGGGTCATGTCCTAATATATTTAGGGTCATGTCTTTAAATAAGAGCGACCAACACAATTACTATTGATTCATATATAGGAGACAAGACATTCTACACAACACTAAGGGTCTTGCGTCTCGGTATGGATGAAACCCCGGAACATAGTGGCTCACCATGGGATAATAAGCCGATAGGGTACGAGGGATGACGTTATTGTATTTCTTGAAATGATTTATTCGGAGAGAAAAATTGTGACAAACGATCGATCAATAAACCCTCCGACACTCGTCTCCCGGGCATATTTGGTACAAGGGACGAAACCCTCTAACCACTACTTTGAATGAGATAACGTCCAATAATCGCCATTGGTGTCTCTTAATTAGGAATGATTACACGGCATTATCGCATTGGTCGATTTAAGCACATGACCCAACACTTTAGGCTTAGAATAGGTAGATTTCCTTAGGGTCATGTCCTAATATATTTAGGGTCATGTCTTTTAAATAAGAGCGACCAACACAATGACTATTGATTCATATATAGGAGACAAGACATTCTACACAACACTATGGGTCTTGCGTCTCGGTATGGATGAAACCCCCGAACATAGTGGCTCACCATGGGATAATAAGCCGATAGGGTACGAGGGATGACGTTATTGTATTTCTTGAAATGATTTATTCGGAGAGAAAAATTGTGACAAACGATCGATCAATAAACCCTCCGACACTCGTCTCCCCGGGCATATTTGGTACAAGGGACGAAACCCTCTAACCACTACTTTGAATGAGATAACGTCCAATAATCGCCATTGGTGTCTCTTAATTAGGAATGAATACACGACATTATTGCATTGGTCGATTTAAGCACATGACCCAACACTTTAGGCTTAGAATAGGTAGATTTCCTTAGGGTCATGTCCTAATATATTTAGGGTCATGTCTTTAAATAACAACCGACCAACACAATGACTATTGATTCATATATAGGAGACAAGACATTCTACACAACACTATGGGTCTTCGTCTCGGTATGGATGAAACCCCCGGAACATAGTGGCTCACCATGGGATAATAAGCCGATAGGGTACGAGGGATGACGTTATTGTATTTCTTGAAATGATTTATTCGGAGAGAAAAATTGTGACAAACGATCGATCAATAAACCCTCCGACACTCTGTCTCCCCGGGCATATTTGGTACAAGGGACGAAAACCCTCTAACCACTACTTTGAATGAGATAACGTCCAATAATCGCCATTGGTGTCTCTTAATTAGGAATGAATACACGGCATTATTGCATTGGTCGATTTAAGCACATGACCCAACACTTTAGGCTTAGAATAGGTAGATTTCCCTAGGGTCATGTCCTAAGATATTTAGGGTCATGTATTTAAATAAGAGCGACCAACACAATTACTATTGATTCATGTATAGGAGACAAGACATTCTACACAACACTATGGGTCTTGCGTCTCGGTATGGATGAAACCCCCGAACATAGTGGCTCACCATGGGATAATAAGCCGATAGGGTACGAGGGATGACGTTATTGTATTTCTTGAAATGATTTATTCGGAGAGAAAAATTGTGACAAACGATCGATCAATAAACCCTCCGACACTCTGTCTCCTGGGCATATTTGGTACAAGGGACGAAACCCTCTAACCACTACTTTGAATGAGATAACGTCCAATAATCGCCATTGGTGTCTCTTAATTAGGAATGAATACACGGCATTATTGCATTGGTCGATTTAAGCACATGACCCAACACTTTAGGCTTAGAATAGGTAGATTTCCTTAGGGTCATGTCCTAAGATATTTAGGGTCATGTCTTTAAATAAGAGCGACCAACACAATTACTATTGATTCATATATAGGAGACAAGACATTCTACACAACACTATGGGTCTTGCGTCTCGGTATGGATGAAACCCCCGAAACATAGTGGCTCACCATGGGATAATAAGCCGATAGGGTACGAGGGATGACGTTATTGTATTTCTTGAAATGATTTATTCGGAGAGAAAAATTGTGACAAACGATCGATCAATAAACCCTCCGACACTCGTCTCCCGGGCATATTTGGTACAAGGGACGAAACCCTCTAACCACTACTTTGAATGAGATAACGTCCAATAATCGCCATTGGTGTCTCTTAATTAGGAATGAATACACGGCATTATTGCATTGGTCGATTTAAGCACATGACCCAACACTTTAGGCTTAGAATAGGTAGATTTCCTTAGGGTCATGTCCTAAGATATTTAGGGTCATGTCTTTAAATAACAGCGACCAACACAATGACTATTGATTCATGTATAGGAGACAAGACATTCTACACAACACTATGGGTCTTGCGTCTCGGTATGGATGAAACCCCCGAAACATAGTGGCTCACCATGGGATAATAAGCCGATAGGGTACGAGGGATGACGTTATTGTATTTCTTGAAATGATTTATTCGGAGAGAAAAATTGTGACAAACGATCGATCAATAAACCCTCCGACACTCTGTCTCCTGGGCATATTTGGTACAAGGGACGAAACCCTCTAACCACTACTTTGAATGAGATAACGTCCAATAATCGCCATTGGTGTCTCTTAATTAGGAATGAATACACGGCATTATTGCATTGGTCGATTTAAGCACATGACCCAACACTTTAGGCTTAGAATAGGTAGATTTCCTTAGGGTCATGTCCTAAGATATTTAGGGTCATGTCTTTAAATAAGAGCGACCAACACAATTACTATTGATTCATATATAGGAGACAAGACATTCTACACAACACTATGGGTCTTGCGTCTCGGTATGGGTGAAACCCCCGGAACATAGTGGCTCACCATGGGATAATAAGCCGATAGGGTACGAGGGATGACGTTATTGTATTTCTTGAAATGATTTATTCGGAGAGAAAAATTGTGACAAACGATCGATTAATAAACCCTCCGACACTCGTCTCCCCGGGCATATTTGGTACAAGGGACGAAACCCTCTAACCACTACTTTGAATGAGATAACGTCCAATAATCGCCATTGGTGTCTCTTAATTAGGAATGAATACACGGCATTATTGCATTGGTCGATTTAAGCACATGACCCAACACTTTAGGCTTAGAATAGGTAGATTTCCTTAGGGTCATGTCCTAAGATATTTAGGGTCATGTCTTTAAATAACAGCGACCAACACAATGACTATTGATTCATGTATAGGAGACAAGACATTCTACACAACACTATGGGTCTTGCGTCTCGGTATGGATGAAACCCCCGGAACATAGTGGCTCACCATGGGATAATAAGCCGATAGGGTACGAGGGACGACGTTATTGTATTTCTTGAAATGATTTATTCGGAGAGAAAAATTGTGACAAACGATCGATCAATAAACCCTCCGACACTCGTCTCCCCGGGCATATTTGGTACAAGGGACGAAACCCTCTAACCACTACTTTGAATGAGATAACGTCCAATAATCGCCATTGGTGTCTCTTAATTAGGAATGAATACACGGCATTATTGCATTGGTCGATTTAAGCACATGACCCAACACTTTAGGCTTAGAATAGGTAGATTTCCTTAGGGTCATGTCCTAAGATATTTAGGGTCATGTCTTTAAATAAGAGCGACCAACACAATGACTATTGATTCATATATAGGAGACAAGACATTCTACACAACACTATGGGTCTTGCGGCTCCGTATGGATGAAACCCCCGAACATAGTGGCTCACCATGGGATAATAAGCCGATAGGGTACGAGGGATGACGTTATTGTATTTCTTGAAATGATTTATTCGGAGAGAAAAATTGTGACAAACGATCGATCAATAAACCCTCCGACACTCGTCTCCCGGGCATATTTGGTACAAGGGACGAAACCCTCTAACCACTACTTTGAATGAGATAACGTCCAATAATCGCCATTGGTGTCTCTTAATTAGGAATGAATACACGACATTATTGCATCGGTCGATTTAAGCACATGACCCAACACTTTAGGCTTAGAATAGGTAGATTTCCTTCGGGTCATGTCCTAAGATATTTAGGGTCATGACTTTAAATAAAAGCTAGCAACAAAATTACTATTTATTTATATATAGGAGACAAGACATTCTACACAACACTACGGGTCTTGCGACTCGGTATGGATGAAACCCCCTGAACATAGTGGCTCACCATGGGATAATAAGCCGATAGGGTACGAGGGATGACGTTATTGTATTTCTTGAAATGATTTATTCGGAGAGAAAAATTGTGACAAACGATCGATCAATAAACCCTCCGACACTCGTCTCCCCGGGCATATTTGGTACAAGGGACGAAACCCTCTAACCACTACTTTGAATGAGATAACGTCCAATAATCGCCATTGGTGTCCTTAATTAGGAATGAATACACGACATTATCGCATTGGTCGATTTAAGCACATGACCCAACACTTTAGGCTTAGAATAGGTAGATTTCCTTAGGGTCATGTCCTAAGATATTTAGGGTCATGTCTTTAAATAAGAGCGACCAACACAATGACTATTGATTCATGTATAGGAGACAAGACATTCTACACAACACTACGGGTCTTGCGCCTCGGATGGATGAAACCCCCGAACATAGTGGCTCACCATGGGATAATAAGCCGATAGGGTACGAGGGATGACGTTATTGTATTTCTTGAAATGATTTATTCGGAGAGAAAAATTGTGACAAACGATCGATCAATAAACCCTCCGACACTCGTCTCCCGGGCATATTTGGTACAAGGGACGAAACCCTCTAACCACTACTTTGAATGAGATAACGTCCAATAATCGCCATTGGTGTCTCTTAATTAGGAATGAATACACGACATTATTGCATCGGTCGATTTAAGCACATGACCCAACACTTTAGGCTTAGAATAGGTAGATTTCCTTAGGGTCATGTCCTAAGATATTTAGGGTCATGTCTTTAAATAAGAGCGACCAACACAATGACTATTGATTCATATATAGGAGACAAGACATTCTACACAACACTACGGGTCTTGCGCCTCGGCATGGGATGAAACCCCCGAACATAGTGGCTCACCATGGGATAATAAGCCGATAGGGTACGAGGGACGACGTTATTGTATTTCTTGAAATGATTTATTCGGAGAGAAAAAATTGTGACAAACGATCGATCAATAAACCCTCCGACACTCGTCTCCCCGGGCATATTTGGTACAAGGGACGAAACCCTCTAACCACTACTTTGAATGAGATAACGTCCAATAATCGCCATTGGTGTCTCTTAATTAGGAATGAATACACGGCATTATTGCATCGGTCGATTTAAGCACATGACCCAACACTTTAGGCTTAGAATAGGTAGATTTCCTTAGGGTCATGTCCTAAGATATTTAGGGTCATGTCTTTAAATAAGAGCGACCAACACAATGACTATTGATTCATATATAGGAGACAAGACATTCTACACAACACTACGGGTCTTGCGCTCCGCATGGATGAAACCCCCGAACATAGTGGCTCACCATGGGATAATAAGCCGATAGGGTACGAGGGACGACGTTATTGTATTTCTTGAAATGATTTATTCGGAGAGAAAAATTGTGACAAACGATCGATCAATAAAACCCTCCGACACTCGCCTCCCGGGGCATATTTGGTACAAGGGACGAAACCCTCTAACCACTACTTTGAATGAGATAACGTCCAATAATCGCCATTGGTGTCTCTTAATTAGGAATGAATACACGGCATTATTGCATCGGTCGATTTAAGCACATGACCCAACACTTTAGGCTTAGAATAGGTAGATTTCCTTAGGGTCATGTCCTAAGATATTTAGGGTCACGTCTTTAAATAAGAGCGACCAACACAATGACTATCGATTCATGTATAGGAGACAAGACATTCTACACAACACTACGGGTCTTCAAGGCCTCGGCATGGATGAAACCCCCGAACATAGTGGCTCACCATGGGATAATAAGCCGATAGGGTACGAGGGACGACGTTATTGTATTTCTTGAAATGATTTATTCGGAGAGAAAAATTGTGACAAACGATCGATCAATAAACCCTCCGACACTCGTCTCCCCGGGCATATTTGGTACAAGGGACGAAACCCTCTAACCACTACTTTGAATGAGATAACGTCCAATAATCGCCATTGGTGTCTCTTAATTAGGAATGAATACACGGCATTATCGCATCGGTCGATTTAAGCACATGACCCAACACTTTAGGCTTAGAATAGGTAGATTTCCCTAGGGTCATGTCCTAAGATATTTAGGGTCATGTCTTTAAATAAGAGCGACCAACACAATGACTATTGATTCATATATAGGAGACAAGACATTCTACACAACACTACGGGTCTCGCGGCCTCGCATGGATGAAACCCCCGAACATAGTGGCTCACCATGGGATAATAAGCCGATAGGGTACGAGGGACGACGTTATTGTATTTCTTGAAATGATTTATTCGGAGAGAAAAATTGTGACAAACGATCGATCAATAAACCCTCCGACACTCGTCTCCCGGGCATATTTGGTACAAGGGACGAAACCCTCTAACCACTACTTTGAATGAGATAACGTCCAATAATCGCCATTGGTGTCTCTTAATTAGGAATGAATACACGGCATTATCGCATCGGTCGATTTAAGCACATGACCCAACACTTTAGGCTTAGAATAGGTAGATTTCCTTAGGGTCATGTCCTAAGATATTTAGGGTCATGTCTTTAAATAAGAGCGACCAACACAATGACTATTGATTCATATATAGGAGACAAGACATTCTACACAACACTACGGGTCTCAGGCCTCGGCATGGGATGAAACCCCGGAACATAGTGGCTCACCATGGGATAATAAGCCGATAGGGTACGAGGGATGACGTTATTGTATTTCTTGAAATGATTTATTCGGAGAGAAAAATTGTGACAAACGATCGATCAATAAACCCTCCGACACTCGTCTCCCGGGCATATTTGGTACAAGGGACGAAACCCTCTAACCACTACTTTGAATGAGATAACGTCCAATAATCGCCATTGGTGTCTCTTAATTAGGAATGAATACACGGCATTATTGCATCGGTCGATTTAAGCACATGACCCAACACTTTAGGCTTAGAATAGGTAGATTTCCTTAGGGTCATGTCCTAAGATATTTAGGGTCACGTCTTTAAATAAGAGCGACCAACACAATGACTATTGATTCATGTATAGGAGACAAGACATTCTACACAACACTACGGGTCTTGCGCTCGGCATGGGATGAAACCCCCGAACATAGTGGCTCACCATGGGATAATAAGCCGATAGGGTACGAGGGATGACGTTATTGTATTTCTTGAAATGATTTATTCCGAGAGAAAAAATTGTGACAAACGATCGATCAATAAACCCTCCGACACTCGCTCTCCCGGGCATATTTGGTACAAGGGACGAAACCCTCTAACCACTACTTTGAATGAGATAACGTCCAATAATCGCCATCGGTGTCTCTTAATTAGGAATGAATACACGACATTATTGCATTGGTCGATTTAAGCACATGACCCAACACTTTAGGCTTAGAATAGGTAGATTTCCTTAGGGTCATGTCCTAAGATATTTAGGGTCATGTCTTTAAATAAGAGCGACCAACACAATGACTATTGATTCATATATAGGAGACAAGACATTCTACACAACACTACGGGTCTTGCGTCTCGGCATGGATGAAACCCCCGAACATAGTGGCTCACCATGGGATAATAAGCCGATAGGGTACGAGGGATGACGTTATTGTATTTCTTGAAATGATTTATTCGGAGAGAAAAATTGTGACAAACGATCGATCAATAAACCCTCCGACACTCGTCTCCCCGGGCATATTTGGTACAAGGGACGAAACCCTCTAACCACTACTTTGAATGAGATAACGTCCAATAATCGCCATTGGTGTCTCTTAATTAGGAATGAATACACGGCATTATTGAATTGGTCGATTTAAGCACATGACCCAACACTTTAGGCTTAGAATAGGTAGATTTCCTTAGGGTCATGTCCTAAGATATTTAGGGTCATGTCTTTAAATAAGAGCGACCAACACAATGACTATTGATTCATATATAGGAGACAAGACATTCTACACAACACTACGGGTCTTGCGCCTCGGATGGATGAAACCCCGGAACATAGTGGCTCACCATGGGATAATAAGCCGATAGGGTACGAGGGATGACGTTATTGTATTTCTTGAAATGATTTATTCGGAGAGAAAAATTGTGACAAACGATCGATCAATAAAACCCTCCGACACTCGTCCCCCCGGGCATATTTGGTACAAGGGACGAAATCCTCTAACCACAACTTTGAATGAGATAACGTCCAATAATCGCCATTGGTGTCTCTTAATTAGGAATGAATACACGGCATTATTGAATTGGTCGATTTAAGCACATGACCCAACACTTTAGGCTTAGAATAGGTAGATTTCCCTAGGGTCATGTCCTAAGATATCTAGGGTCATGTATTTAAATAAGAGCGACCAACACAATGACTATTGATTCATGTATAGGAGACAAGACATTCTACACAACACTACGGGTCTTGCGCCTCGGCATGGATGAAACCCCCGAACATAGTGGCTCACCATGGGATAATAAGCCGATAGGGTACGAGGGACGACGTTATTGTATTTCTTGAAATGATTTATTCGGAGAGAAAAATTGTGACAAACGATCGATCAATAAACCCTCCGACACTCGTCTCCCGGGCATATTTGGTACAAGGGACGAAACCCTCTAACCACTACTTTGAATGAGATAACGTCCAATAATCGCCATTGGTGTCTCTTAATTAGGAATGAATACACGCATTATCGCATTGGTCGATTTAAGCACATGACCCAACACTTTAGGCTTAGAATAGGTAGATTTCCTTAGGGTCATGTCCTAAGATATTTAGGGTCATGTCTTTAAATAAGAGCGACCAACACAATGACTATTGATTCATATATAGGAGACAAGACATTCTACACAACACTACGGGTCTTCAAGGCCTCGCATGGGATGAAACCCCCGAACATAGTGGCTCACCATGGGATAATAAGCCGATAGGGTACGAGGGACGACGTTATTGTATTTCTTGAAATGATTTATTCGGAGAGAAAAAATTGTGACAAACGATCGATCAATAAAACCCTCCGACACTCGCCTCCCCGGGCATATTTGGTACAAGGGACGAAACCCTCTAACCACTACTTTGAATGAGATAACGTCCAATAATCGCCATCGGTGCCTTAATTAGGAATGAATACACGACATTATCGCATTGGTCGATTTAAGCACATGACCCAACACTTTAGGCTTAGAATAGGAGATTTCCTTAGGGTCATGTCCTAAGATATTTAGGGTCATGTCTTTAAATAAGAGCGACCAACACAATGACTATTGATTCATATATAGGAGACAAGACATTCTACACAACACTACGGGTCTTAGCGCTCGGCATGGATGAAACCCCCGAACATAGTGGCTCACCATGGGATAATAAGCCGATAGGGTACGAGGGATGACGTTATTGTATTTCTTGAAATGATTTATTCGGAGAGAAAAATTGTGACAAACGATCGATCAATAAACCCTCCGACACTCGTCTCCCGGGCATATTTGGTACAAGGGACGAAACCCTCTAACCACTACTTTGAATGAGATAACGTCCAATAATCGCCATTGGTGTCTCTTAATTAGGAATGAATACACGGCATTATTGCATCGGTCGATTTAAGCACATGACCCAACACTTTAGGCTTAGAATAGGTAGATTTCCTTAGGGTCATGTCCTAAGATATTTAGGGTCATGTCTTTAAATAAGAGCGACCAACACAATGACTATTGATTCATATATAGGAGACAAGACATTCTACACAACACTACGGGTCTTACGGCTTCGCATGGATGAAACCCCTAAACATAGTGGCTCACCACGGGATAATAAGCCGATAGGGTACGAGGGATGACGTTATTGTATTTCTTGAAATGATTTATTCGGAGAGAAAAATTGTGACAAACGATCGATCAATAAACCCTCCGACACTCGTCTCCCGGGCATATTTGGTACAAGGGACGAAACCCTCTAACCACTACTTTGAATGAGATAACGTCCAATAATCGCCATTGGTGTCTCTTAATTAGGAATGAATACACGGCATTATTGCATCGGTCGATTTAAGCACATGACCCAACACTTTAGGCTTAGAATAGGTAGATTTCCTTAGGGTCATGTCCTAAGATATTTAGGGTCATGTCTTTAAATAAGAGCGACCAACACAATGACTATTGATTCATATATAGGAGACAAGACATTCTACACAACACTACGGGTCTTGCGCTCGGCATGGATGAAACCCCCGAACATAGTGGCTCACCATGGGATAATAAGCCGATAGGGTACGAGGGACGACGTTATTGTATTTCTTGAAATGATTTATTCGGAGAGAAAAATTGTGACAAACGATCGATCAATAAAACCCTCCGACACTCGTCTCCCCGGGCATATTTGGTACAAGGGACGAAACCCTCTAACCACTACTTTGAATGAGATAACGTCCAATAATCGCCATTGGTGTCCTTAATTAGGAATGAATACACGCATTATGCATCGGTCGATTTAAGCACATGACCCAACACTTTAGGCTTAGAATAGGTAGATTTCCTTAGGGTCATGTCCTAAGATATTTAGGGTCATGTCTTTAAATAAGAGCGACCAACACAATGACTATTGATTCATGTATAGGAGACAAGACATTCTACACAACACTACGGGTCTTCAAGGCTCCGCATGGGATGAAACCCCCGAACATAGTGGCTCACCATGGGATAATAAGCCGATAGGGTACGAGGGATGACGTTATTGTATTTCTTGAAATGATTTATTCGAGAGAAAAAATTGTGACAAACGATCGATCAATAAAACCCTCCGACACTCGTCTCCCGGGCATATTTGGTACAAGGGACGAAACCCTCTAACCACTACTTTGAATGAGATAACGTCCAATAATCGCCATCGGTGTCCTTAATTAGGAATGAATACACGGCATTATTGCATCGGTCGATTTAAGCACATGACCCAACACTTTAGGCTTAGAATAGGTAGATTTCCCTAGGGTCATGTCCTAAGATATTTAGGGTCATGTCTTTAAATAAGAGCGACCAACACAATGACTATTGATTCATATATAGGAGACAAGACATTCTACACAACACTACGGGTCTTACGGCCTCGATGGATGAAACCCCCGAACATAGTGGCTCACCATGGGATAATAAGCCGATAGGTACGACAGGGATGACGTTATCGTATTTCTTGAAATGATTTATTCGGAGAGAAAAATTGTGACAAACGATCGATCAATAAACCCTCCGACACTCGTCCCCCGGGCATATTTGGTACAAGGGACGAAACCCTCTAACCACTACTTTGAATGAGATAACGTCCAATAATCGCCATTGGTGTCTCTTAATTAGGAATGAATACACTGCATTATTGCATTGGTCGATTTAAGCACATGACCCAACACTTTACGCTTAGAATAGGTAGTTTTCCTTAGGGTCATGTCCTAAGATATTTAGGGTCATGTCTTTAAATAAGAGCGACCAACACAATGACTATTGATTCATGTATAGGAGACAAGACATTCTACACAACACTACGGGTCTTACGGCTCCGCATGGGATGAAACCCCCGGAACATAGTGGCTCACCATGGGATAATAAGCCGATAGGGTACGAGGGATGACGTTATTGTATTTCTTGAAATGATTTATTCGGAGAGAAAAATTGTGACAAACGATCGATCAATAAAACCCTCCGACACTCGTCTCCCCGGGCATATTTGGTACAAGGGACGAAACCCCCTAACCACTACTTTGAATGAGATAACGTCCAATAATCGCCATTGGTGCCTTAATTAGGAATGAATACACGCATTATTGCATTGGTCGATTTAAGCACATGACCCAACACTTTAAGCTTAGAATAGGAGATTTCCCTAGGGTCATGTCCTAAGATATTTAGGGTCATTTCTTTAAATAAGAGCGACCAACACAATTACTATTGATTCATATATAGGAGACAAGACATTCTACACAACACTACGGGTCTTCAGGCCTCATGGGATGAAACCCCCGAACATAGTGGCTCACCATGGGATAATAAGCCGATAGGGTACGAGGGATGACGTTATTGTATTTCTTGAAATGATTTATTCGGAGAGAAAAATTGTGACAAACGATCGATCAATAAACCCTCCGACACTCGCCTCCCGGGCATATTTGGTACAAGGGACGAAACCCTCTAACCACTACTTTGAATGAGATAACGTCCAATAATCGCCATTGGTGCCTCTTAATTAGGAATGAATACACGGCATTATTGCATCGGTCGATTTAAGCACATGACCCAACACTTTAGGCTTAGAATAGGTAGATTTCCTTAGGGTCATGTCCTAAGATATTTAGGGTCATGTCTTTAAATAAGAGCGACCAACACAATGACTATTGATTCATATATAGGAGACAAGACATTCTACACAACACTATGGGTCTTGCGTCTCGTATGGATGAAACCCCCGAACATAGTGGCTCACCACGGGATAATAAGCCGATAGGGTACGAGGGATGACGTTATTGTATTTCTTGAAATGATTTATTCGAGAGAAAAATTGTGACAAACGATCGATCAATAAACCCTCCGACACTCGCCTCCCCGGGCATATTTGGTACAAGGGACGAAACCCTCTAACCACTACTTTGAATGAGATAACGTCCAATAATCGCCATTGGTGTCTCTTAATTAGGAATGAATACACGGCATTATTGCATCGGTCGATTTAAGCACATGACCCAACACTTTAGGCTTAGAATAGGTAGATTTCCTTAGGGTCATGTCCTAAGATATTTAGGGTCATGTCTTTAAATAAGAGCGACCAACACAATGACTATTGATTCATATATAGGAGACAAGACATTCTACACAACACTACGGGTCTTAAGCGCCTCGGCATGGGATGAAACCCCCGAACATAGTGGCTCACCATGGGATAATAAGCCGATAGGGTACGAGGGATGACGTTATTGTATTTCTTGAAATGATTTATTCGGAGAGAAAAATTGTGACAAACGATCGATCAATAAACCCTCCGACACTCGCCTCCCCGGGCATATTTGGTACAAGGGACGAAACCCTCTAACCACTACTTTGAATGAGATAACGTCCAATAATCGCCATTGGTGTCTCTTAATTAGGAATGAATACACGGCATTATTGCATCGGTCGATTTAAGCACATGACCCAACACTTTAGGCTTAGAATAGGTAGATTTCCTTAGGGTCATGTCCTAAGATATTTAGGGTCATGTCTTTAAATAAGAGCGACCAACACAATGACTATTGATTCATATATAGGAGACAAGACATTCTACACAACACTACGGGTCTTGCGCCTCGGCATGGATGAAACCCCCGAACATAGTGGCTCACCATGGGATAATAAGCCGATAGGGGTACGAGGGATGACGTTATTGTATTTCTTGAAATGATTTATTCGGAGAGAAAAAATTGTGACAAACGATCGATCAATAAACCCTCCGACACTCGTCTCCCGGGCATATTTGGTACAAGGGACGAAACCCTCTAACCACTACTTTGAATGAGATAACGTCCAATAATCGCCATCGGTGTCTCTTAATTAGGAATGAATACACGGCATTATCGCATCGGTCGATTTAAGCACATGACCCAACACTTTAGGCTTAGAATAGGTAGATTTCCTTAGGGTCATGTCCTAAGATATTTAGGGTCATGTCTTTAAATAAGAGCGACCAACACAATGACTATTGATTCATATATAGGAGACAAGACATTCTACACAACACTACGGGTCTTAAGGCCTCGGCATGGATGAAACCCCCGAACATAGTGGCTCACCATGGGATAATAAGCCGATAGGGTACGAGGGATGACGTTATTGTATTTCTTGAAATGATTTATTCGGAGAGAAAAATTGTGACAAACGATCGATCAATAAAACCCTCCGACACTCGTCTCCCCGGGCATATTTGGTACAAGGGACGAAACCCTCTAACCACTACTTTGAATGAGATAACGTCCAATAATCGCCATTGGTGTCTCTTAATTAGGAATGAATACACGGCATTATCGCATCGGTCGATTTAAGCACATGACCCAACACTTTAGGCTTAGAATAGGTAGATTTCCTTAGGGTCATGTCCTAAGATATTTAGGGTCATGTCTTTAAATAAGAGCGACCAACACAATGACTATTGATTCATATATAGGAGACAAGACATTCTACACAACACTACGGGTCTTAAGGCCCTCGGCATGGATGAAACCCCCGAACATAGTGGCTCACCATGGGATAATAAGCCGATAGGGGTACGAGGGATGACGTTATTGTATTTCTTGAAATGATTTATTCGGAGAGAAAAATTGTGACAAACGATCGATCAATAAACCCTCCGACACTCGTCTCCCGGGCATATTTGGTACAAGGGACGAAACCCTCTAACCACTACTTTGAATGAGATAACGTCCAATAATCGCCATCGGTGTCCTTAATTAGGAATGAATACACGACATTATTGCATCGGTCGATTTAAGCACATGACCCAACACTTTAGGCTTAGAATAGGTAGATTTCCTTAGGGTCATGTCCTAAGATATTTAGGGTCATGTCTTTAAATAAGAGCGACCAACACAATGACTATTGATTCATGTATAGGAGACAAGACATTCTACACAACACTATGGGTCTTGCGTCTCGGATGGATGAAACCCCCGAACATAGTGGCTCACCATGGGATAATAAGCCGATAGGGTACGAGGGATGACGTTATTGTATTTCTTGAAATGATTTATTCCGGAGAGAAAAATTGTGACAAACGATCGATCAATAAACCCTCCGACACTCGTCTCCCGGGCATATTTGGTACAAGGGACGAAACCCTCTAACCACTACTTTGAATGAGATAACGTCCAATAATCGCCATTGGTGTCTCTTAATTAGGAATGAATACACGGCATTATTGCATCGGGTCGATTTAAGCACATGACCCAACACTTTAGGCTTAGAATAGGTAGATTTCCTTAGGGTCATGTCCTAAGATATTTAGGGTCATGTCTTTAAATAAGAGCGACCAACACAATGACTATTGATTCATATATAGGAGACAAGACATTCTACACAACACTACGGGTCTTGCGCCTCGGCATGGATGAAACCCCCGAACATAGTGGCTCACCATGGGATAATAAGCCGATAGGGTACGAGGGATGACGTTATTGTATTTCTTGAAATGATTTATTCGGAGAGAAAAATTGTGACAAACGATCGATCAATAAAACCCTCCGACACTCGTCTCCCGGGCATATTTGGTACAAGGGACGAAACCCTCTAACCACTACTTTGAATGAGATAACGTCCAATAATCGCCATTGGTGTCTCTTAATTAGGAATGAATACACGGCATTATTGCATTGGTCGATTTAAGCACATGACCCAACACTTTAGGCTTAGAATAGGTAGATTTCCTTAGGGTCATGTCCTAAGATATTTAGGGTCATGTCTTTAAATAAGAGCGACCAACACAATGACTATTGATTCATATATAGGAGACAAGACATTCTACACAACACTATGGGTCTTCGGCTCGGCATGGATGAAACCCCCGAACATAGTGGCTCACCATGGGATAATAAGCCGATAGGGTACGAGGGATGACGTTATTGTATTTCTTGAAATGATTTATTCGGAGAGAAAAAATTGTGACAAACGATCGATCAATAAACCCTCCGACACTCGTCTCCCCGGGCATATTTGGTACAAGGGACGAAACCCTCTAACCACTACTTTGAATGAGATAACGTCCAATAATCGCCATTGGTGTCTCTTAATTAGGAATGAATACACGGCATTATTGCATCGGTCGATTTAAGCACATGACCCAACACTTTAGGCTTAGAATAGGTAGATTTCCTTAGGTCATGTCCTAAGATATTTAGGGTCATGTCTTTAAATAAGAGCGACCAACACAATGACTATTGATTCATATATAGGAGACAAGACATTCTACACAACACTACGGGTCTTCAAGGCCTCGTATGGATGAAACCCCCGAACATAGTGGCTCACCATGGGATAATAAGCCGATAGGGTACGAGGGATGACGTTATTGTATTTCTTGAAATGATTTATTCGGAGAGAAAAATTGTGACAAACGATCGATCAATAAACCCTCCGACACTCGTCTCCCCGGGCATATTTGGTACAAGGGACGAAACCCTCTAACCACTACTTTGAATGAGATAACGTCCAATAATCGCCATTGGTGTCTCTTAATTAGGAATGAATACACGGCATTATTGCATCGGTCGATTTAAGCACATGACCCAACACTTTAGGCTTAGAATAGGTAGATTTCCTTAGGGTCATGTCCTAAGATATTTAGGGTCATGTCTTTAAATAAGAGCGACCAACACAATGACTATTGATTCATATATAGGAGACAAGACATTCTACACAACACTACGGGTCTTGCGCCTCGGTATGGGATGAAACCCCCGAACATAGTGGCTCACCATGGGATAATAAGCCGATAGGGTACGAGGGATGACGTTATTGTATTTCTTGAAATGATTTATTCGGAGAGAAAAATTGTGACAAACGATCGATCAATAAAACCCTCCGACACTCGCCTCCCCGGGCATATTTGGTACAAGGGACGAAACCCTCTAACCACTACTTTGAATGAGATAACGTCCAATAATCGCCATCGGTGTCTCTTAATTAGGAATGAATACACGGCATTATTGCATCGGTCGATTTAAGCACATGACCCAACACTTTAGGCTTAGAATAGGTAGATTTCCTTAGGGTCATGTCCTAAGATATTTAGGGTCATGTCTTTAAATAAGAGCGACCAACACAATGACTATTGATTCATATATAGGAGACAAGACATTCTACACAACACTACGGGTCTTCAAGGCTCGGCATGGGATGAAACCCCCGAACATAGTGGCTCACCATGGGATAATAAGCCGATAGGGTACGAGGGATGACGTTATTGTATTTCTTGAAATGATTTATTCGGAGAGAAAAATTGTGACAAACGATCGATCAATAAACCCTCCGACACTCGTCTCCCGGGCATATTTGGTACAAGGGACGAAACCCTCTAACCACTACTTTGAATGAGATAACGTCCAATAATCGCCATCGGTGTCTCTTAATTAGGAATGAATACACGGCATTATTGCATCGGTCGATTTAAGCACATGACCCAACACTTTAGGCTTAGAATAGGTAGATTTCCCTAGGGTCATGTCCTAAGATATTTAGGGTCATGTCTTTAAATAAGAGCGACCAACACAATGACTATTGATTCATATATAGGAGACAAGACATTCTACACAACACTACGGGTCTTGCGCCTCCGATGGATGAAACCCCCGAACATAGTGGCTCACCATGGGATAATAAGCCGATAGGGTACGAGGGATGACGTTATTGTATTTCTTGAAATGATTTATTCGGAGAGAAAAATTGTGACAAACGATCGATCAATAAACCCTCCGACACTCGTCTCCCCGGGCATATTTGGTACAAGGGACGAAACCCTCTAACCACTACTTTGAATGAGATAACGTCCAATAATCGCCATTGGTGTCTCTTAATTAGGAATGAATACACGGCATTATTGCATCGGTCGATTTAAGCACATGACCCAACACTTTAGGCTTAGAATAGGTAGATTTCCTTAGGGTCATGTCCTAAGATATTTAGGGTCATGTCTTTAAATAAGAGCGACCAACACAATGACTATTGATTCATATATAGGAGACAAGACATTCTACACAACACTACGGGTCTTCAGGCCTCGGCATGGATGAAACCCCGAACATAGTGGCTCACCATGGGATAATAAGCCGATAGGGTACGAGGGATGACGTTATTGTATTTCTTGAAATGATTTATTCGGAGAGAAAAATTGTGACAAACGATCGATCAATAAAACCCTCCGACACTCGTCTCCCGGGCATATTTGGTACAAGGGACGAAACCCTAACCACTACTTTGAATGAGATAACGTCCAATAATCGCCATTGGTGTCCCTTAATTAGGAATGAATACACGGCATTATTGCATCGGTCGATTTAAGCACATGACCCAACACTTTAGGCTTAGAATAGGTAGATTTCCTTAGGGTCATGTCCTAAGATATTTAGGGTCATGTCTTTAAATAAGAGCGACCAACACAATGACTATTGATTCATATATAGGAGACAAGACATTCTACACAACACTATGGGTCTTCAGGCCTCGGATGGATGAAACCCCGGAACATAGTGGCTCACCATGGGATAATAAGCCGATAGGGTACGAGGGATGACGTTATTGTATTTCTTGAAATGATTTATTCGGAGAGAAAAATTGTGACAAACGATCGATCAATAAACCCTCCGACACTCGTCTCCCCGGGCATATTTGGTACAAGGGACGAAACCCTCTAACCACTACTTTGAATGAGATAACGTCCAATAATCGCCATTGGTGTCTCTTAATTAGGAATGAATACACGGCATTATTGCATCGGTCGATTTAAGCACATGACCCAACACTTTAGGCTTAGAATAGGTAGATTTCCTTAGGGTCATGTCCTAAGATATTTAGGGTCATGTCTTTAAATAAGAGCGACCAACACAATGACTATTGATTCATATATAGGAGACAAGACATTCTACACAACACTACGGGTCTTGCGGCCTCGGATGGGATGAAACCCCCGAACATAGTGGCTCACCATGGGATAATAAGCCGATAGGGTACGAGGGACGACGTTATTGTATTTCTTGAAATGATTTATTCGGAGAGAAAAATTGTGACAAACGATCGATCAATAAACCCTCCGACACTCGCCTCCCGGGCATATTTGGTACAAGGGACGAAACCCTCTAACCACTACTTTGAATGAGATAACGTCCAATAATCGCCATTGGTGTCTCTTAATTAGGAATGAATACACGGCATTATTGCATCGGTCGATTTAAGCACATGACCCAACACTTTAGGCTTAGAATAGGTAGATTTCCTTAGGGTCATGTCCTAAGATATTTAGGGTCATGTCTTTAAATAAGAGCGACCAACACAATTACTATTGATTCATATATAGGAGACAAGACATTCTACACAACACTACGGGTCTTGGCGCCTCGGCATGGATGAAACCCCCGGAACATAGTGGCTCACCACGGGATAATAAGCCGATAGGGTACGAGGGACGACGTTATTGTATTTCTTGAAATGATTTATTCGGAGAGAAAAATTGTGACAAACGATCGATCAATAAAACCCTCCGACACTCGTCTCCCGGGCATATTTGGTACAAGGGACGAAACCCTCTAACCACTACTTTGAATGAGATAACGTCCAATAATCGCCATTGGTGTCTCTTAATTAGGAATGAATACACGACATTATTGCATTGGTCGATTTAAGCACATGACCCAACACTTTAGGCTTAGAATAGGTAGATTTCCTTAGGGTCATGTCCTAAGATATTTAGGGTCATGTCTTTAAATAAGAGCGACCAACACAATGACTATTGATTCATATATAGGAGACAAGACATTCTACACAACACTACGGGTCTCAGGCCTCGGATGGATGAAACCCCCGAACATAGTGGCTCACCATGGGATAATAAGCCGATAGGGTACGAGGGATGACGTTATTGTATTTCTTGAAATGATTTATTCGGAGAGAAAAAATTGTGACAAACGATCGATCAATAAACCCTCCGACACTCGTCTCCCGGGCATATTTGGTACAAGGGACGAAACCCTCTAACCACTACTTTGAATGAGATAACGTCCAATAATCGCCATTGGTGTCTCTTAATTAGGAATGAATACACGGCATTATTGCATTGGTCGATTTAAGCACATGACCCAACACTTTAGGCTTAGAATAGGTAGATTTCCTTAGGGTCATGTCCTAAGATATTTAGGGTCATGTCTTTAAATAAGAGCGACCAACACAATGACTATTGATTCATGTATAGGAGACAAGACATTCTACACAACACTACGGGTCTTGCGCCTCGGCATGGATGAAACCCCCGGAACATAGTGGCTCACCATGGGATAATAAGCCGATAGGGTACGAGGGACGACGTTATTGTATTTCTTGAAATGATTTATTCGGAGAGAAAAATTGTGACAAACGATCGATCAATAAACCCTCCGACACTCGTCTCCCGGGCATATTTGGTACAAGGGACGAAACCCTCTAACCACTACTTTGAATGAGATAACGTCCAATAATCGCCATTGGTGTCTCTTAATTAGGAATGAATACACGGCATTATTGCATCGGTCGATTTAAGCACATGACCCAACACTTTAGGCTTAGAATAGGTAGATTTCCTTAGGGTCATGTCCTAAGATATTTAGGGTCATGTCTTTAAATAAGAGCGACCAACACAATGACTATTGATTCATATATAGGAGACAAGACATTCTACACAACACTACGGGTCTTGCGCCTCGGCATGGATGAAACCCCGAACATAGTGGCTCACCATGGGATAATAAGCCGATAGGGTACGAGGGATGACGTTATTGTATTTCTTGAAATGATTTATTCGGAGAGAAAAATTGTGACAAACGATCGATCAATAAACCCTCCGACACTCGTCTCCCGGGGCATATTTGGTACAAGGGACGAAACCCTCTAACCACTACTTTGAATGAGATAACGTCCAATAATCGCCATTGGTGTCTCTTAATTAGGAATGAATACACGGCATTATTGCATCGGTCGATTTAAGCACATGACCCAACACTTTAGGCTTAGAATAGGTAGATTTCCTTAGGGTCATGTCCTAAGATATTTAGGGTCATGTCTTTAAATAAGAGCGACCAACACAATGACTATTGATTCATATATAGGAGACAAGACATTCTACACAACACTATGGGTCTTCAGGCTCGGCATGGATGAAACCCCCGAACATAGTGGCTCACCATGGGATAATAAGCCGATAGGGTACGAGGGATGACGTTATTGTATTTCTTGAAATGATTTATTCGAGAGAAAAAATTGTGACAAACGATCGATCAATAAACCCTCCGACACTCGTCTCCCCGGGCATATTTGGTACAAGGGACGAAACCCTCTAACCACTACTTTGAATGAGATAACGTCCAATAATCGCCATCGGTGTCTCTTAATTAGGAATGAATACACGGCATTATTGCATTGGTCGATTTAAGCACATGACCCAACACTTTAGGCTTAGAATAGGTAGATTTCCTTAGGGTCATGTCCTAAGATATTTAGGGTCATGTCTTTAAATAAGAGCGACCAACACAATGACTATTGATTCATATATAGGAGACAAGACATTCTACACAACACTACGGGTCTTCAGGCCTCGGTATGGGATGAAACCCCCGGAACATAGTGGCTCACCATGGGATAATAAGCCGATAGGGTACGAGGGATGACGTTATTGTATTTCTTGAAATGATTTATTCGGAGAGAAAAATTGTGACAAACGATCGATCAATAAACCCTCCGACACTCGTCTCCCGGGCATATTTGGTACAAGGGACGAAACCCTCTAACCACTACTTTGAATGAGATAACGTCCAATAATCGCCATTGGTGTCTCTTAATTAGGAATGAATACACGACATTATTGCATCGGTCGATTTAAGCACATGACCCAACACTTTAGGCTTAGAATAGGTAGATTTCCTTAGGGTCATGTCCTAAGATATTTAGGGTCATGTCTTTAAATAAGAGCGACCAACACAATGACTATTGATTCATATATAGGAGACAAGACATTCTACACAACACTACGGGTCTTGCGGCTCCGCATGGATGAAACCCCGGAACATAGTGGCTCACCATGGGATAATAAGCCGATAGGGTACGAGGGATGACGTTATTGTATTTCTTGAAATGATTTATTCGGAGAGAAAAATTGTGACAAACGATCGATCAATAAAACCCTCCGACACTCGTCTCCCGGGCATATTTGGTACAAGGGACGAAACCCTCTAACCACTACTTTGAATGAGATAACGTCCAATAATCGCCATCGGTGTCTCTTAATTAGGAATGAATACACGGCATTATTGCATCGGTCGATTTAAGCACATGACCCAACACTTTAGGCTTAGAATAGGTAGATTTCCTTAGGGTCATGTCCTAAGATATTTAGGGTCATGTCTTTAAATAAGAGCGACCAACACAATGACTATTGATTCATATATAGGAGACAAGACATTCTACACAACACTATGGGTCTTGCGCTCGGCATGGGATGAAACCCCCGAACATAGTGGCTCACCATGGGATAATAAGCCGATAGGGTACGAGGGATGACGTTATTGTATTTCTTGAAATGATTTATTCGGAGAGAAAAAATTGTGACAAACGATCGATCAATAAACCCTCCGACACTCGCCTCCCCGGGCATATTTGGTACAAGGGACGAAACCCTCTAACCACTACTTTGAATGAGATAACGTCCAATAATCGCCATTGGTGTCTCTTAATTAGGAATGAATACACGGCATTATTGCATTGGTCGATTTAAGCACATGACCCAACACTTTAGGCTTAGAATAGGTAGATTTCCTTAGGGTCATGTCCTAAGATATTTAGGGTCATGTCTTTAAATAAGAGCGACCAACACAATGACTATTGATTCATGTATAGGAGACAAGACATTCTACACAACACTACGGGTCTTGCGGCTCGGCATGGATGAAACCCCCGAACATAGTGGCTCACCATGGGATAATAAGCCGATAGGGTACGAGGGATGACGTTATTGTATTTCTTGAAATGATTTATTCGGAGAGAAAAATTGTGACAAACGATCGATCAATAAACCCTCCGACACTCGTCTCCCCGGGCATATTTGGTACAAGGGACGAAACCCTCTAACCACTACTTTGAATGAGATAACGTCCAATAATCGCCATTGGTGTCTCTTAATTAGGAATGAATACACGGCATTATTGCATCGGTCGATTTAAGCACATGACCCAACACTTTAGGCTTAGAATAGGTAGATTTCCTTAGGGTCATGTCCTAAGATATTTAGGGTCATGTCTTTAAATAAGAGCGACCAACACAATGACTATTGATTCATATATAGGAGACAAGACATTCTACACAACACTACGGGTCTTCAGCGCCTCGGTATGGATGAAACCCCCGAACATAGTGGCTCACCATGGGATAATAAGCCGATAGGGTACGAGGGATGACGTTATTGTATTTCTTGAAATGATTTATTCGGAGAGAAAAATTGTGACAAACGATCGATCAATAAACCCTCCGACACTCGTCTCCCCGGGCATATTTGGTACAAGGGACGAAACCCTCTAACCACTACTTTGAATGAGATAACGTCCAATAATCGCCATTGGTGTCTCTTAATTAGGAATGAATACACGGCATTATTGCATTGGTCGATTTAAGCACATGACCCAACACTTTAGGCTTAGAATAGGTAGATTTCCTTAGGGTCATGTCCTAAGATATTTAGGGTCATGTCTTTAAATAAGAGCGACCAACACAATGACTATTGATTCATGTATAGGAGACAAGACATTCTACACAACACTACGGGTCTTGCGCCCTCGGTATGGATGAAACCCCCGAACATAGTGGCTCACCATGGGATAATAAGCCGATAGGGTACGAGGGATGACGTTATTGTATTTCTTGAAATGATTTATTCGGAGAGAAAAATTGTGACAAACGATCGATCAATAAACCCTCCGACACTCGTCTCCCCGGGCATATTTGGTACAAGGGACGAAACCCTCTAACCACTACTTTGAATGAGATAACGTCCAATAATCGCCATTGGTGTCTCTTAATTAGGAATGAATACACGCATTATTGCATTGGTCGATTTAAGCACATGACCCAACACTTTAGGCTTAGAATAGGTAGATTTCCTTAGGGTCATGTCCTAAGATATTTAGGGTCATGTCTTTAAATAACAGCGACCAACACAATGACTATTGATTCATGTATAGGAGACAAGACATTCTACACAACACTACGGGTCTTGCGCCTCGGCATGGATGAAACCCCCCGAACATAGTGGCTCACCATGGGATAATAAGCCGATAGGGTACGAGGGATGACGTTATTGTATTTCTTGAAATGATTTATTCGGAGAGAAAAATTGTGACAAACGATCGATCAATAAACCCTCCGACACTCGTCTCCCCGGGCATATTTGGTACAAGGGACGAAACCCTCTAACCACTACTTTGAATGAGATAACGTCCAATAATCGCCATTGGTGTCTCTTAATTAGGAATGAATACACGGCATTATTGCATCGGTCGATTTAAGCACACGACCCAACACTTTAGGCTTAGAATAGGTAGATTTCCTTAGGGTCATGTCCTAAGATATTTAGGGTCATGTCTTTAAATAAGAGCGACCAACACAATGACTATTGATTCATGTATAGGAGACAAGACATTCTACACAACACTATGGGTCTTGCGTCTCGTGGGATGAAACCCCGGAACATAGTGGCTCACCATGGGATAATAAGCCGATAGGGTACGAGGGACGACGTTATTGTATTTCTTGAAATGATTTATTCGGAGAGAAAAATTGTGACAAACGATCGATCAATAAACCCTCCGACACTCGTCTCCCGGGCATATTTGGTACAAGGGACGAAACCCTCTAACCACTACTTTGAATGAGATAACGTCCAATAATCGCCATTGGTGTCTCTTAATTAGGAATGAATACACGGCATTATCGCATCGGTCGATTTAAGCACATGACCCAACACTTTAGGCTTAGAATAGGTAGATTTCCTTAGGGTCATGTCCTAAGATATTTAGGGTCATGTCTTTAAATAAGAGCGACCAACACAATGACTATTGATTCATGTATAGGAGACAAGACATTCTACACAACACTACGGGTCTTGCGTCTCGGCATGGATGAAACCCCCCGAACATAGTGGCTCACCATGGGATAATAAGCCGATAGGGTACGAGGGATGACGTTATTGTATTTCTTGAAATGATTTATTCGGAGAGAAAAATTGTGACAAACGATCGATCAATAAACCCTCCGACACTCGCCTCCCCGGGCATATTTGGTACAAGGGACGAAACCCTCTAACCACTACTTTGAATGAGATAACGTCCAATAATCGCCATTGGTGTCTCTTAATTAGGAATGAATACACGACATTATTGCATTGGTCGATTTAAGCACACGACCCAACACTTTAGGCTTAGAATAGGTAGATTTCCTTAGGGTCATGTCCTAAGATATTTAGGGTCATGTCTTTAAATAAGAGCGACCAACACAATGACTATTGATTCATATATAGGAGACAAGACATTCTACACAACACTATGGGTCTTGCGCCTCGGATGGATGAAACCCCCGAACATAGTGGCTCACCATGGGATAATAAGCCGATAGGGTACGAGGGATGACGTTATTGTATTTCTTGAAATGATTTATTCGGAGAGAAAAAATTGTGACAAACGATCGATCAATAAAACCCTCCGACACTCGTCTCCCGGGCATATTTGGTACAAGGGACGAAACCCTCTAACCACTACTTTGAATGAGATAACGTCCAATAATCGCCATTGGTGTCTCTTAATTAGGAATGAATACACGGCATTATTGCATTGGTCGATTTAAGCACATGACCCAACACTTTAGGCTTAGAATAGGTAGATTTCCTTAGGGTCATGTCCTAAGATATTTAGGGTCATGTCTTTAAATAAGAGCGACCAACACAATGACTATTGATTCATGTATAGGAGACAAGACATTCTACACAACACTACGGGTCTTGCAGCCTCGTATGGATGAAACCCCCGAACATAGTGGCTCACCATGGGATAATAAGCCGATAGGGTACGAGGGATGACGTTATTGTATTTCTTGAAATGATTTATTCGGAGAGAAAAATTGTGACAAACGATCGATCAATAAACCCTCCGACACTCGTCTCCCGGGCATATTTGGTACAAGGGACGAAACCCTCTAACCACTACTTTGAATGAGATAACGTCCAATAATCGCCATTGGTGTCTCTTAATTAGGAATGAATACACGACATTATTGCATTGGTCGATTTAAGCACATGACCCAACACTTTAGGCTTAGAATAGGTAGATTTCCTTAGGGTCATGTCCTAAGATATTTAGGGTCATGTCTTTAAATAAGAGCGACCAACACAATGACTATTGATTCATATATAGGAGACAAGACATTCTACACAACACTATGGGTCTTGCGGCCTCGGCATGGATGAAACCCCCGAACATAGTGGCTCACCATGGGATAATAAGCCGATAGGGTACGAGGGATGACGTTATTGTATTTCTTGAAATGATTTATTCGGAGAGAAAAATTGTGACAAACGATCGATCAATAAACCCTCCGACACTCGTCTCCCGGGCATATTTGGTACAAGGGACGAAACCCTCTAACCACTACTTTGAATGAGATAACGTCCAATAATCGCCATTGGTGTCTCTTAATTAGGAATGAATACACGGCATTATTGCATTGGTCGATTTAAGCACACGACCCAACACTTTAGGCTTAGAATAGGTAGATTTCCTTAGGGTCATGTCCTAAGATATTTAGGGTCATGTCTTTAAATAAGAGCGACCAACACAATGACTATTGATTCATGTATAGGAGACAAGACATTCTACACAACACTATGGGTCTTCAGCCTCTAGATGGATGAAACCCCCGGAACATAGTGGCTCACCATGGGATAATAAGCCGATAGGGGTACGAGGGATGACGTTATTGTATTTCTTGAAATGATTTATTCGGAGAGAAAAATTGTGACAAACGATCGATCAATAAACCCTCCGACACTCGTTCTCCCGGGCATATTTGGTACAAGGGACGAAACCCTCTAACCACTACTTTGAATGAGATAACGTCCAATAATCGCCATTGGTGTCTCTTAATTAGGAATGAATACACGGCATTATTGCATTGGTCGATTTAAGCACATGACCCAACACTTTAGGCTTAGAATAGGTAGATTTCCTTAGGGTCATGTCCTAAGATATTTAGGGTCATGTCTTTAAATAAGAACGACCAACACAATGACTATTGATTCATGTATAGGAGACAAGACATTCTACACAACACTATGGGTCTTGGCGTCTCGGTATGGATGAAACCCCGGAACATAGTGGCTCACCATGGGATAATAAGCCGATAGGGTACGAGGGATGACGTTATTGTATTTCTTGAAATGATTTATTCGGAGAGAAAAATTGTGACAAACGATCGATCAATAAACCCTCCGACACTCGTCTCCCCGGGCATATTTGGTACAAGGGACGAAACCCTCTAACCACTACTTTGAATGAGATAACGTCCAATAATCGCCATTGGTGTCTCTTAATTAGGAATGAATACACGGCATTATTGCATTGGTCGATTTAAGCACATGACCCAACACTTTAGGCTTAGAATAGGTAGATTTCCTTAGGGTCATGTCCTAAGATATTTAGGGTCATGTCTTTAAATAAGAGCGACCAACACAATGACTATTGATTCATGTATAGGAGACAAGACATTCTACACAACACTACGGGTCTTGCGCCTCGGCATGGATGAAACCCCGGAACATAGTGGCTCACCATGGGATAATAAGCCGATAGGGTACGAGGGATGACGTTATTGTATTTCTTGAAATGATTTATTCGGAGAGAAAAATTGTGACAAACGATCGATCAATAAAACCCTCCGACACTCGTCTCCCCGGGCATATTTGGTACAAGGGACGAAACCCTCTAACCACTACTTTGAATGAGATAACGTCCAATAATCGCCATTGGTGTCTCTTAATTAGGAATGAATACACGACATTATTGCATTGGTCGATTTAAGCACATGACCCAACACTTTAGGCTTAGAATAGGTAGATTTCCTTAGGGTCATGTCCTAAGATATTTAGGGTCATGTCTTTAAATAAGAGCGACCAACACAATGACTATTGATTCATATATAGGAGACAAGACATTCTACACAACACTACGGGTCTTGCCCTCGGATGGATGAAACCCCGGAACATAGTGGCTCACCATGGGATAATAAGCCGATAGGGTACGAGGGATGACGTTATTGTATTTCTTGAAATGATTTATTCGGAGAGAAAAATTGTGACAAACGATCGATCAATAAACCCTCCGACACTCGTCTCCCCGGGCATATTTGGTACAAGGGACGAAACCCTCTAACCACTACTTTGAATGAGATAACGTCCAATAATCGCCATTGGTGTCTCTTAATTAGGAATGAATACACGGCATTATTGCATTGGTCGATTTAAGCACATGACCCAACACTTTAGGCTTAGAATAGGTAGATTTCCTTAGGGTCATGTCCTAAGATATTTAGGGTCATGTCTTTAAATAAGAGCGACCAACACAATGACTATTGATTCATATATAGGAGACAAGACATTCTACACAACACTATGGGTCTTCGGCTCGGTATGGGATGAAACCCCCGAACATAGTGGCTCACCATGGGATAATAAGCCGATAGGGTACGAGGGATGACGTTATTGTATTTCTTGAAATGATTTATTCGGAGAGAAAAATTGTGACAAACGATCGATCAATAAACCCTCCGACACTCGTCTCCCGGGCATATTTGGTACAAGGGACGAAACCCTCTAACCACTACTTTGAATGAGATAACGTCCAATAATCGCCATTGGTGTCTCTTAATTAGGAATGAATACACGGCATTATTGCATTGGTCGATTTAAGCACATGACCCAACACTTTAGGCTTAGAATAGGTAGATTTCCTTAGGGTCATGTCCTAAGATATTTAGGGTCATGTCTTTAAATAAGAGCGACCAACACAATGACTATTGATTCATGTATAGGAGACAAGACATTCTACACAACACTACGGGTCTTCAGGCTCTGGTGGGATGAAACCCCCGGAACATAGTGGCTCACCATGGGATAATAAGCCGATAGGGTACGAGGGATGACGTTATTGTATTTCTTGAAATGATTTATTCGGAGAGAAAAATTGTGACAAACGATCGATCAATAAACCCTCCGACACTCGTCTCCCCGGGCATATTTGGTACAAGGGACGAAACCCTCTAACCACTACTTTGAATGAGATAACGTCCAATAATCGCCATTGGTGTCTCTTAATTAGGAATGAATACACGACATTATTGCATTGGTCGATTTAAGCACATGACCCAACACTTTAGGCTTAGAATAGGTAGATTTCCTTAGGGTCATGTCCTAAGATATTTAGGGTCATGTCTTTAAATAAGAGCGACCAACACAATGACTATTGATTCATATATAGGAGACAAGACATTCTACACAACACTACGGGTCTTGCGTCTCGGTATGGATGAAACCCCCGAACATAGTGGCTCACCATGGGATAATAAGCCGATAGGGTACGAGGGATGACGTTATTGTATTTCTTGAAATGATTTATTCGAGAGAAAAATTGTGACAAACGATCGATCAATAAACCCTCCGACACTCGTCTCCCCGGGCATATTTGGTACAAGGGACGAAACCCCTCTAACCACTACTTTGAATGAGATAACGTCCAATAATCGCCATTGGTGTCTCTTAATTAGGAATGAATACACGGCATTATTGCATTGGTCGATTTAAGCACATGACCCAACACTTTAGGCTTAGAATAGGTAGATTTCCTTAGGGTCATGTCCTAAGATATTTAGGGTCATGTCTTTAAATAAGAGCGACCAACACAATGACTATTGATTCATGTATAGGAGACAAGACATTCTACACAACACTATGGGTCTTGCGTCTCGGTATGGATGAAACCCCTGAACATAGTGGCTCACCATGGGATAATAAGCCGATAGGGTACGAGGGATGACGTTATTGTATTTCTTGAAATGATTTATTCGGAGAGAAAAATTGTGACAAACGATCGATCAATAAACCCTCCGACACTCGTCTCCCCGGGCATATTTGGTACAAGGGACGAAACCCTCTAACCACTACTTTGAATGAGATAACGTCCAATAATCGCCATTGGTGTCTCTTAATTAGGAATGAATACACGACATTATTGCATTGGTCGATTTAAGCACATGACCCAACACTTTAGGCTTAGAATAGGTAGATTTCCTTAGGGTCATGTCCTAAGATATTTAGGGTCATGTCTTTAAATAAGAGCGACCAACACAATGACTATTGATTCATATATAGGAGACAAGACATTCTACACAACACTATGGGTCTTCAAGGCCTCGGTATGGATGAAACCCCGGAACATAGTGGCTCACCATGGGATAATAAGCCGATAGGGTACGAGGGATGACGTTATTGTATTTCTTGAAATGATTTATTCGAGAGAAAAATTGTGACAAACGATCGATCAATAAACCCTCCGACACTCGTCTCCCCGGGCATATTTGGTACAAGGGACGAAACCCTCTAACCACTACTTTGAATGAGATAACGTCCAATAATCGCCATTGGTGTCTCTTAATTAGGAATGAATACACGGCATTATTGCATTGGTCGATTTAAGCACATGACCCAACACTTTAGGCTTAGAATAGGTAGATTTCCTTAGGGTCATGTCCTAAGATATTTAGGGTCATGTCTTTAAATAAGAGCGACCAACACAATGACTATTGATTCATATATAGGAGACAAGACATTCTACACAACACTATGGGTCTTCAGGCGCTCGGTATGGATGAAACCCCCGAAACATAGTGGCTCACCATGGGATAATAAGCCGATAGGGTACGAGGGATGACGTTATTGTATTTCTTGAAATGATTTATTCGGAGAGAAAAAATTGTGACAAACGATCGATCAATAAACCCTCCGACACTTGTCTCCCCGGGCATATTTGGTACAAGGGACGAAACCCTCTAACCACTACTTTGAATGAGATAACGTCCAATAGTCGCCATTGGTGTCTCTTAATTAGGAATGAATACACGGCATTATTGCATTGGTCGATTTAAGCACATGACCCAACACTTTAGGCTTAGAATAGGTAGATTTCCTTA
Organism: Beta lomatogona; assembly: GCA_947646795.1. Lineage (NCBI taxonomy): Eukaryota > Viridiplantae > Streptophyta > Magnoliopsida > Caryophyllales > Amaranthaceae > Beta > Beta lomatogona. Next base: position 2,141,730 of record CANSNZ010000315.1, on the reverse strand, counting down.
GGGTCATGTCCTAAGATATTTAGGGTCATGTCTTTAAATAAGAGCGACCAACACAATGACTATTGATTCATATATAGGAGACAAGACATTCTACACAACACTATGGGTCTTGCGCTCTCGGTATGGATGAAACCCCCGAACATAGTGGCTCACCATGGGATAATAAGCCGATAGGGTACGAGGGATGACGTTATTGTATTTCTTGAAATGATTTATTCGAGAGAAAAATTGTGACAAACGATCGATCAATAAACCCTCCGACACTCGTCTCCCGGGCATATTTGGTACAAGGGACGAAACCCTCTAACCACTACTTTGAATGAGATAGCGTCCAATAATCGCCATTGGTGTCCCTTAATTAGGAATGAATACACGGCATTATCGCATTGGTCGATTTAAGCATATGACCAACACTTTAGGCTTAGAATAGGTAGATTTCCTTAGCGTCATGTCCTAAGATATTTAGGGTCATGTCTTTAAATAACTGCGACCAACACAATGACTATTGATTCATATATAGGAGACAAGACATTCTACACAACACTATGGGTCTTCAGGCTCTAGGCATGGATGAAACCCCCGAACATAGTGGCTCACCATGGGATAATAAGCCGATAGGGTACGAGGGATGACGTTATTGTATTTCTTGAAATGATTTATTCGGAGAGAAAAATTGTGACAAACGATCGATCAATAAACCCTCCGACACTCGTCTCCCGGGGCATATTTGGTACAAGGGACGAAACCCTCTAACCACTACTTTGAATGAGATAACGTCCAATAATCGCCATTGGTGTCTCTTAATTAGGAATGAATACACGACATTATTGCATTTTTCGATTTAAGCACATGACCCAACACTTTAGGCTTAGAATAGGTACATTTCCTTAGGGTCATGTCCTAAGATATTTAGGGCCATGTCTTTAAATAAGAGCGACCAATACAATTACTATTGATTCATATATAGGAGACAAGACATTCTACACAACACTATGGGTCTTCAGGCCTCGGTATGGATGAAACCCCCGAACATAGTGGCTCACCATGGGATAATAAGCCGATAGGGTACGAGGGATGACGTTATTGTATTTCTTGAAATGATTTATTCGGAGAGAAAAATTGTGACAAACGATCGATCAATAAACCCTCCGACACTCTGTCTCCCGGGCATATTTGGTACAAGGGACGAAACCCTCTAACCACTACTTTGAATGAGATAACGTCCAATAATCGCCATTGGTGTCTCTTAATTAGGAATGAATACACGACATTATTGCATTGGTCGATTTAAGCACATGACCCAACACTTTAGGCTTAGAATAGGTAGATTTCCTTAGGGTCATGTCCTAAGATATTTAGGGTCATGTCTTTAAATAAGAGCGACCAACACAATGACTATTGATTCATATATAGGAGACAAGACATTCTACACAACACTACGGGTCTTCGGTCTCGGTATGGATGAAACCCCCGAAACATAGTGGCTCACCATGGGATAATAAGCCGATAGGGTACGAGGGATGACGTTATTGTATTTCTTGAAATGATTTATTCGGAGAGAAAAATTGTGACAAACGATCGATCAATAAAACCCTCCGACACTCGTCTCCCCGGGCATATTTGGTACAAGGGACGAAACCCTCTAACCACTACTTTGAATGAGATAACGTCCAATAATCGCCATTGGTGTCTCTTAATTAGGAATGAATACACGACATTATTGCATTGGTCGATTTAAGCACATGACCCAACACTTTAGGCTTAGAATAGGTAGATTTCCTTAGGGTCATGTCCTAAGATATTTAGGGTCATGTCTTTAAATAAGAGCGACCAACACAATGACTATTGATTCATATATAGGAGACAAGACATTCTACACAACACTATGGGTCTTCAGGCCTCGGATGGATGAAACCCCCGAACATAGTGGCTCACCATGGGATAATAAGCCGATAGGGTACGAGGGATGACGTTATTGTATTTCTTGAAATGATTTATTCGGAGAGAAAAATTGTGACAAACGATCGATCAATAAACCCTCCGACACTTGTCTCTCCGGGCATATTTGGTACAAGGGACGAAACCCTCTAACCACTACTTTGAATGAGATAACGTCCAATAATCGCCATTGGTGTCTCTTAATTAGGAATGAATACACGACATTATTGCATTGGTCGATTTAAGCACATGACCCAACACTTTAGGCTTAGAATAGGTAGATTTCCTTAGGGTCATGTCCTAAGATATTTAGGGTCATGTCTTTAAATAAGAGCGACCAACACAATGACTATTGATTCATATATAGGAGACAAGACATTCTACACAACACTATGGGTCTTGCGTCTCGGTATGGATGAAACCCCCGGAACATAGTGGCTCACCATGGGATAATAAGCCGATAGGGTACGAGGGATGACGTTATTGTATTTCTTGAAATGATTTATTCGAGAGAGAAAAATTGTGACAAACGATCGATCAATAAACCCTCCGACACTCGTCTCCCGGGCATATTTGGTACAAGGGACGAAACCCTCTAACCACTACTTTGAATGAGATAACGTCCAATAATCGCCATTGGTGTCTCTTAATTAGGAATGAATACACGACATTATTGCATTGGTCGATTTAAGCACATGACCCAACACTTTAGGCTTAGAATAGGTAGATTTCCTTAGGGTCATGTCCTAAGATATTTAGGGTCATGTCTTTAAATAACAGCGACCAACACAATGACTATTGATTCATGTATAGGAGACAAGACATTCTACACAACACTATGGGTCTTGCGTCTCGGTATGGATGAAACCCCCGGAACATAGTGGCTCACCATGGGATAATAAGCCGATAGGGTACGAGGGATGACGTTATTGTATTTCTTGAAATGATTTATTCGGAGAGAAAAATTGTGACAAACGATCGATCAATAAACCCTCCGACACTCTGTCTCCTGGGCATATTTGGTACAAGGGACGAAACCCTCTAACCACTACTTTGAATGAGATAACGTCCAATAATCGCCATTGGTGTCTCTTAATTAGGAATGAATACACGACATTATTGCATTGGTCGATTTAAGCACATGACCCAACACTTTAGGCTTAGAATAGGTAGATTTCCTTAGGGTCATGTCCTAAGATATTTAGGGTCATGTCTTTAAATAAGAGCGACCAACACAATTACTATTGATTCATATATAGGAGACAAGACATTCTACACAACACTATGGGTCTTGCGACTCGGTATGGATGAAACCCCCGAACATAGTGGCTCACCATGGGATAATAAGCCGATAGGGTACGAGGGATGACGTTATTGTATTTCTTGAAATGATTTATTCGGAGAGAAAAAATTGTGACAAACGATCGATCAATAAACCCTCCGACACTCTGTCTCCCCGGGCATATTTGGTACAAGGGACGAAACCCTCTAACCACTACTTTGAATGAGATAACGTCCAATAATCGCCATTGGTGTCTCTTAATTAGGAATGAATACACGACATTATTGCATTGGTCGATTTAAGCACATGACCCAACACTTTAGGCTTAGAATAGGTAGATTTCCTTAGGGTCATGTCCTAAGATATTTAGGGTCATGTCTTTAAATAATAGCGACCAACACAATGACTATTGATTCATATATAGGAGACAAGACATTCTACACAACACTACGGGTCTTCGCGTCTCGGTATGGATGAAACCCCCGAACATAGTGGCTCACCATGGGATAATAAGCCGATAGGGTACGAGGGATGACGTTATTGTATTTCTTGAAATGATTTATTCGGAGAGAAAAATTGTGACAAACGATCGATCAATAAACCCTCCGACACTCGTTCTCCCGGGCATATTTGGTACAAGGGACGAAACCCTCTAACCACTACTTTGAATGAGATAACGTCCAATAATCGCCATTGGTGTCTCTTAATTAGGAATGAATACACGACATTATTGCATTGGTCGATTTAAGCACATGACCCAACACTTTGGGCTTAGAATAGGTAGATTTCCTTAGGGTCATGTCCTAAGATATTTAGGGTCATGTCTTTAAATAAAAGCGACCAACACAATGACTATTGATTCATATATAGGAGACAAGACATTCTACACAACACTATGGGTCTTGGCGTCTCGGTATGGATGAAACCCCCGGAACATAGTGGCTCACCATGGGATAATAAGCCGATAGGGTACGAGGGATGACGTTATTGTATTTCTTGAAATGATTTAT